>JAWNNR010000887.1:0-472298 GCA_035044725.1 Scaptomyza caliginosa | reverse complement strand
CCCAATAACAACAACAACAACAACAACTACATACACACAACAAACAGATGATAAAAAAAGAAGCGAACGAAAAAAATATTTTTGCATTGACAAATGAGGTACGTGAAAGTTTTGCACAACTTCCCAGGCCAATGGACAAGAGTGTGGCACAGAATCTGACTGAGAGTAGCTGGCTTTGACTCTTACTTGGACTGATTCTTGTCTTGTGTGGTTATTAAGCGGCCTGTAAAATCGAAATCGCCGTAATTAGCAGTTATTGAGATCAAAGTCAAGTGAATCGCCAATTGACAATGCGACTCATGTGGGCAGAGGTCGACATACTTTTTGCCGTCACTGTCATTGGCAAGCAAATAGAGCAGAGCAAATAATGACAAATTCTCATAAAGCTGAGTCCCAATACAGCGCAGCACACTGCATAATTAATGTCCGCATGCCAGCAACACGGCGAGTGAGCGAGCGAGCGAGCGAGAGAAACAGTTGGTTTGGTTCGCAAAAAAACATAGAACGAGAACGAGAGCGAGAGTGAGAATGAGAGAGAAAAGGTATTGAATACTTGCACTAAACAGCAATTGGTTTTGCATGCCAAAGTGTTTCAGTTCGGGCATCTCTTTGCACAGTTAACATTACGCACAGTTACTTGGGCGGTGTGTGGGGCATTGCCGACAAGTGCGATAATTTCTTTTCGTGTCGTTTGCAGTCTTTTATCACAGGGTTTTTTCGTATTTACTCTTTGCGTAATAAAAAGCGTAACTAGAAGATTTATTGCTATATTTGTATTGAAAATAATCTTAAGGAAGCAAAAAACTTAATAACTCCGCATTTGTAGTGTATTACAATGTCGCCTTGGAGCCAACTATTTCGCTTAGTGCATTTTCTATCGGCTACTGCACTGCAAACTCATTTGCAACTGACACCAACGGCAGCTGGTTGCATTTGAAATTGCAATTGCCATTGCGGAAAGATGAGTGCAGCGAGAGAGAGAGAGGGAGAGAGAAAGATAGTGGAGTGGAGGTGACAGGCGGCTGACGGTGCTTGTAATAACCATCATAGACAGAGAGTCAGCGTTGCTGTCCAATGCAGAGCAATGCCAACCAAAGAAAACGTGTGCCACAAAATGTCACTCTCATGGCAAAAGAGGGGAAAAAAAACACAAGCTAACTTAACCAGTTGGCCAGTTTTGTGGTTGGCTGCATGTGGCACTCATTTGCGGACGAATGTCAATGTGCCGCTAATTAAGGTTAATCAAAATGGCAATATTACGCTAGAGCTAAACAAAATGAATGATCATAAAGTGCAGGCAATGCGACACTCCAACAAACAGACAGACAGACAGACCGAGAGACATTGATTAACGAGGTCGTCGACCAAAAGCAGCAACAGCTGCTGGATGAGATTTTGGCCAAACAACTAACACATACTAATTGTGTAGCCAAATAGGAAAATAACATATACATATGTTAGTTATGAGCAGAGTTTAGTTTGCCTTTTCTGTGGCATTGCTTTTACTATTTGCATAGCGTTGTGGTGGCAGGTTGACTTTACCACATGCTGCCTGTCAAACTGTCGACGCCTGAGGAGCAAAAAAAAACGCACAAGCTCAGCCCCAACCCATGCCCGCCTTCTTGTCTGACTTTTCTCATAAATCAACGAGTCTCTCGCATTGTCAGCACTAAATGAGTCATTTACTTTTTTCTTCCTTCCTCTCCCCCGCTCGAGGGTGCTTTGTGGCATGAGTGCCAGCTACCTTTTGAAGTTGAATGCAAAAATCAAATAATGTGACGCCTAATTAGAGCCCATTTCATATAGCTGCGAGGCTTTGAATTGATGCCACATTTAAGACAATTAAATACAACAAGCCTTGGGGGCGAGCTAGCAATTTCCGTAAGCTTAACGCTTATTGTCTGTATTCAAATGCTTCATTAACTTACCTGATTTGGTTTGCAAATTTGCTGTAAATGAGATAAACAGTCAAGAGTTAGTTGGTAATATATTGGCAAAAAGTAGCTGGGTAAGAATACTTAAATTATATATTATTAATAAGTAATTAATGTATAACCATATTACAACATTATATGCCTCTTAGTCAGCGTATTGCAATAAGCCAACAATAAATCCTGTAAACAGCTCATAGCTGCCCCCTTCCCCGCCCACCAACAAGTTTTTGCATTATGCTGCACAAAGTTCTGCAATTAACTGCTAGCCACACAATCCACGCACATTGCACTCGGGCCAAACTTGAAAGTTTGCCGTTTTTTTTTTCTCCCTTCAGCTGCATTTGCACTATTCAAAAATTAATGCGCTCAGAAAAAAACAGAACAAAAAAACCAGTTGAAAGTAAAACTCGAGAAAAGCATTGCAAAGAGTATATAGAGCACAAGCGACGAGTTGAGTGCCTGCATAAATGATGCCCACGGGACACGCTCAACGTTGGTTACTCCTAGTTGGCCCGAGAAGCAAACAGGAGAGAAAAAGCGAGGGAAGCAAACAAAAAAAGGGAAAATTTGTGCAACTTGTGCAAAAAAATGTTGGCTAAAATGTAGCCCAAGGCAACCAAATGAGTTAAGCACAAAAGGAAGTCGGAATAGAAATTCGCTAGACCTAAAAACAAAAGCAAACAGAATATGAAAGAAGTGTTATATAGCTTTCAAGGATAACAAGGTAGTTAAAGCAATGCTCTTAAGGATATAAATTTTATCTCAATACAGATATTATACTTATAAAATAGCAAATATAAAGTTGGAATCAAGCAAGTTTAACTTATAGCTAAGCATTTTCGAAATCCCCAAAACGCACATTATGCGCTGCCACGCCCACACTTACACACACGCACACACACAAAGACACTCGGCACTGTTACTACAACAAAATCTTATTATTCAGCGTTATTGCTCTTGACCTAACTGACTTCCCGGTCTGTGTGTGTATCCAAAACAAATGACTTTGTTTGCTTTGCCCTGCCCTGTTATGCCCGTTGCTTGGGGTCCACCCTACTACTTATACGCCGCACACTCCGGCATACTCGAAATGTCAAGTGGGTAGCCCTAGTAGTAGCAACTGCTGCCTGAACTGAACTGAACGGAAAAGCCGTCGCATTGGGTACATTGTGGCACTGGTTTGGTAGGATACTCGGATTGTGACCATGTTGACGGCGATTTTTCTTCTTGAACAAAAAGAAAATGCTCATGAATGAATGAAATTGCTGCACAATTTAAAAACTTCCGCATCAAACGGCAACAATAGCAACAACAACAAAAGGAACTGTCTGTCGACAGATATTTTACTATGCGCAGGTTGTGTCATTCCATTTACAATACGGGCAGGATATATAATATATATATTTTTGTTTTTGCATTTGTTTGCTTGTTCCTTTTTATTTTTTGCTACTGCTGCATTTTGGCGTAGTTTTCTTTTCGGGCTGCAGCAAAATGCTTGGCGGATGTGTTTAGTATACGCTTTATTTATATTGACAGGCACGGAAATTCTTGCTATTTTGCTAGACAGCAGTTGCCAGACATGAACAGACTAGCAAAGTAAGGAAAATAGTTGCACACACACACACACACACACACACACACAACTAAGCATGTTGAAGGCTTTACATAATGGAATTAATGCTTTGATGATAGCAAGATTAAGTCTAAAGCATTATCGAAACGAACTCAATCACTTTGCCTTATACTAAATAGATACAAATAATAAGTTTATGTATTACTGCCTTGTATTTAACTTTAAGCTATCAAATTTATCAACTGAAGTTTGAAGGCATGAGATATGAGACATGATGCTAAGAATTTTGACATGTGTCAGCTTTTGTTAAAAGTTTTTTTTTCTTCACTCAACACACATCGCAAGGAATCTTAAACTTGCACATAAATAACTTTGCTTCAACAGAGTTCCGGCCAGCCGCAGGACAACTGCTAAAGTGCTAAGTTGCCTTAGAGGCTTCAGACAAATGCTCTACACAAATGCGACTATTCAGCTGCAACAGCCTTCAATACAATACATTTGCCACTCTCCCAACCCAGTGTAAAGCGATCTCATTAAATATTTAAAACTCTTGTGTGCCGCGTTAAGCAAGCCTTCAAAATGGCAAAATAAAACAATAAAACAACACAAAGTACAAAAACAAAATAAATACTCACACAAAAAGCGCAACTTTTGCATTTGGCCAACAAGCAGAACACACAAAAAATATAAAAAAAAAAACAAGGAAGTTTCTGTGTGCATGCTTTGGCATATTCAGCAGCAACAAATGCCTCAAGGACCAACAACAGCACAAAAAGGGGCGTGGCTGTGTTTTCAGCTGCTTATAAATGAGCCAGTGTCTTTGTGTTAGTGAGTGTGTGTGTGTGTGTGTGTGTTTTTTATACTTTTTGGTAACGTATGCAATTTAATTAGGACTAAACTAAATTAATGGCCACGGTATTTGTATCCCCACCAACAGCAACAACAACTGGAAAGGGTTCCTTTTGCTCCTTTGAGACCACAGCGTACGCCGAGTCCTTTGATAGACATATACACACACAAATGTGTGCGGGTGTGTGTGTGTGTGTGGCAGAGCGGCATGTTGTTCAAAATTTGGCAAAGCTCCTGACGTCTATTAGCGACACACAAGCACACACACCCACGCCCACACACACACACACACACACAGGACAGAGATAGACATGTACGAAAATCAACTTCCCAAGGAAGTGTACTACATGGGGCGTAAATGTGTGTGGGTGGCAGGATGTGCTCATTGAAAGTATTTTACGTTGCCCGGTCATGTCATGTAGCAAACTGTGTGTGCAAAAAAAATTTGTCATTGCCCCAAAATGTATGCTACAACTTGTGCTTGAAATATAATATAACGAGTTGTTAGACGGCCAAAGGAAGTGTAAAATGGGTAAATGTATTTTTAATATTGATTGTAGAATAATTTAAATTTAATCTATCTATCTGCACATCAATCTTAAAGCTTATTCAAACGAAATTCATTTATTCATAGTGATAGAATTTACATATGCTTTTAACTAAAAACAGCTGCATTTGTTTTTGAAAGCCATTGAAATGTAATGCACTAAGCTTATTTTCTTAAAATAACACAGCTTTTATAACAATATTCGCATTTAAATAAACTCATGTACTCCTAAACATCAACCCAACAACTCAAAGTTCTAATAAAAATAATCTCCCAACAATTCGAAATGTTTTCGACAAAATGAGAGCTTGCAATAAAGTAGGCTTTAAATAAAATAATTATTAATAAATGCTAATGTCATTTAAATGCTGTCAATAAAACGTAATTAAATGTACATATCAAAAGCGAGCTCTTTGCAGGAAGTTGCTGAGGGGTTTGGGGTGAATTACAGGTTGGAGCTTTCTTAAATAGAGATTGGGGCTTGTCGTGCAACGCAGACTGTTTAATTTTTTACTTAGCATACAACACAATATATGAAAGGCAGCGAGCTGCTGTGTGGTATGCGGCAACGTTTGAAGTAAATGATATTAAATGTTATTCATACGACGTGTGGGCCCAAGTTGACGGGCTTACAAAGTCATTTGCTGTTCCTTGCGGTGCTTAAATTTTATCAACATATGCAAGCTAGCGTACATTATGAAATTGTTGGCACATAAACTGGCAGCTGCGAGACGCAGCTAATGTGGCAATTAAATGAAACAAGCATATTAACTTTTCTATTTGCATTGTTTGTAAGCTTAAAGAGTTGGAAGAGTGAGAAATAGAGTGTCTTCTTTAAAGCAGTATGTAATTAATGCGATTACATTGAAATTGGATACTTAATTAGTTATTGTATTTAAGGTTTTCATTAGCAAATGAGCAAATAATTGAACAAACATTTGCATTACATTTTAATTGCACACATGCAATAATACCCAAAACAAAATAAACATTAATAATAACATCTGCTCAAATAATTAATTGATATTAAATAATACAATGTGGTTTCAAATAATACAAATAAAGTCACTTTAAAACGCATTTGCTTGTTATTTCAGGCTAAACATAATATTATTTTAACCTCATTTTAATTTAAATTGTTAAAACAAATTTATTTCATTTCGTTTATAAATGCCTGATGGATGTTAGTTAAGTAAACATTATAATAAATAATTATATTAAATGCACCATTTCTAAGCAAATTCAAATAAATCAATAAATTCCAACCAAGGAAATTTAATGATGCACCATAAAATTGAACGCACATTCAGTAAAAAAAAAACAAGAAACATACATTTCGTTCGGTGGAATGTGAAAAGTGCATGTTATAATTAATGAGTGATAATTAAACTAAAAATAATATGTAATCGCATGTCAGAGCTCGCTACATGAAATGTGTTTTTTGCCCAACATATCCAAAGGCCAAACAATCAACGTGCTTGTTTAGAGTGTGCCGCAAGGGTTAACAAATGTCACACACACACACACACACACACACAGGCAGTGACAGGACACATGTTCTGTCTCTTCGTTTATTATTATTATATTCTGTTGCAGAAAAATATGTAACATTAAGTTACATGCATATTTCAATTCACCTTTTGGTTGGGTTAAACATTTGATATGGGTGCCATTTTTATGTGAGACAGGCATAAACATATGCAAATATATGTGGTACAGACCCATAATAAATCAACCACAAAAGCAAGCGTCATATATACATATATTTTAAATCCAATTTGATAAAAAAAAAGGGAATAAAGAATTCCAACTAAAATAAAAGTTATTTTTCAACAGCAACTTTAAGATTTACTTGCGCCACACTTTAGGTTTAACAGCAAACATAAAGTGCAGAAGAACAATAACTATAAAAGATAGTTTTGCCATCAGCTTCATGCACATCACTGAACAATTGCTAAAAGAGTATGCTGTGTCTTTGGCCTGCAGCATGCACAAATATATGTATAAATTCATGCTTGAAATGCAAAAAGATTTATGCATGTCAAAATATTAAAACAACGCCAGTGAAAAAGTGTTTCGACTGTGAAATGACTTCTTAAATCAGAATTGAGCATAATAAAGTACACCTTATATACCCGCTTTGTTCTTTTCCTAGCCTACAGTGTATAAAAATATTGACATACAAATAACTTGAGCAGAAGAATAACTAAAACAGAAAGTGCAAAACCTGCCAAAGTCAACATAGAAATGTATTGAATTATTTAATGTACTGTAAAATGGGTTTCTTTTTTGTTCTTTTTGTTTAAAGATCCCACAGCACTTTACCTGACTATTTCGTTATCATCTTCAACGTCATTGCCATCAGATTTTCTGTTGGCTTTAACACGTTTAAGTTTGTCAGCTGTTGTCGTTGTTGTTGTTAGTTTAATGGCAATTGTTGTTGTTGTTTCGGTACATTTGGTTGTGTTGTTATTTGAGCATCCCTGAACAAGTCGAAATAACAAAGTTTTCGCCCCTCTCATAAACGCAAACTATGTGCGACAGTTGTTGCTCAGAGAAACACGGCCAATAACAAACTACAACAACAACGATAACTAAAGCCAACAGTAACTAAATCAAGCCTAGAATATATGAAGGCGTCTAAAGTAATCATGTGTAAATCCTTAAAGTTAACTTTACCGTCGACAACGTGGCCCATTTGGGCCATAAAGACTGCGTCGAGTACACGGCTATAAATATACGGATATCCGGTGTTGGATAGATAGATTAAGGTGTAGGCGCTCGAAGGTTTAGATTAGAATATATATTTATTGGAAAGCATTGCTGATTGGTCTTATTAAAAGAAGATATACTTGCAAGTAAGTGAATTAAGCTTTAAAATAAGGCAAAGAGCGTTGCACTGTTTAACACCTTCAGCTGATGCCATTGTTGCTCCGCTCTGGTGTAAGGACAGCATCTGCACAAGCTGCCAATAAAACATGAAAAATGTGGCATAAAATAAGGCGATGCCAACGAACAAGAGCTAAAGGGTGCAACAGCAATGGCAGTCGCAGCAGGAATAACCTAGACACTTGCGATTCGGTTGCAGCACGAGCACGTGGTGGCATGCCCCAAAGGCAATACCAGGTAAATGGTTACAGTGGCGTTCAACCAAGCGCCATGCACAATGCAAAATTTATTAGTTTTTGGCGAGCGCAAGAAAAACGAACAGCAAAAAAATAAACAAGTAAAAGCTGCACGACTCTAAGATACCCTAGCTATAAGTTATCTGTAGGTAACATTAAATGTTATCTAATAGTTAAGCAAACTTTTTGCCTCCTTGCATAAGCTGTAGGGTATAACAGAGAGAAAGGGTTAACCTGCGCAAAGCGCAATTTGGTTGCCTACTTTTTAGTTTGGTCTGGCACGACTTGAGCCCATAATAAAACTGGCAGCCTAGATTTTTGGGCCATGCATATACGTATGTATGTGTGAAGGTATAATGAAGAAGCATTGTGGCCAGATAGGACAGAGCACAACAATATCTTTAAACGCCAGTTTGGCCGCAATGCAAACTGTTTGTTTACCTTACTCGATTTTTTTATTTTTTTTGCTTTTTGGCAACTACAAATAGTTGGCAATATTCGTATGAAAGCAAAATTGGGTTCGTGGCAGGCTGGAAACAACAGCTGTGAGTTTCTTAGGAGCCTTGCAATTGCTTTCCTTTAATTCATGCCACAGACTGTGGCCTTAATTAAAAAGGCTTTGAAGATGCAGCTCTTAGAACTCTAAAGGCCAAAATTGGTTGGCATATCGATTGTATAGGCTAAGCAAGTGTTTTTTTAGCTACCCTGTTAAGGCTTACCAACGGGTAATAGACATAACTAAATATCGGTTGCAACTGTTGTAGCTTACCTGCAAAAGAAAGATAAAAGAATTGATTTAATAAAAAATAAATTAGCTATTAAGATAAGAACATTTTCATCAAAATCTAGTTGGTAGATTTTAAGCAAACTCATTTTATATGAACAACACAGTTCGGACAGTGTGTTAAGAGCAGCTTTAACTTACATTCAACACTTCTAACACACACACACACACACACACACACACACACACACACGTACACGTCTGGCTAGAGAAGTAATCTATCTGGCAAATGTTTGTACATGTCTAATGAATGTCTTACATAATTGCTTCACGAACTTGCAACTGCTTGCAATGACAACCCAATTTCGCCCTCCCTCGCCTTCCCGCCCCCTGTAGCGCCACAAACGTAAGCTTTCCTCAGTCATATATCAAGTGTGCATTGTGTATGGGCGTTTGTCCAAAAACGTTTGGCCAGCATGCAAATAACGTTATTTTAACTAAATGCGTCAATAAATCGTTCAGACAACAACGAGCAAAAGAGTTCCCCTGGGCATGGCCTCAATGCGTATGCTTGACTAATTGAATGTAGCACACACACATACATATGTGTTTATGGAGTGCTATAGATAATGCCACGCCTGGTATTTGGGCAAACAACTTGTACACACACACACACACACATATTTGCGCAAGCGTGGCACAAACGTGAACGTAAACGTAAATGCAAACGCAAAAGGAAATTGAATTGTCAAAGCAACTTGCCTCTGGGCTGCCAGCTAATTAAAATTTGCATAATTAATCAACTTTTTCGGACCAGAACTCAAAATAAAAAAAAACAAAAAGTTAACAAAACAAGCGAGTGAAAGAAAGAGAGAGAGAGAGAGAGAGAAAGCATCAAGCACCGAATTAGAGCTGAACGGAAGGAGCATGCCCAGCAAAGCGGAAGTGCCTACTAAGTGAAGCGCTTTATTTTGCAGAAGTGCACTTGAAATTGCATTTGAAATTAATTGAATTTTGCTGCCAGCGGGCGTTCAACGTTCCACAATGACGCTGACGATGACTGCAAAATTAATAAGCTACCATTGTAAGTGTTTGTGTGTGTGTGAGTGTGTTTGAAGTGGAAAAAAGAAGATTGACAGAGTGAAGAAATTTGAGGCACAGCAGGAGCCAGCTTATATGAACTTTGACGCTGATGGCCGGGGTGTTTATATTATTTAGCATAATGTATTCAACATGCACTTAAAACGCTTTAAATGGGTTAACAATGGCCAAGACAAGTGTGGTAAACTTGCCACTTTATTACCCATTTACAACGTGTTGAAAGGGTATAGTACAAGTATTATCCAACGATTATGCTTTTGGCTTTTGAAAGCGCATAATTCTTTCCAAGGAATTGCCATAAAATCTGTTATTAATTTATTATAATGAAAGGACAGCTTTCAGCTTAAATACACTTATTACACACACAGCTTATAAATATTTATTGCCAAAAAAAAAAGAGTCAGAGATCAAGCTTAAAGTGTGTTTTATGCAAATTTGAATAAATATTCATGACATGTGGATTTAAGTAAGTAATGTTAATTGGTCATAAGGGTAAAGCCCACAATGCAAAAAAGCATTCGAAGGGCAAACCAAGAGACAAAGACACTCGAGAGCGGAAAAGCTAGACTTAGCCCACCCACAATGGGTGTTTTCTTGGCATGCAATCGAGAGCAATTTAGTGAGACTCATTAAGTGGCTGGTTGAAGGCCTTGGCACTGGGCGTGGCGCTTTTTTTTTTTAATTGCTGTTATCGCTGTTGGCACCCGAGTGGACATTATTATATGGACAATTTCACAGATAATGTGTGTGGCCTTAAATAGTCATTGCACAAGTCTTGCTACTAGCCAAACATTGTATAACTATCTGATCAGCCCAATTGGGCCAAGTAGCTAAGCTAATCAAACTAGAAACAGTGGCAAAAAAACTTTCAAGAGCAGCTTATCTTTAACATAACAGATATATCTAACACTTGTCTACATATTGCTATGTTTAATCAAATTTGTTAGTAGCTCTTATCATCATGTCAAACTAATCAATTGGCAACAAAATAGTTGTTTTTACTGATAACACAACTGCAAGAAATCAAAGTAGCTGAAAAGTCCATAAGTCCATTAAACTATAAGCGGAAAGTTAAATTGCACAAGTGCTTAATAACAAAGTAGCTTAATTGAAGTTTCCCAAACGATTGTATAACCAGGTATTTCCAAGAAAATGCCCATTAAACGTAAACGATAATAAGCAGTAATGATTTTTTTTTTGTAAACCCAAAATTAACTAATTGGTTGTAAGATGTACAATCAAAAGAAAAGCTGATTACATCTTAGATGAAAATAAATCTGCTGTGCCTAACTACTTTACTTAAGCCCAAACAGAACTCGCGCTTGGCAAAGGTGATTCATTTTCCATGATTGCAAACATTAATCATAGCGCAAAGTAATTTTCTAGCTTAACTCGAGCAGCCAATTGTAAAATTGTATGTACTTACATACACGCCATGTATTCTACTTCTGTGTGTGTGTGTGTGTGTGTATCTAACAGATGCACCTAGTGAAAGTGCACTCATTGTATATAGCTGAGGCTGGCATTTTGATTTATGATTCGCAATGCATTTTCAATGGTGCCATAAAACGGAATAAGAAACAAAAACAAACAACAACTCGTTAGCACGTGTAAGCAACACGAGTTTTAATTATTATACACAAGGCCGTTGGAATCAAAAGCGCCAAGAGCCTTCTAATCAGCTAATTTTTTTTTGTTGTTTTGGCTGTTTTGGTAGGTACTCAATCAAGTTGTGAATACTAAGCTTTATGATAAAAATAATGATTCACCTGTAAATTCCCAGCCGAAATTTGCTTTTGTTTTTTTTTAAGGCCTTCACAGTATTAACATTGACTGATATTTTTGAAATTTAATTCATAACACTGACTGCCAAAAAACACAGCCAAACTAGTTTATGGGTAAACGCGATTGTCATACAAATGTCATTTAATTAAAGCCGCAAACAAAATAAGAATTGTCACGAAATAAACAACTGACACCTGGACAAGCGGCACAGCACGTAAGTTGCAATAAAATAAAAGTAAAAGCTACAAAATCATAATAATAAGTGCCAGACACAATAGCTACAACTGCCACAACAATGGCTAAAACTTAACAGCAACAACAACAACAACGGCAATAAATAATAATAATAATAGAAAACAATGCTCTCTCAAGTACGAGCAAAAAAAAACCAAAACAGATACTGCAAAACAATTGGTGTGGTAATGGCGTGTAGCCAAAAACCAACAAAGTTTTTCTGTGTCATCGGTACAAATACATAATTTTTGAATATGTTTTGTTGCCATGGCGATAAGATTGATAAGAAACATATAAACAAGGTTGTCTGACGAGGCTTACTTTAGATGGTTGCACATTTATAGATGCAACATGCTGTGCAGCATAGCCTTGTGTACAACTATGGCATAACAAGTTCATAATAAAATGTTTAACACGCAGAACAAATGGTAAACAGACTAATATATTGTAAGTTTAAGGCAAACACTCGTCACTTAAATCAAGATACAGCAAACATTTGCCATAAAGTGTTGGCAAATAATATTTTAAATGAAATTTCTGTATAAAGTTGTTAACTAGTGACAGCTGCTGCGAATTACATCATAACGAAAAAGTTAAGAAACACATGTCAATCAAATGCTTAATCATTCAAGTGCAACTCTCAGGAGACTCGTTCAATTGTTTGAGTTAACAGCTTGAATAATCTACGCAAGTGTCGAATGACTGGCAAATTATGACCGAATACAGTTGACTTAAAGATACTCTATACTAAGCGAAAGCAATCATGAAATTAGAGTAAAAATAAGTTGGAAATATGCAAAATAACAAATTGCACTCACGCACTTGCCCCAGGAGGCGTCAATCAGTCAAAGGTGACAGCTTTAACACTTACTCTGGCATAGATCAAGAAGCCAGCAACATTAAAACATTTAATGCAAGTACTTGGCCATAAATATGACAGACAGTCGAACAGACAGACAATTTGTTTGACAAATTGAGTACGAATATGTGAAGGAAATGTCAGCTTAAGTACATGCTTAAGTATCTTTGGTGATACGCAAATTTATTCATCCATTGAATGAAGAATGTATTTGCATAAATGCCTTTTGTCTTTGCAGTCAAGGTTAATTTGATCAGTTTGGCATTATATTTGGCCAAAAAAAACGCAAAAGGAAGCGGCAAATTGCATAAATTTACAAAACAACGAGTTTCTCTAGCAACGACTAAAGATTTATAATTATAGGGTTTTATTAGTTAATTGTACGACTATGACTCAAGCTCAAGTTATGATTTATCATTGTTTTGAGCGTTCTGCTTGTTCAAAAAGATTTTTAAAATATGCTCAAAGAAAGTGAATGAAATTAAATGAATGAATTCAGTTTAACAAACAGCGCTTTCACACACGCCACCACAACTACTGTTTAATTAAACACCAGCAATGCAATACAATACAATATATGATAGTGGAAAAGATTTTCCACACATCTACAGCAAAGTTTGTCTGGTTTTCTTGATAGACACGCCAGCCAACTTGAGCTACCTGAGTTTACTTTGCACTTAATTAGCAACATTTTACGTCACGTTAAGCACATTAAATCTTATCATACAATTGCACACACACACACACACACACACACGCACAAACACGCATAGTATACGAATAATTGTATTGAAGAAAGTTACACACAAGAATGGGCAAAGAGAGCAGAGTGAAAAGATGCCAAAGACACTTGTGAGTTATGTCAAACGCAGTGAAAAGGAAAACGATACACTCACTTGCCAATGATAATAATGATGATAATGATGATGAGGATGCTTTTAAAGAAACACGCACAAACACACCCACACGCACAACTTGAAACTCAAATAACAAACTGTCAAAAAAAACGACTACGCTGAGAATGTGAACAATCTTTGAGAATGCGTCTGTCTGTCTTGCCAGCATTGTTAATATTAGATACTTTGACTTAAACTCAGCCTTCAATCTATGTACCAAAATACTTATTCATGACATTGGCCATGTTTCGAGTGGCCGTCGCATAACTTTTCTGCGCAAAATCACGAGCTTTGCTGTCAATTCGTTTAAAACGCCCAAAAAAAAAACCCAACAGCAAAAAAATTGACAAGCTGACGTTATCACTCAGCACAATCGAGTGCGAATAAGTCGAAATAAAAATAAAATATATATATCACACTTGCGAAGCTATTTCTCTTTTTGTTTTGTTGGGTGCGTGGGTGGATTTCTCTTTCGGGCTAATCTGCGTTGTTGGTTGGCATAAAAACTGTAACGATTTTTTTTTTCTATACTTTTGTCAGCTCGTCTCAGTCAGATAGAAGTGTAAAAGTGACAGGATAACGTTCATATTAATAAAAACCAAATGACGTCACACTGTCAGATTAACCTTAAAACTGACGGAATGTTTCGTTCAATTGTTGGTTTTGTCATGCAAATTGTCAATTTGCCTTCAATTTGTCGCAATACTTGAGTTAACAGCAAAAAGGAAATAATATTTATTAAATGTTGTGAAAGTTCCTTGACTTTGTGCTTAAGCAAACAAAGCCCATTAAAGTTTCTATTGCATTTATTATTATTAGGAACTTTTTCACGTATTTCTCTCAGCTTTCTAACTATTTGAAAGATTCCCACTGCACAGCAATTCTATTATAGTTTACAAAGAATATTTTTTTGCTAAACTCGCCAAAAGGAGAATGGAATTAATGTCATATTTCTAGCTCAAGCCATCTTTATAAATTTACAAGGCTAAGACCTCTGCATTGTACGACTTTCAATGAGATTTTCCTAAAGCTCCTTACTTACTTTTCAGCTTGTTGACACCTGCGCATACATAATGCATTTGCTGCTACAAGAAAGTGCAGGCATATTTCAACTTGATGTTTGTCAGAACAACTGAAACCACTCAAAATGGACCATAAGCCAAGAGCCTGACAAAATCATATTAAACGAATTCAACTGTTGTGCCAGAGTGTATTCGAAGACTTCACTCCATTTCTCTTCACACACACTATCTATCTATCTTATGTTGTCTGCATGCTGAAGTATAAAATTGATTTATGATGTCTGCCGCGTTTTTAAGCGCCAAAAGTTATGCAACAAAACGAAGGGAAAATGTTTTGCCGCCGCCAACACAGTCTGTGTGTGTGGCCACAAAATGTTGCCAGCGCCCAACTTCAACACAACAGCCATGGCATGGGCGTGGCAGCGCCCACACGTCAAATGCAACTGCTGCTGCCGGGTAGTGTCAACACGCCGTTTTGGGCGCTAAAGTTTTTCTCTCATTTTCGGCTCGAAGTGTTCCGTGTTATTTTTTGGTCACGCCGCCGCTATGGCCATCATTTCTCATCAACAATCATATTTCATATTTATTAATGTGCTCAATTTGTTTTTAATGATATTATGTGCAGCTACATTTCGCATGTTTACGTGTTTGTTCGCTTGATGCAGGCCAACGTTGAACTGTGAACAACGTGTCCTGATTTACGTAACAGGTAAATGTCGTAAATATATTTTGCCTTGCCTGTCAGCAGTTACGTACAAAAGGAGTAAGCAGTACTCTCCCCTTCTGGGCCAACAAGTAAAGTTTGAAGTATTGCGTGTGTTTACATGTATGATAATGGAGCTGGTTGTTTGTATAATGATGTTGACAGTGTTCTCTGAGACTTGAGCAACATTTTGTTTACCTCTTGAAGTTAAGTAGCTAAATGTTGAAGTTGGTATGCATAAGATATATTTTTATAAGATAATTATCTATTCAGCTGCAAAGCTTTGATTTCGTTATAAATTCGTTATCCTTTTGATGCAGGGATCTCTTTTGGTTCTATTAATCCGCTTTCACTTAGAGAAAAAACCCAATACCCAACCATTATGATTGAAAAAAAAGCTCAAAATAAGAAAAGAACAACATTCAATTACTGCAACGTTAAAAGCAACCCAAAAGCGTCAGTAGAAAGAATCATACAAAAAAAAACCCACAACAATAACAATGAACAGCCAAAGGAAAACCAAAACACAATAAGTCTCTGGGCCAAGAAACATGGACATGAAAACTGTGGTTAAGTGACTTGGCCAAAAAGCAAATACAACTTTTAGCAACTTGCAAGCCAAACACGCAAAACGACCAAAAATATAAGTGAAAAATAAAGCGAAAAAGAGGGCAAAGTATTGCAAAAGCCACATATACATATATATATATATATATATATGTTGGGTTAAGAAGAAAATAAGGATAATGAGCAAGCTAAGCTGAGCTAAACAAAAGATGCTGCAAATGCTATTTTAATTAAGCAGCATTTTAATTAAAAATAGAAACTAAGGTATTATCTTCGATTATATATGTTTTTCTATTTAATTTCTGTGTTTGGCAGCTTAAACATTTTAATATGATTTTTTTTTGGTGGATTGATTTATGACCTAACTTTTAAGGGTTTAGTTATATATCCTCAAGTACTTGTTATTATTCTGCAAGTGTTTTTCTTATGGAAAACAAAAACAAAGCATAGTGTCCTCATTTCTTGTTTGGTGACTGTACAAATTTTGGTCAAGGACTTGCCGCTTACTGCATGCTAATCCTTTTGAGCGGCTTTTCCCGCACCTACATACCATAACTGTTGTTTGCTACCATATACAACTGGCGTCTCTTGTGGGCATAAATTAAAACAAGAACTGCAATAACAACTGAACAATAGCAACAACAACTTTGCCTGCGTTGCACAGCTGAAAAGTTTATGACACATTTTTTTTTTTGTTGTATTTTGTTTTGTTCTGCTTTCTTTTTTCACTCTGGTTTTTCGGTGGAAACTGCAGTTTTCTTAACGATTTTCGTCGCCTAGAAAAACAAAAGAAACTGCGGCGCACACATGCATACATTAATTTTCATTTCCGCGTTGTGCGCAATTTTTTGAACATCTTTCACTTTCCGCTTTTAACTTTTCACTTATATTTCTATCTGTCTATCTATCTGGCTGTCCTGCCTGTCTATTGCCCTGCTTCGACAGACAGGCGAACGGGCCAAAATGCTTGCCTAGCTGACTCACAGACAGCCTCGACATGTGGCAATCTGTCTGCTTTTGTTTATAATCGTTTTTTTTCTGAATGAGTTTGGTAAGCTTTGCGTTAAAGTTTTAAGGAGTTTGCAAAAGTGGCCAAAAGGCAAATGGTATGCTGCATCGATTGCTAACTGTAACCATTTTTTAAGGACTCTCCCTATTGTTTCAAAGCCAGATCAGGCAGTTCAAGAGCTTACTTGGGTGCGAGTGCTTTGAGAGACAAGAAAGTTAATAAAAATAACAAATTTATAGCAAAGACAATTCGTTCGTATTGAGCTTGACCACAGCCAGAAACATTTGCATAAACTTCCAAGAGCTGGTCAAATCAATTTGCATTGTCAGCCATAAAAGCCACAAACCAATTCAAAGACCAACACAAAACTATTGATTTGAAAAGCCACAAAGCTACTTGCAAGCTATCGATAAATACATATAGTGGAAGCTTTTAAGTAATCAAGTTAGTGCAAAACGCGCATGCAGCTGAAAACTAGTCTAATGTATTTTATACTAATTCATTTAAAAGGATGCTCAGCCTTAGCCTCAAACTTGGCCAAGGCAATCATGTGCAAGATGAGAAAGAATAAGACAGAGAGCCTGCACAAGTATTATAAGTGTAAGTGAGTGTGTGCGAGTGTGTGTGTGTGTGTGATATTCTAGAGCGGCTCTTGTGGTTGCTTCTTGGCCTTGTGCCTCCATGCAGCCAAAGTGCGCCCAGATGTCAAGTTTGAGTGTCTCAGTCTGCCTGTGCCTGTGCCTGTGCTTGTCCAGGCCAGGCAACGGCTGCATCGATGGCATTTGGATGAGTGCCAAAAATAAGAGAGAAAAACCTAAGAGGAAGCTAAAGAAAAACAGACGACACATGTTTCGGCTCAATGCAGGCAAAACAGCTAACAGTTTATTATTAAATTTACGCTCTGTACTCTCAGCCTATTAAACAACGTTTACTTCAATCTTTCGAAGTGGACTTTAACCAGTCGACAAGAGTTCACAACAGTTTAAGCAATGCAATTACAACAACTACAACAACTAATGTCTGCTCAACTTTGTCTTAGTGTGCCCGTTTGCATAACAATTAGCTGCGCTTGACTCATTTTGTCTCTCTCTCTCTCCCTAACTCTCTGACACTTTAACCAATGATTTGTGCAAATGTTTTTGACGTTGGCGCTGCGCTTTGTCTGCTGCTGCTGCTGCCGCTGCCTCGGTTGCTGCTTGTGGCACGGCGGCACCAGACTTGTTCATTTGCATATTAATTACAACAAAACACGCAGATAGTTGTTCTTATTGTTGTTGCCGCCCCTCGTTGTTGCTCAAAGTGCTAGCAAGATTAATTGTTCTCGCAAATCCTAAAAGTAGACTACACTTTTTGCGCCCGCTAAGTGTTTTCTTCTTGACTTGGCTTTTGTTGCTGCTGTTGTTATTGTACTCAGGCTCTTACCCATAATCAATGACAGGCTGTGGCTAATCAATACGCCAATAAGTGGCAGCAAATTGCCGCTGATTGATAGATAGATAACAGGCGAGATAAATGATTAAATCGACACTCAGAGCAGCTTGTGCATCTCGTACTAAATAATATGTTTTGTTCTATTTTAGTTGACTTAATGAATTGAAAGCAACTGTCTGCTAAAGTTGCTTTCGATAGAAGATTTAATTAACATTTCATTTGAATTTTGGCAGCTTAAAAATTCTGTTATTCATTTATTTGCGCTTTGAAATTCTAAACAAAACGTTTGTGACCCAGATAAAAAAAAATCTGGAATATTATATTAAATGGCAGCTAAAACTAAATGAGAATATTATGCAAAAGTGCATTGATTATTATTTAAATTTATTTAAATCTGGTTTTACAAAAACCGTTAACATAAATAGGACAGTGAAAATGTCGGTTATTTAAATCACGAACGAAGTCTAAATAACTTTAACATCATTTATTTTCTATCTTAAACATAATAATTAACATCTTAACTCTAACTAAAAGCTAAAAGTTACTCAAGCCACACGCAAATCGATAAGTTCTTAGACAAATAAACGAAAGTTGCCCACAAAATGTTACCAACTGCAAGAATATGGCTTAAATTGGGTTGGCTGCTTGCTTACCTTGTCCAAAATGCTGTTGAAGATGGGCGCAGCTTTTAGTGCCTTATGCGTTGTCTGCAAATGATAAGAAACAAATTCAATTAGGCCATTAGTTGTGCTAGAAGGCTAATGAGTCAAGAATAAATTGGCAATTGAACAAATTGTGCTTATTGAAAATTCTCATACAATAACGAACGTTAAATAACGTCGGCTAACTGCTAAAGTTCAATGGATTGAAAATAATTAAGTGCTTCAAATGTACTTTTAAGTATTTTGTTAGCTCTTACAAGTGAATAGCTTTTCGAGTATCATAAATGTGGCGCGGTTTTCTATAATATAACATTCGAATGGGGAAATACCAAGTTGTAAGACAAAACTATTATGCAACTTGCTAATTTCGAAAGCTTTAAGTGTAATGAGTTTTCAACAAACAACGTGACATGAAAAACTTTATCGACAAATTCGCCATAAACATAATTAGCAAGAGGTCTGCCTCAAGTCCATGTGGGCGGCGCTTGGCTCAAACTAAACTCAACTGATGCAGAACAAGTGCAATGTGGCCAAATGGCCCACACATTTGCCCACTCGAGACAAGGGAAGTCAATTTTGTATGGTTCGTTGGTTTTTTGCGTGAATATTGCAATTTAGAATAAGCTTGAAGAATGATTTTATGGGTTAGCAAGCAGCAGACTTGGCTTTGACAAAAACAAAGATTATCTAAACGAGCAAAAGTTTCTCACTTCTTTTACGTATATTGAAGCTGAGGTAAGGAAAAACTATTAGATAACGCTTTATAAAGTTTATGCCTACAATAAACTACAGGTAAGAACAAAATTTATGAATAATATGCATATAGAAAAAAGACAAAATTCAATAAGATAAAATAAGTTAGTACCAACTATACAAAAAATTAAGTAATAATCATAAAAATTGATTTATAACACTCCAACTATAATAATTTTATAGCTCCGCTAACTGCATTGTTAATTACAAAAAAAGACAGTCATCAAATCCGAAAAAAGAAATCAACAATCATATCTGTATGCAATAATATGCGTCAATTTGCAAAAACTCAATAAAAATTTGCGAGGCTTAAATCAGACTCCAGAGAATGTTCTAATGAACAATGCAAACAGATTTATCTGCAGCTTATTATATATATAAAATATATATGCGATATTTTCAGTAGCCTTAGCGGCAAACAAAAAGAGAAACAAAACAAAAAAATGCGATGCCCCCGGGAGCAGATACAAATCGTTAAGCTGTGTGCGAACAATGTAAATTGCTTTAATAATTTCTGAAAATTAGTCAGCACGCACTGGGAGCATTTAATATGATTTTATAAATGAAGTTTACGCTTGGGTTATTGAACCAAAAAACAAATCTCTCGATTACGCTAAATGCAAATTAACTAAGCATTAACAAAAGATACAATTAAGTTGATTTTAAATGTGTTAATCTGTTATTTATACAAAAAAAACGTATAACGAACAGATTCAAGCTGTATTATTAACCCTTAAATATACTTTACCAAGTTGAGTTCTAGTTCTAGTTGCGAAGCAGTTTTTTTCCCCCTATTTCTATTCAATCAACCATAAACACACAGGCGCTAAGCCAGCCAGAGCCACGCCTACTCTGACAAGGTGTCAGCACATCACACGCCATGATAAGGGCCCACCTGTGCCTACATCTACCAACGAGACCCGCCCACGCTTGGTTGCGTGCCTAATTGTTAGACAAAAACGAAGCAACCAGCCCTGCGGTTGCCATGACAGTTGCATGCCTCTTAACCAAAAATGCCAACTCAAGACAGTACAAATTCAAAAGCACTCAGCAATATTCATACAGAGCCAATTAAAAAATATAAACTTGACTAACATGATACAAAAACTTGGGCTCTGACATTAAAATAAAACCCACACACACCCAACAAAAACTCAACAAGAGCAGTTCATTGCCCTTATTATGAGTACTTTCCTTATATTAAATGGTATCAAGGAATCGTTGTCCCTGGCAACACACTTTGCTACGCATTGAAACGTAAGCAGAAAAACATTCAAAAGCAGCAAAGTGTGAAAATTTTGCAAGTTATAGAAATTGGAAAATCGAAACATAAATTCTATTGATGACTGACCAAGCAGGACCAAATTGAAGCAACTAAGCAGCCATTTCCATAACCAACAAGCAGCCGCTGTCCCTTGGCTTAACTTTTACAAATGACTGAGTTTGAGGCTGGCGGGGGTGAAGGCGGTTTGGCAGGAAGCAAACCAAACGAAACGAATGGCAAACAAAATGCACAAAATGCTTATTTGCGGTTAACCGCAAAACTGTAAACTAATACTCAGTCATGCCAGAAGCATATTGTCACGAGGGACTGCAAGGGTGGTCTTAAACCATGCTGACAGCTTATGTGAAGCGTCTGAAAGTTAACTTGGCTCATGGCAAATTTGTGGGCAAGTTTGTGATTAATTCAAGTGTAAATTGCATTATGTCCGGCTTGAAAAACTTTAACTGACAAACAATTTGGGCCAAGGTTAAGCATCCTTCTTCTTCTTTTTTTCTTTTTGGTTCAGTTGGGTTGCATTTGGTTTTGGGCTGTGAATTGATCGATGAACGTGAGTTGGGTCGTTAATTGTAAAAAGGTTTCGAGCATGAGTTGATTGAGTTTCGTCAAATGGCACGATTTTATTTTAAACTCAAGAGTTCATTGTCAAAATAGGTGAAAATTCAAAGTTTGCAGGCTTTGGGTGAATGGAAATTGCAGTTGATTTAAGACAAAAAAACTCAAACAACAATTTTCCAACATTTGTCAAAGTGCTCATTAAAGAATTTCACAAAAACTTGAACAAGAAATTCAAATTAATGCGGAAATTTAAAAAGCTACGCAGCATTTTGACCTGCTGAACCCTCAACGTTTTTATATGCTGGCCTGTTGTTGCCATGACGCCTTTTTAACAAACAAATTATGTGTAAATGTTTAAATATATAGAAAAATATATATATACATACATATGCCTATCTGGCTGCAAAAGTAACCAGGCAACTCATTTGCTCAATGGGTCAGCTAAAGTATTATTTTACTAAGTTTTCTTTATTAATTGTGTTGGCCAAGTTTACATCGTTTACACAGCTGAACAATCAATAACAAACTGTGTAAATGTTTCTCAAGAATTGCAATCGTTTATTACAAAATTTATGATGCTTAGTTTAGACAGTGTAAACATATTGTTGTATAGCAACAAATGGCACGTAATAGGCGCCTCTTTGTTTAAATAAAGAACAGCAACAAAGCAGAGGCTTTATTCAGTATATTGTACTTCATCAAATTTGTAGTTTGTTACAGAAAAAAATAGTTTTAATAGCGCCTCTTAACATATTATGTGACTCAGAAGTTCTTCCGTCTTGTGATTTCCGTTTGGTTTTATCTTAAAGCAAACAGAAACACGCTGAAATTATGTCAAGCTTATCGTTTGAACTAAGCAGTTACTGCATTACTTTTGCCTTATCTTTCGAGTGTCAGCAGTTTTAGCGACAGCTTATGAGCTTATTTCAATCTCATGGAGACAACTTTATTTTTCCTACGATATAAATGTGGTTATGTTTGCCAAATAAATATTTGAATGCCATAAAGAAATGCATTCAACAGTTAGTTTATTGTTGATATACATTGAGAAAAAAAACTGATTAAATTTATTAAGAGAATTAAACAAACTATCTAAAATCACCTTGTATTTAAATCTTTTTTATTAAAGCTTTCCGCAAATTAATGCCGACGCTGATTGCTTGTTTTCATAAATGTTAATATCATTCTCTCGTGTCAGTTGCTATTTTTAAAAAAGAATACGCATAAATTTAATTTATTTGGGCATACGACAAATATATACTTATACAAACACACAAGTTGTCTTTTTTTAAGATTTACGAGCTATTTATAAGCTTATTAAAAACTAATCAATCTGTTTTCAAGTGTGTGTCGTGAAAAATTGTGAGGACAGCAGATAAAAATTTAATTTAAAAAGAAATAAAGTTTCAACTCATTAAATGATTGTATTTTTGAGATTATTGAAATTATAATCAGTGGACAGTGGACAAAAACAGATTTCATTTATTGTTTTTGGATATTGCAAAGTGAACAGCAAACAGTTTATTCTGAAGAGCTTGCTAAGATTGCAATTGTTTTGTGCTATGATTATTTATACAGTGTGAAATGTTTTTTAGAAAACAACTCGAGATAATTATACAAATAAGAGAGTTGAATCTTGGATTGCAAAAGATACGGCTTTCAAACGTTTATATTAATAGTAAGCTACAAGATTGATATAACTAATTGTAATTGGACACAAATAGTTTAATAGTTTTTTTTTGTTGTGTCAGGTTCCGCAATATACATATTGACCATTCACTGCAATTTTATGCCTATTCACATAAAAGGTGTGACCAAAATACTTTTCATTATGAAAACGTTACACTGACACCAATTTGAAATGTCTTATAAGAGGAAGAAAAATGCAAACGCTTGAATAAACGCGCTCCAGAATGCTCTATAACTTGTATGGAATGATATTGGAAGATGAAAAAATAAAGTTTAGCTACTTTTTCTTGAAAGTTTAACCGAAAATTAAGTTGTGCTACTTATGGTTTTAGGAACAAATATTATTTGGGCAAACAATTTAAGCGTTTGGCCTGCTTATAGGGTATAAGAAATCAAACTCGCATATCATAAGCCAAATATGTGTGGGCCAAAACACAAACTGGAATACAGTGTTTGTTTTTTTTATTTCTGTTTGTTATATGTATCGACATAATTATTATTATACGGCGATAAAAAGCCGGTCATCTAGCAAAAAAAAAAAAAATACTAAAAAGAAATCAAAAGTTCAAATCATACAAAAAGCACAAAGAGAGGCAAATTAACAGAAACAACAACAACAAACGGAAACCCAACCAAAGTGTTTTTGTAATGTGTGTTTAAGAAAACATGCATTCATACATACATATATATAACACTTACATCACATACATTCACATTCACTACTACTTCAACAACAACAAAAACAACAACAGTAGCAGTCAAATGCAATTTGGAAGTGGCTGCTGTAACCGTGTTGTTATTATTGTTGCTGTTGTTGTGACTGTTACTGTTGCTGACGCTGTTACTAGTTTGAAATTTGATTTCTTTTGATTTTGCTTTTGCTTTTGTTTGATATTTTTGCTTCCATTTTTTTTTTATTTTAGTTTTGATCCGCGCTTCAACGTGTTTTTTTCGGGTGAAAATAAAAGAAATTTTTTTGTATAGAAAATGCGCGGCCCAAATTGAGCAGACGATCGTTGCTGTTGTCGGTGCGGTTTTTGTTGTTGTTGTTGCGCTGCTGTGGGGCTCATGAATGAATTGCGCGATTAAAAACACAAAAGGCGTGACGCGTCGCACAACAACAACAACAACAGTATAAACACCACAGCAACAGCAACTTAATAAAAAAAAAAACGAGTTATGTGGCTTTGGCTTTGAAAAAGTAGATAAGCGCCGAATGTAGGCAATGTAAATGAAGAAACCAAACGCAGGCTTTAACAATTTTTAACACCAAAATGCTAAAACGAATCGACAAAACAACAAACTTAAGAACAACAACAACAGCAGCTGCAATACATAGGCCTACACTTGCTCACTCATTCGCACACACACACACACAGGTGCATGCAAAAAGTGCACATTACTCATACCAAACAGATGTACAAGCACATTTCAGACAGCTGATTTTCGGCAGCAAGTACAAAAACAAAAAATGCTACTTGCTCTCTTCTTGCCAATTAGAATTGGTTTATTTAGGTGACGCGCACACACACAAGCGCAAAAGCAAACGCAAACAAACACAAACTTAAGACACACGCACACGTGTACGCACATACACATTGATAGCTTGGCAGGCCGCACGCCTTGTGTATTTATATTGTGTGTTACACTTGTTTTTATTGCTTTGATTGCGTTTCGCCTTATGCAGACAGTGACTTATTATGCATTTTGCCAATGACATTTACGCACCTTGCACTTACACTGCTAGGCACGCTTTGTTTGGGACTTTATTTTGTTATTCTTTAAGTGTTATTTTGCGAAAATCTCATTGTTAGTTTCCAATTTCTTGTTGGAGCTCAGATTGGCACGCGCGTAGCCACTCGCACGACTGAAGACTTCGATACAGACTGATAACAGAATGCTGTTAGCTGGCAAATTTTGCCTTAACAGCTGTTGATACTAATCGGTATTTATATGTTTGGTATTTTTTGGTGCAACTGTAAATGAAGCAGTGACTTAACAGATTGACAAAAGCTGTTAAACATATGCAAGGCGCCATTTTCAAATTTACTACAACGTATGAGTTGTTTATTAATGTTAATTTTCTTAGTTTTAATAATTAGAACTTATTAAAGAAGTACCTAAAAAAGAATTTAGTATATGTGGCAACATCTGGTTAGTTTTAAGAAATATATGACATCGATTGGCAACAGTGATAATTTCAGCTGTATTTGACATTCACACAGAAATATTAAGAAAAAAAACGATTGGTATATTATTAATTAGACGTCTAAAAACACTACCACCTAAGCTTCTTGAAACCACCAAACGATTGCATGCCACAGTTTAACAACTCGTCTTCGACATACGTGCCAACAACAGAAAAACAGAAACAAAACGTTTGCAAGTATAGCCAACAATTACAGCATCAATCAAATTGCTTCAAATTCCTTAGTGTCTAATTGAACATAATAACAGAGGCGAATCCTAACAACCAACTGCAACTTTGTATGCAACTTTCAGTTCAACTCGATATTGATATATCATTAGTCAACATTTCCTACACCTCTCCATGTTGTACACTCTGCACAGCCAACTACAACACCACTCAATCAATCAATCAATCGCTCAGCAAACTTTATTGCAACTTAACATTTCAATCGCACGCCAAACTAGCCGCTGGCATGCAAATATCTCGTTTACCCCCTGTGAGAGCTGAAAGCTAAGAGCTTAGAGTTGTTGGCAAGAATGCTGACTGGTTCTGTTTAGCGAATCTTGGCAACTTAAAGTGCCTGAAAAGCGAAAAGCATTTAGGCTAATGCGTTCAGGTAAACAAAAAGGGAACTACAGTGAACGCTCAATGTATGTTTATATACATTTGAGGATATACCTTTCAAAAAATTTTTACCAAACAAGTGCAATTAAATCTAACTGAAAGCCAACAACAACAACAACTAAACACAGAAAGCTGTCTGTTGCACGTACATTTGCAATTAATTAAGTGTGAAAACGGTTTGAACACCGAGTAAATGTTACAAAAAACCGCTATTGTTATCAATTGCACAATAAATAGCTGGTGCTAAGAACCAGAAGGTTTCAAGGAAATTCAATTAAAGTGGCTGGCATATTCAAACACCTGCTGGCAATTAATAAGCTCAACAGAATTCTGAAGCAAAGATAGTGCACTTTATGCCCGAGTCGCAACTGTAATACCCTGACGAAATGTATTCTAAAATTTGTTTATTGACTAAAATTATTACTATTATGATAATGAAAAGAATATATAATCTAGCTTGAATATATAACCATTTTGGCGGTAACATAGCAAGCTATAAAATGGTAATACCCTTTTCATAAGCATAATAAAAAAAAACCTTTAAATAAGGTTGTGCGTGAGAACGTGTGGTCGTATTGTAAGCTGAAGGCAAAAGCCAAAAATGTATCTTTAAATGTAATGCCTGAAAGTAGGCAACAGTTTTTTTCGCTGCCCTGTGAAAAGGAAATTTAAAGAAAATAATTCAGCCTACCATTCGTATTCGTTTATAACTCTCTGGCAACAGCTAACAACGATGACAGTATGGCAAAACGGAAATTACATTTTTGTCGTGTTTATGCTAAGCATTAAGGAAGTCCTCTTAAAGAATCACACAGTGAGTTATACAGCAAACGATTTGCCTTAAAAAGAAACTAAGCAAACTTGCTTTAAACATAAACAAAATTCAAAGGCATCTGTTACACAAATTCCGTCAAAATTTGTGGGTCTATTAACTGTAAGTGCCCCTGTTATGGATGAGCTAAAGAGCAACAGGTTTGGTTAAAGTGTCAATTCGAGAAGTGACCATAATAAAAACCTAACTAAATATGGCCTCAGAGCAGCAAGAAGAGAATTGTGACGATTTAAACACAACAAGGAGCAATGAGGAATCCTTTTGTCCGCCATTACTTGCACCCGAGCTAAGCATATCAAATACATCCACTTTAAGGGAAGAAGAGGAAATGGAAACTGTGGAGCAGACGCAAATCTTAACACCAATCGCAATGCCAGCGCCAGAGGAAAACACTTGTGATTTCAAGGATACTAATCAGGAAGCTATGGAAGATCATTGGTAAGTCTTTGAATGCTGTCACAGTCAAGTATTAAACCAATTTTTAGCAGTTCTGCGAATCGCATTTCATCGGGTTCAAGTTGTGATGAAAATGATCCTAATACACAATCGAATGTTTCGGAGCAACAATGTGAACATCAAGGAATGACTTGTGCCGAATTCTATGCCCAACAGTTGGGAAGGGGCATGGGTATGCAAATGTTACCCGAAACGGCAATGCAAATGCAAATGAATCCTGGCATATTCATGGCCAATTATAGTTATCCGTTGCCCCAAAACTATGCAGATGCTGCCTCTTATCAGAGTTCAAGGTATTCCAACTGTTCGCAAATGCAACCACAGTTAATGTCTGACTACAATAGCTATGTTCAGGCACAAGAATATTGCAACTGCCAACAGTCTCCATCGAATAGTTATTATAGCGAAGGTCATTCCAACGATTCAAATGCTGTTTCTGGTGGTGCTTCAGCTTCAACCAACGATTGCTGTGATTGCAACAATTCGCATTCATGCGCAATCAAGGATGAATATCAAGCATCAGCAGCAACAGCATCTGGAGCTAAAGACAATGGCTGTCAGATACAAGATCTTGGATCCGACAACTCATGTACAGGCCCAATACAAGACGAGTTTCGAGCATCAGCAGCAGCAAATGCCAGTGCTTTTGAGATGCCCGATTCCACAGAATTCCGTCAGAGTGTGCATCGCCCCAGCTGTTGTGAAGGTGGTTAGTTCTTTTCTATGCCCAACTCAGACCAGATTCACCCAAATCCTTTTCAGCAGCAAGCATACCCTTTAACATGAACGGCAGCGGATGTCCCATGTCCTGCTCGTCACCTTCGCCCGATTGCTGTATGCCAATGAACTGCTGTTCGTATCCATTGCCAAGCTGCCAGCAAATGCCATGTGGCTCAGCTTATAGCAATTGCCTGGATGTGGACAGTTTTGTGCGCAGAGTGCGAGCCATGCAGCCTCAATGTTTTCCCAACTTTCAAACAGTTCCTGTTGATCCTAACTGCACCAGTTACTGTAACAACTATTGCCCGCCAGCGGCAGCCAACTGTTGTTGTGACAATGACACAATTCAATCTCAAACCGTTTACAGCACCGATTATAAGCCATTTTGTGGAACCGGCAATAACTTTAATCATTTTCCCAATCCTAAAGATTGTGGCAATTGTAATTGCAATGATAACTGTTGCAGGGCTCCAGTTGGCTGTGGCATCTGCGATTCTGGCAGTCCAGCCTGCTGCATGCCACAAATGTGGTGAGTACAACTTTATTGTTATCTGTGCATACATTTTATACTTTTCTTCCAGCTGCTCCTTTGATATGCCTTGTCAATCCAATGCCTGCTGTGGCTTACCCAATCCTTGCAGTGCACCCTGCACAGCGCCTTGCCCCGCTTTGTTTCCTGCCTACTGCCAAACAAACTCTTTCGATACCCAACCATATTGTTGTAAGTAAGACAAAATAAACTTTCAACTCCATAAAAAAAAACCATCTTTCCTTGATATACTAAGGATATCGACAAAAAAATATATATACATGTATTTACTGCAATAACAACTTTTATTTGCTGCCACATACTCAAATCAAATTCAGCTGTTTCAGTTTTATATCCCAGAAAAACACATTTTTCTTTATATGTAAAGGTTTCTTTTTTTTTTTTTTGAAAAAATATTTATTACAAAATATTGCATTGACAATTAATTGGTTTTAATTGTTATACCATTTTTTTTATTTATAAAAATTATACAAATACAAAAAAAAACGGGATGAGTAAATGGAAAAAAGTAGCACAAAGCCACACAAACAAGTTAAATACTCTTTGTTTAAGTGATTTTACAACAATTTTGAATTCTACTAGTTGTTTAATTTTGTAGCTTTACTTTGCCTATTTAAGCAACTAACTTAAATAGTAAAATATTAGCATAGGCTGCAAAAGTTTGATTCAAAAACCGAAAATTAAATGTGAATTTGTTTGCTTTAAAGGCTTTTTGCTGCTACAATTTTCGTTAGTTGTTGGACATTGGAGAAAGCTCAAAAAAATAGAAATAAACAAGAAACTATAAATTAATTTTGATTATCATTATCATTTTACAATTGCATTTAACTATTGGTATATGGTTTATGTTGATATTTAGTTAGACCATTCATTAAGTTAACATTTATCTATTAGCTTTACGGGGGCCAGGCAGCAACCGAATGAGAGATACTTTTAAATGTTGTGAATTTTCTCTTCTTATTCTTGTTTTTTTGTGTGTAATGAACAATAACTGAATATGAGATGACAAATTTTGGATTTATAAACTGTGGCATAAGATTACTTAATCTCATATACAATATACTTTAGTCTTTTAATTACACATTTGTTAATGAACCTTAAATCACAGTTATACAAAACTAGTTATGAATTATGAAAACAACATACGTTCGCACATTTATCTCTGCTGGCCAATTGTATGAATTTATGCTTAATGTTTATTGGAAATACATTTTTTGTTTCATTTTGCGATTTGCTGGTGGGGCTGGATGTTTTTATTTTCTTAAGTTTTTTTTTGTTTATAGTTGAATTACACACATATAGACATATATGCAGACTATGTAAATCTATATTTTGTTTTGTTTCGTTTCGTTTTGTTTATGCATGGACAAATAAAAATATATATATATAAGTGTATGTAATTTAAATGTTTTAAATCCTGTTACAGGATTTGCTTCAGCTATTAAGTAGAATTACAATAAAACAAAATATATATATGCACATTCTATACCTTAAGTATACATATATGCATATATATCTCATATATATGTATGTATAATATTAGAACAGCAATTAAATTATACAAAATACAATTCAAATACGAATACAGTTACAAATATACACATATATTCATTTTGTTATATTATTGTGTGATTTATGACAAAAGTATAAATTTGATTTATGTAGTTTGTTTCGGTTTTTTATGCAACAAATAGCATCACTGGAATAGTTTTTCTGCCACACCCTGACACAAAAGGATTCATTACTTGTATAGTTTTCTCTTTTCATTTGTTAGATGTTTTCATCGATATATATATATATATATATATATATATATAAATGTATATAAGTAGACATGTGTGAAATTGCACTAAAACTAAATGCTACAACATTTAAAAATGGATTCACGTATTATTTATTTATGTATATATATTTATGTATATGTATATGTAGGTAGAAAATTCTAGCAGCTCTCATTTAAACCAATTTTGGTTTTGGCATTTGATTTTAATATATATATTTATATATACTTCGATCTTTCAGTTGTTGTTCTATATATATATAAAGATGCATATAAAAAACATTTGCTGCTCCTTTTTCTTGTTTCCCTTTTTTTGTTTGATTACTTGAACTAAAAATAAGAATTTGATTTGCAGTTTTCTTTTTTTCCTTTCCTTTTTTTTTAATATTAAAGTAAAATAAATTTCTTAGTCTTTTCATTTTCCATGTGTGCTTTAGTTACTATACATAATCCATATGTATACATAGCAAAAACTTTATAATTAAATAAACTCAAGCCGCACAACAACAACAATAACAGCAGCAGCAGCCATATGAGCACACACAAAATATATGCATTAATCTTTATGTATAATGCTTTCTATAAAATTTGGCAATTTTGCGCTTGATATTTCTTCATATATTTTTTTTGTTTCTTAATTCTTTAAGTGCTATCAGTTTAGTTCTCGAGTTTCGTTGCTGTTGCTGCTGCCTGCGTTTGTTGCTGTGTTGGCTGTGGGTTCATTTTTTAGGCACATGTTTTCAGAGCTTACACATAGAGCACTTAAAACTAACGCATAGATATACTAATACTAATCATATAAAACTTCTGTGTGTTTGTGTGTGTGCCTTAACCACTTCGAAGGTAGCGGCGGCGGCGACAGCATTTCATGGCCCACAACATTTGTCAATGTTCTCCGCGCAACAATTCCATTAGCAAATTAAAATCTGCACCATCGCGCGTTTTGATTGTCAGCATTTCCTTGCCCAGCTAAAAAACCAAATAAATTCGAACTTTAGTATGTGCATTATAGGTAGAAACTATTTGTTATAGACTCACCTGACACGTACGCTGCAGATCGGGTATGCGCAGCAGAAGCTCACCAAATTTGGACGGCGTGTCGGGATAATGAGCCAGCGTATATGCCTGCAAGCCCTGCAGCGCCTTCTCCTGGCACTCGCGCACCTTAACCGCCTCATGCAGCTCCGTGGTATCTGTAATAATACAAAACAAATGGTTAATAGTAGAGGGATCAGATTTTAATGTGGTTGAATTAACTTACCCGACTGCAGCAAAACGATTACCTTCATGGCAACATATTCGTAGCGATCAACGCGCAGTCGACGCAAATGATCCGTCAGATTTAACATGCGCTCAATGCAGGCCTATGGAGGAGTAAGGATGTGATAAGAACTTGGAATATATATGGGGAGGAGGATATCCAAAACTTACCTGCAAGCCATTGGTTTTGGCCTGTGCCAGCGTTATCTTTCTACCCTGTGACATCTTGATCTCGCCGGGTGTATCAATGGAACGAAAACAGCAGGAGAAGAGCAACAATTCACACCATGAATTAATAAGCAGGCAGATCTGATCGTCAATCTGGAAGAGTCAATGAATTAATGATGATGATGCTTAACAAAAAAAAAAGTCAATTAATACCGAAATGTTCTTGAAGAGCGGCAAACTTTTGCACCATTTGACAATCTTGTAAAGGCGATGATCGGCCACATTGCAGAGATGTGCAATCAGATCGGGATTGGCGTTCTCGCCATTGGATGAGAGACCAGCACTGGCCAGCAGTGGATTGGTCATCTGTTGTGCATTGGCACTATGCTGTCCGGCGGAACTTGAACCGCCTGCACCACTCGACGCCGATGAGCCACCAGATGCAAATGAGGACAGCGGTTGATTGATGCGCGCCAGCTCCGCATCGGTATATTGCCACAGATGTTCAACATCCATAATTTCCTAAAAAAAACAAAAAGGAATTAGTTAACATGGAGAACAAGAGAGTAAGGAATAAGTTAGTTACCTGCAAGAGGGCTGGAATGTTTGAGGCACGCGACGATTGTAATGAATTTGTATGATGATTAAGCTGATCCGTTTGCTCCGTTTTGATGGATGCAACGCCAAGACTTGGACTGGCTGGCAATGAATTGGAGCCACCACCAAAGCCATTAAGTGTACAATGTTGCTGCTGTTGCTGATGTTGCTGAAGTCTCTGATGTTGCTGCTGTTGATGTTGCTGCTGTTGATGATGCTGCTGCTGTTGCTGATTGACCACTGCTGCGGCGGCTGCAGCAGCTGCTGCCGCCTGATCCGGACTAAGCAATGGACTCAGCATCGAATTGGGCAGCGTGTAGGAGCATTGATAGGTGGAGCGGCCGCCACGAGTGCGATCCTCACGTATCGCCTCCAGCTTCATGCCCTTCTGCAGGCACTTCTCGAACCGGCAGGCGGGGCACTTCTTGCGCGTCGAGATGCTCACCTGGCAGGGACCACCACGCACACACACATAGTTCTTGCGATTCTGGACGGTGCGCTTGAAGAAGCCCTTGCACGATTCGCACGAGAAGATGCCATAGTGGAAGCCACTGATCTTATCGCCGCATATCGGGCAGGGTGAATTGATCAACTGCTGGCGGGAGATGCCCGCCGGTGAGGCAGGCAGTGTGGCACTTGCATCCAAAGCGCTGCCAGCATCCATGCTTAGATTTTGTGCCTCCTGCGCGCCCGCTGCATCCACATTGAGCGGTCGATACAGCACACTATGATGATGCAGTGCACCATTGCCGCCGCCGCCGCCGCCACCATTGGCAGCATTGCCCGGAAACAGAGCTGCCACACCCGCTGGTGGCGCATGGCGTGCCTGTATGGGTGAGTGGGTGGGACTAAATTCGGAGCTATAGCTGTAGCAGCTACTATGCGAGGCATCACTGTTGTTCCTGCTCAGCGAGGGCGTGTAGGGGGCGTGCCGTGACGTCAGCGGCGACTGGGAGGGGCTGCTGTGCGTATAGACGGAATGTATGGCAGAATCGGGACTTGGATTGGCGGGCAGCAGAGGTAAATGGCCACCGCTGTTCGATTTGCTGCGATCGCAGAGCAACGATGTTGTTGTCGTTGTTGTTGTTGTTGTGGGTTCATATTTTAAATTGATGGGATCACTTTGTGTTGGCGCCAACTTAAGTTTGTGCTTGAGCGGCAGCAATTGTTGTGGTTGCTGCTGCTGCAGCTGTTGCAGTTGCAAGTGTTGCTGCTGCTGTTGCTGCTGTTGTTGTTGCTGTTGCTGCAGCAGCTGTTGTTGCTGCTGCATCTCGCCAGCTATGTGCTCCAGTTCTGTTTTAATTGGTTGCAACATGGTATTCACTTGACTGCTGCTGCTGGTCACCTCACTCTTGATCACCGTCTCCGTTTCCATTAGCTCCTCCTCGTCGGCAGCGCCATTTGTCTCGTTCTCGCTTAGCTCACCCTCCCAGGACATGGGACGTGGCCCATTCTTGTCGGCTGCTCTTCGACGCACCTTTAGGTTCTCAATGTTGGCCAACTCGGCATCCGAATCCGATTCATCGTCGTTATGGACAACGCCTAGAGGAATGCGCAGACTGCCTCCTCCTCCTCCTCCTCCTACCACTCCAAGGCTATGATTGTGATTATTGTGATTATTATGATTGTTGTAGTTGGCTATGACCGGCACCAGATTGCCATTTGTTGGCGTTGCCAGATCATCTAGTTCACATTTGATATTCGTCACGGAAACATTGTGACGTTGTTGTAGTTGTTGCGTTGCTGTTGTTGTCGCCGTTGCTGCTGCTGCTGTTGTTGTTGTTGTGGACATGTTAACGGGCAGCTGGTAACTGCCACTGGCACCAGGTGAAACACTCTGTTCCGTCTTAATGCTTGACATATTTGGCATCCTAACGCTTCGAGTCAGAGTGTTTGTGTAAATTGCAAAAAAAAAAAGTTAGAGTTAGTGCTCTAAAATCTCTCTCTCTTTTCTCTCTCTCTCTGTATATGTATTGAATTAAACTAATTTATTTGTGCAATTTGTAGAAATTGGAAAGATGTCGTTGATGCAGTTCCATTGTGTGTTGTAAATCTGCAAGAAAATCAAAAAGAATTAAATTATTATAAGGTTTGTAGTTTTACATAAAGCTAAAATACTGTTAAACACTATGAGAATCGCAAAGAGAGGCGATCTTTGTTTAGCATCTTGCTTTTTCGCTCTTCTTTTCTTTTTAATTACTTTTATTTCTTATCGTTGACCGACTTTAGGCAGTTCCAAAGTATTTCTCTTTTGTTTGTTTTTCTTTTTATAATTCCTATTTATTGCTTTTGCCATTTAATTTGTATAAAAGAGATCTAGAAATACCCAAAACTATCAATTAACAGTTATTCTTATTTAATGATTTTATAGATCGCAATTTAATTATCAAAGCCATTAGCTATAAAAATTAGTATTTACGATCAAAAGCTTAAATTGGCATTTAAATCCATACGAACTTCATTTTGGAAATGGTTAAAAAAAGAACAATAAGTTTTTGGTACATTTGTACCATTTAGAATATTGTTGCCAGGCAAAAATTTTAGTCATGTGCCAGCTATAAATTATGAAAATGTGACAATTTAAGTGTTCCCTTTAACAAGCCAACGACCTTGGCCTTTTACTTAAAGACATTCCACACATAGAAGTAGCGAATTATGCTAATTGGGTCCACGACATGTGCTCTGCCCACACACTAACACACACACACACACACGCGTACAATAAGAATATTACACTGTCCAGTGAAAGAGATGATTTTGTTGTTATCAACCAGCGGCGTTGATGAGCTAACGAACGAATAGCTGAAGAAGTAAAGAAAAAAGAAAAAAGAAGAGCAACAATACTACAACAATAGCGACAGCAACGAAAAATGTCAACGACCCGAAAGCGAAAGAGGCACAAAAGCCAATTCGAATATTATAATAAATTTTGGGTACAATAACCCAGCCGGCAGTTTATTGTTGTAGCATTTATGACATGAAGAAGGGCGCGGCGGCTGGACAATGGCTATGAGCGGGTGGAGGCGTAATATGGCAAATGCTTTTCACTTATTGGCATATTGTTAAGTGCAAAATGCTTGTTGCAATCAATTAAATGCACGACGATGACCTTTAATGGGCATCTTTTGTTTAGCTGGTACAACAACCCAAAATGCAGCGACGACCAAGACGTCAACCGGCATCTGTACTGAGAGCGCACGCAAGCAAGCAAGAGAGCAAGCGAAAGAGAGAGAGAGAAAGACAGCGATAACAAACGAGCGCAGAATGGGCAAAGGACGACCTTCAAATAATGTTGAAATTTGTACGCAAACGACCTTGTATACAACAACAACGAGCGACGACGAAGCAACCACGAAGAAGACGCAGCGACGACGACGATGCGAACAGCGAATACGAAGCAGGGCAACCACACTGCTCACACACACACTCACGCTATAAAGACGCAACACATGCGCGGGCAGCAGCGACGCGGGTGAGTCGACGTCGTCGTCGTCGTCAACGTTAAGAGCAAAGAGCACAAAGCATGCGGCCAAGGAAAGAAAAACAACAACAGCATATTCATAGGCAGCAACAGAAGCAGAGCAAGCAGACGGGGGTGTATTTTGTTTGTGTGTGTAGCACAAAAGAAAATAAACAAAAATTCTGATATCAAGAGCGTCGCTCCGTGAGTTGCGCGCCAAGCCAAAAGCAATCAAGAATCATTCTCGTTGCTGAAGTTGTGTAGGTGCCGGGAGGTCACACACACTGAGAGCGTACACACAAGAACACAATGCTGACCAAGCAGAGAGCGTTCAAATCAGATTGTGTGTGAGAGGGAGAGAGAGAGCGAGAGAGGAGACGTATGAAGTGGTCAGTCGTTTCGTATTATTTTTTTAGGGAAATCTACTCGCTCATGCATACATACATACATATGAATAAATGTAGTTGGGAGCCGACAAATGCAGCCAAGCGATTTGATGACGGCTTGTTTCTGGTTATAACATACATACAAACATATGCTTTTCGTATAGAACTGTACCTTGTTAAATGACGGTGGCATCGATTAAATGCGGAAGTGTTTTGTTTTGTGTATAACGGATTAGTGGAAATTTAGCAGCATAAATTGGGTTTATAAGCTTGTAATGAGATGCCAATTATTGGTTTCTCACTTCCTGTATCAATATTTATGTTTATAATATCTTATGTTAATATAATTTAGTTATATTTCAATGATTGATTAAGTATTCGTTTTGTTGGTATGAGTAAAAGTTCTGAAGTTCTTAGAAAAAGAAAAATTATCTTAAAACAAGTGGAACTATACTTGAGTTAAGGTTGTAACAAGCAAATGTATGCTTAATAGTTAAATCAACAATTTATTTAGCTTATTTTACATTTTCTTAAACACTTTTTACCTACAATACCTCTTAACAATAAAGTATTCGTTAAGTATTACTCTAAAAGGCTTTAATTTCAAGCGTTTCTTGAATAAAATCTAACACATTCTTATTCAAATAACCAATAACGATAAGAACCACACCTTTTAATAGATATTTACTAGCTTTCGATTGTAAATTTTACATACTTTAGACATGATCTAATTACGCTTGTAAGTATTGTTATTCATTTGTTGCAAAAGAATGCATAGCAATTAGCTGCAATAACGTTTGGCTTTTGCTGCATTTAGCCATGACATATTGCCAACTGCCAACTGCATGCCAACAGACAAGCCCCTTGGAGGAGGCGAACAAAAAAAAAACAAACAGAAAAACCATAAGCTTATGCCAAACTGTTGCAGCTGTAAGTTTGAGGGGTGCAAAAGGGGGGGAAGTTTACTTCTGACCAAGAATACGTTCATGCATATGGATATGTATAGTTTGTGTAAGGAATGTGCAACGGGCTTGGGCGTTATGTGCCCCTGAGCTGCAAGCTGTCTGTCTGTCTCGCTTATCGATTTTATCAACACACACCAACACACACACACACACAAAAGCTTATGACTTTGACAGCACTGGAAAAAAAAAACGAACTTCAACTTTTCGGGCAAAACAAAAGGGGTTGACCTTCACATAACAAAGAGTTTTGTATTTGTGTTCTGTATTTGCAGCCTCCCATTTTTTTTCTTCTCCTTTTCGTTGTGTGGAGCGCGAGAAATGCCGTTAGGCAACAAAATGGCGGCGTTGCCGTACCGCGACGTTGCCGTACCATCTACCCCATTGTCGGTTTGTGTGGTAAATCCATGTCAATAATAATCATGACATTGACATGCTTTGTGGGCCAAAAGAAAGAACCGTTAGGGGAAGGGGAAGAGCAAGTTGTTGTTGGTGGTTGTTCTGCAACTGACGTTAAAATGTAAAAACGTTAACGTTGACGTTGGAGTTTGTTGTGTGCCCAGTGAAAAGGAAGTTGGTTTCAATTATGCGTAACATGAAAGCGTTAAGCGCAAGCTTTTCTAATTGGGGGACACAGGGAACCTTCCTCCCTCTCGGTTGTTGTTGGGGTGAAAAAAAAGAAGGGATAGAAAGTTCTGGTTCTGTGCTGGTAAAAAGATAATGTTGTTAGCTTTTTGGGGGTGTTGAAAAGCTATTGGGGAATTATTTGGGGCAAAGTGGTACGCCCGGGGAATTATAATGTAATATAGTTATGGGAATTATAAACAGAACAAGATTTGGTTAGGACTCTAATCAAATGAGCTGGCAATGATAAGCCCAAAAAGTTCATCAATCTATTTCGACATATTGCAGTTAAAAAACAAACATCAAAGACTAAAAGTCTCTTCTGGCCAGCAGCTTGCATAACTTGGCCAACACGATAGAGTGCGAATTGCAATCGGGCTGTCTAATATTTTAACACGCTTCAGCCTACAAAGCACACAAAGATACACACACACACACACACACCACCAACACCTTTCGCCAATTGCAAACAAAAAGGCAAAGGCTTAGAGACTACGGGCCACGAACATGTCGGAGCTAAGCCCAGTCAAGCCAGACCCGACCCGACCAGGCCAACAACATTAACAGCAGCAACAGCAACAGCAACAACAACAACAATTGCAAATTGCAATTACATTGCCTGGCAACGGGCCACATTTATCACTATATACACGCGTATTAGTGTGTGTGTGTCTGTGTGTGTTCGCTTTTGATTAATCATCGGTGCATGCAGCTGTGCTGGAGTTATGTTTGCATTTGTATATGTATTTGTGACTCTGTTTCTGGTTGCGGATCGGAACGGATCGGAACGGTACGGAACGGTACGGTACGGTACGGAGCTGGCACGTCATTAGCATAATGTGCAACAGAAGTTGGCTATGGAAAATGGCAAACAAATTGCACAAAGCACCAATACACAAAGACATGGTAAAAATATATGCGTTAAAGCCAACAGGTTATATAGATAGACACACACACACATACAGACGAAGCCAGACCCGGCTGTTGTTGTTGTTGTTGTTGGATTGAACATATTGCGTGGTCGTTTGTCCCATAGAATTTCCTGTTTGCCATTTTGGTTTAGAAAATCAAGTGTGTGTGCGAGTGTGCGAGTGTGTGTGTGTGTGTGTGTGTGTAGAGTACACTTATAAATGCAGAAACATAGATGCGAATCGAGGCGACGTCTGCAGAACTTGATTTCCAACAGGTGCGTCGCTTTGGTCGAGTCTAACTTGGCCTGGTCGACACTATCGACATGGATATGGCCACGTAAGAAAACCGAACCGGTACCGATTGCCAAGCAAATGCATGGAGCGAAATTTGAAAACGTTTCTTTAAATAAAAATACTTAAAGCTCATGGCATTTCGCTCAGTGTATGTGCTGTACAGGTAGTTGCTTGAAATCACTTGGACAAGTTATGCCACCAAGAGCTCCCGCTGATAACTTTGTCAACGTTGCAACGTTGCAAATTAAACGCCCAGCACAAAGGGGCGCGCCACAGTGTTGCTGCTTCTTCTTCTTCTTGCTGTTGTTGGCTTAGAGAACCTGCATTTTGCTAGTTAGTTTTTTTTTGGGGCGTTGCAAATGTTGCAAGCCAGCAAGTTGCATTGCGTCTGCATAACAATTACAATTTACCGTACGACAAAACAGGAAATGTTACGCTTGCGCCGTTTGCATTTTTTATGTTTAAGACTTTGAAGCAAGCGGCACACCTTAAAAGCATTATCTGTTCACTGACTGCTGACTTTACCCTGCGCTTTGTGGCTCTCTGCCACTCGCCCTTATCAATATCAACAAAAGATAACAAGTTGCGGCACAAATTCATATCGATAACACTGGGAACAAACACAGCTACAAAAACCACTTCCCTTTCCTATTCCCCCTTTCCCTATTTATTTATAAATTTATTTAAACTTGCTGCGGCTGCTGCTGCTTCTGTCCAGCTGTTGTCGTTGTTGTTGTTGACAGTCTTTGCCTCAAGGTCGTACGAATGTTCTTTATTTATACGAATATTGTCAAGACGAACATTAAATACACTTGCAATTCCAATAGATTTGTGTCTTTAAACGAATTACTTAACCAAACTAACCACTGGTAGAGTATAGAAATAAAAATCGTGTTGTTTCTCGGCTTGTTCTCCATTTATATAAAATACAATTCCCAGTTTCATGTTCTTAAGCTCCTCCTCTTTCCCCCCGCCACACCGACACTTTAGATCGTTTTTAGTATGAAATCGTCTTGTTTATTGTATTAAGTTTATGCTTATAAGTCATTTGGTTTCTTAGTTGACAGTTTGTCGTGATATTTGTCTGATATTTGCTTCATTTGTGAAACTCGTTTTTTTTTTTGATTTATTCGCCAAAGCGTTCAAAGATTTAAAAACAAACATGTGTACAAACTTTTGCAATCAAAACATATTAAAAAAAGTTAAATTCATTTGATTTCCTTAATATATATTAAGCTTTAGCTGCCAAACATGGAATTTTAGAGCATAATTTGTTTGGAAATAATAAAAAAAATGTATTTAAAATAATAAACGTTCGTAAAAAATAGTCTTGATTTAAGTACTTGATTATTTCTACATCTTTAAGGTTTTGTTGTTTTAGTTTTATTATTTTGGCAACTAATGCTAAACAACGTTCCACTTTATCGATTACACAATAATGTGCAACCTGCCAAACAGTTTCACTAACTAACAGCAACAACAACAACAACAGCAGTTGCATCTATCTATTTAACTATCTAACTAACTGGTACGAGTATATCAAGAATGCCAACACGCACACATTGCACACACACATTAAAATTGCACTTAAGCCAAAAACAAAAAAGAAACAAAAACAAAAAGCAAATAAAAACGCGATCGCCAACAACCTTGTCCCAAAACAACTTGCAAGTAATTCGTTTTTCCTTTTTTTTCTTTTGTTTATATCTCTTGTGTCTACATATATAGTATATGTATATATATATGTATATGTATATGTGTGTGTGTAGTTTGCACGTATAAGTTGCCAACTTGACTCGATATTAATTAAACGCACGCAAAGCCCCCAAAGAGCCAGTGGCAGCAACAAGAGCAACAACTACTGCTGCTGCAACTGCTGCAACAGCAAGTTGCCCACCCAGCATCGAGGAAACGAGTTCCAAAGAGAACCCAACAAAAACAACAACAACAACAAACCCCAAAGCGTTACTTCTCTTGCACAGGCTTTGGCCAAAGAAGTCAATGGCTGCAGTGCGTCGATGTTGGTGGGCGGTCAGAGAAGAGAGAATTGGGTTCATTAGCTATAAAATCAAGTTAACTGCCTGCTGCGTTGCAGCTGAACATTGAATTTCATATTGTTAACTTACTTATATATTTGAGCATAGTTCTATTGACTTATTACCACTGTGCGTGGCAGCTTTGCATGGACCGCTGAGCAGCAGTTGCGTTTTGAGAGAGCGTATCGCTTAATGACTCTTTTTTTTATTTTGCGTGGTGAATGCAACGCATAGTCAAATGCAGTTCGTCACTTTGTCCATCTGTCATGCAGTCAATGTGCCATAGACCCATTGGCCATTTGCCATTTGCCATGGTTGCAGTTGCGCCCTCTACTTGGTTTTATGACAATAGCAAATGGGTTTCTTTAAGTTTTATTACACAAATTAGCTTTTGTAATTGTAATAGCTTTAAGCCATTTTTAATTAAAAAAAACCATTAAAAGTGCGCACTTTAAGAGGATGTACTCTATAGTCAGACACTACTGTTGTTCGCTTGCGGTGCATAATAAAAAGTATACAAAAATACTTTCTATAAAAAAAATAACTGTTTCGTTTTCGTTCTTTTTTTTTGTTTTTATTCTTGCACATTCGCATATAAAAAGTATGCCCATCAATGTCATTGCTCCATTTGCCTTGGCCCTGTGCCCAAAGCATTCCGCGTGTGTGTGTGTGTGTGCTCGTCCTTTGTTCCGTTTTATTTGCTCCCCAATGTAAAAGGGCATTGCAGTCTGTGCAGTGTCACCAGCTGCAGCACGCGCACACCTACAATTCTCTCTTTCTATCCTCCTAGCTTTCTCTTGTTCTATGTCTATCTGTCTCCCTCTCTCTCTCGCTCGCTCGCTAGCTCTGCATTTCTGTCACTCGTTGTCTATGCGAGTGCATTTTAATGCTGTGACTGCGGCGCTCGCTCAACTTTCAGCTGCCCGTTTAAAACACACACACATACGCATATGCTATACTTGTGTATTTTTTTTTTCTTCTCTTCAGTGGTGTTTTTTTTTCTTTTTTCTTTTGCTTTTGCTTTACCACGCCATTTTTCGGGGCAAGGTCATCAACGAGACAAAGTCAACGGCCGCCAATGACCTCTTCTCTTCTGGCCAGTCTTCGTTTGGGTTTTTCTGCGCTGTTTCTGCTGCTGCTTCTTCGTTCTTTCGTCGTCTGCCGTTGCCATCATCATCGCCGTCGACGTCGCCGTCGCCTCATTTACAACTTGTTCTTGGCATTGGCGACGACTGCCACTTCGTCCGCCCCGAGAAAGGGGGCGCAGGCATGATGACGTGTTACTTTTATTCTTGTGCTCATGCTCGTTTCTTCTCTCACATTTCTTTATATTTTATTTTCATAGTTTTGCTTGTGTTTCCTCTTCGTCGTCTGGTCTGCTGCTGCTTTGTTTGGCTTTTTATGTCTTGGCAACAAGTCGTCGCTGTCGCTGCCGCTGTCAACGTCAACGTCGCTGCTTCGACTTCTGCTGACAATGTTTGAACGTATTTGGCCTTTCTTTTGTCTGGCTCTGTTTGTGCTCCGCTGCTGCCGCTTCTTCATTATTCTTATTATTTTTATTTTTATGTTTAGCCTCTTTGTGTCTTCTGTTCGCCGTTCGCTGTTCACTGTTCAAGTTCGATGTTAGTTACTTTGTCTGTCTTTTCTCATTTCTTTGCTAAATGTGTCCAATGATCTTCTTCGCGCGTTGCTTTTATTGCTTTTTGTTTTGTTGTTATTGTTTGCCATCGCTGTTGTTGACTGCGAGTTCCTCAGCCTCCCGGCGGGCGTTTTGCTACCTTGCTGCGTTTGCTGCGCTGGGTGTTTGTTATAAATTGTTGCCTGTCAGAGTTGTCACTGTTGCCGCCAATGGCGCTCACCTGACTTTGACAACTCTTTTAACCCTATTGCAGGCACATCTCTGTACTTTATTGATTTATCGATATATTCTTATGATATTGCCATACTATTTCTAGTTTTTAGAGCTGCCACACCTACAATTGCTTTAGTCTAAATCAAATTGGCAGCTCTCTAGCTCAACTAATAATACTATTTATATTTCCCATGTAAAAAACATCAAAACAAACCGCTTAAGGTTCTCTTTAAAAACCATGACTGTCCCATTCATTTGGATTTCACTCTCTGCTATGCTATGAGAGCCACCTTTTAAAGCGCTGAATAAGACATAAATCCTTGAAATTATGTGCGACCCGCTCCTTTAAGATTTCAAGTCTCGCTTTGTCGCTTTGTCTGTCTGTCCCGCTGTTCGCAGTGCGTTGCCACACTTTTGTATACGATTATTTAACGTTTCGTTGCCATTTTTTATGGCATCGTTTCGTTCTGCACCTTTCCTCTTTCAGGTATACTCATCCCTCTCACACCCGCTAACTTGATTTGTTTTGATTAAAGCACAATCCTCAAAATGCCTTTGCTTCTTCTTTATTTCTTCTTCATTTCATATACGCATATATTCCTTGTGGCCTTTTATCGATGCTCCACTATGTGATGTAGTGCCGCCTGTTTTGAAGGACATTCGTTTAATTTAGGACCTGAGAAAACATATATTTTGTCAGACGCGTCGCTTATTAACGACCGCGCGCTCGGAACCAAACTTGATCATAAGCCAGTTAAATGTTTTCAACACATATAGTCTGATCTGATTATTTATTACATATCTTCAATAACTTTGCTCTTTAAGTTAAGAAGAGTTTAATTATATTGATTAAACATATAAGGTACTCTCAAAAAAAAAGCGTTTTGCACAGTTCTTAGAAGACCTTTGTTGACCTTCATCGCCAGACAATAGCTGTCAAATTGAATCTAAATGACTGTAGATAAAAAGACGTTAGACAATTGACCTACTTCAACTCTTGGCCAAAAATCCTTATCGACTATGATTAACCCACAATCCATCAATATATTTTAATCGATATCTATATATATGAATGTCGTCTCTATACACATTAATATAATATGTATATAAAATAAGCTTCAAATAAAAAAATATTATCGTACATAAATAAATTAGCACATTTCAAACAGGAAATACAGCCAAACCCAAACACACACACACAAACAAACACTTCAAAAATATTATCAAGCAGTAAAGAACGTTCTTGGTATGTGTATTGATTGTTTCTATAGAAAGCCAAGAAACGACCTTGAGGCGCTTTTTTGTTTTTTCTTTTCTTTTTGTTTTTGACGCAATTATACAAATTTATATACAATATAAAATATACTATGGCAGATGAGCTAATGAAAAATTTCGCCACGTTTTGGCTAAATAAGTTTGGCAAATGAATCATGAAAGCATTTCTATAGCTTTCTATATATATATATTAACAAAAATACAATTTTGCTCGATTTATCTTCATAAAGCTATACGTAAGAGGTCGGATGCGGTGGGGTTGGGGTGGATTTGGTCGCGTGATACAGTCGACATAGACGAGTAGAAGAGCTAGCCGCTAATTGGCTGTGAAAAAAGGCTGCCAACAGCAAAAAAAATGCCACAAAACAAAATTAATCGGCTAAATATTTGGCAGATAAGTCAACAGCATTTTGATAAACACCTGTTCTAAATTGGCTTATATAAGAAAAGTAAAAAAGCAAAAACTCTTCATATTAAAATAGTAAAGTTTGTACTTGAATCTAGAAAATTGTTTGCATTTGAATATTTTAGCTACTGGAAAACTCTTAAAGTGTTTTGCTGCTGCTGCCCCCAAAAACAAACACAACGCTAAGTGTTTGCTTTAAAAACTTTGAATATTTTGCTGGTCACCATCCATCCACCTACTACTGAATGCAACTGCCAACTTGGAGCAATAGAGTTGGAGTTAAGCGCCAAACATCATGAGCCATGCGTCATGTGAAGCGTCACTCAAACTGAGATCTCCAAGAGAAACCTGAAACAGGAAGAAACCCGTTTGGGTTTGTTGTTTTTTTTTCTGTTTTGTTGTTTTTGGGGCGGGAGTGGAACCAATCAAGCAAAACAGCGCTAGCAAAAGAGTACCAAAGCAACAAAACTGGAGCCAAACTCTCTCAACTTCTTCCATATTGTTGTTGTTGTTCTTGTTGTTGTTATTAGGCTGGCGGCAATATTCAAGTGATTAGTCATCAGACGACGAAGCAACTGAGTAAAAAAGTAAAAAAGCTCTCTATGTCCAGACCAAACGAGCAAAAGAACCAAAGAGAGAGAGAAATACTCTTTTTAGTCGCATTAGAATAGTTTCTTTGTGTCTTAGCAGCTAGTTCCAAGCGCCTTTGAAATGGGCCAATCAATTTTTATCGTTTTGCTTTAATTTGATGAGATTTTTATCGATTTCGTGTTTGTCTCATCTCTTTTGTTTTTTTGCATAAATTAAATGGCTAATGGCCGTAAATTGTATAGACTTCTTTATCTTGTTGCTGTTGCTTTGCTGCGGCTTATTAGCTGACCTTCAATGCTAAAAATATATATATATGAAACAATAAGAGTTAGCTCTAAAATACTATCGCTAAGGTTAAGCCTAGGATATATTTGTCTAACCATTTACTTCCTAGATATCCCAGGCAGTTAAGTTTCATGTCTAGGTTCAGCTGCAGTTCCCGAATACGTTTACAATTGTTACACAACCCATCAACAACAACAACATTTACAGGGCAACATGTTTCGCAGTTGGCCATATTCAACGGCAGCTGTTAACGGGGCAAACGGCAGCAGTTGCTGCAGCACAAAAATTGGCCAAAACGAATATGTTTATACACACACACACACACATAGGCCATAGCAACGGTTGCAGCTACAGCAGCAGCAGCAGCAACAGTTATGGCAATTGCCAAAGTTGCAGTTGCAAAAATCAAACAAAAAAGCAACAAAAACGATAAAAAACAACAACAACAGCCATTCAATGTTGGCCAAAAAGTCAACAGCAGCAGCAGGAGTTTAGCAACAATGTTGCCAGCTTTGTGGCGAATGTTGAACCAGCTTTACCAACAACAACAGCAACAACTTCGTCAAGTTTCTTTTACTTTGAGTTTAAGTTCGACTTTGTCTTCTTCGTTTATTTTTTTCTGTTTTTTTTTTTTTGCGCTGAGGTTACAACAAGGTAAACTTGCTGCCATGTTATTGTATCTGCGCTTTGATCTCTCGCCTCAGACAATAGAACAAAGCGAAAAGTTGTTGCTCTGCCTCGTAAAACAGCAACAACAACAACAACAACGAGAACAACAAGCAGCAACAGCTGAAGAATTATGGGAGGAGGTCAATGCTGCAATTGTTAACTGCTAATTAGCTAGTCACAAATGAAGAGCGAACGAGAAAAACAAGCCAAAAGAGACGATGCCAAATAGCATGTAACAATCGATATATATATATATGCCCGGCAGACATATCAAAGAACCGGTTAACAAATGACCAAACCGAAATGTTATTGTTGCTGCTGTGGCAACAACAAAACAAATTAAACATTTGACATGCTTAAAGACCACACACACAAATCAAAACGTTTTTATATTAAAGGCTTTTCAATGAACAATAATCTTTTTGTCCATAAGTTTGCCTGCTCGCTTGGCTGGTACTTTTCTTAACTTGGCCTAAAGCGCTTTCCCTCCCACCTGGCTTCTGCTTAAATTATGACAGCAAAGGCTGTAAATTAACATTTGCGAACGCAGTTTAGCCACACACTTGAAAAGAGTTCAAGAACATAAACAAAGCATTGGACGTGTCCAAAGCAGAAATAATAAAAATGCCAACCGCCAGAGCCAATCAACTTACAACTTAAACTTTAAGATGCCGACAACCTTGGTTGGTGGAGGAAGAAACTGTTGCTGCTGCTGCTGCTGTTGACTGACTGACTGCCAACTGATAAAGGTAAAGTATGAGTAATGAATGCAAGGGTATAATAAACCAAGTGTTACTCTGGTTTTATCGATACAGAGTGTGTCTTTTAAGAGACGTTTTACAGGGTATACTAAAGGTGCAACTTCAAAAGTAGGGACGAAGAAAAAAGCACAAGAAACCGCAAGCCGATGTAGTCAAAATAATAATGAGCCAACATTTAAAATGGTTTATGACATGGCTGCATCATTATCATCAACAACAACAGCAACGAACAACGAACAAAATGATGTTGATCATTATTACAATACACCTACGGCAGAGAGACCAAAGAGACTTGTGATTTTTCTGGGTCAAGCCACACGCGAAAGACGCGAATGCGACGCAAACAAGAACAAGAGGAAAAGAAATGTGTGATAGAGTTCAAAACGTGCCCAAGCCGCATCGTTAAAAGCGTCTCTTTAAGCTCGTGTGCAGCCTTTTTTTTTTCTTTTTTTAAACGTTTGGAAACAACAATTTCCGGTGGCCTCCGGTGCCAAGAGCTGCAACAATTGCAGTTACTCCAAAACCGAACCACAAGAGGCCATGGGTCCATGGGTTCCATGAGTCAGCGATCGCCCTCAAGAAAGTGACCGATGGCGCCGTTACATTTCACTGCTTCAAGTGAAGTGACTTGGCTGGGAGTGCTCATTTTTTGTTTTCTTGCGAATTGGGCGTTAATTAAATTGTTTTCATTTCCATGCATTTCTTTTTGTACTCCTCCTTTGCGGTTAATACTCAAGTGGGTGTAGCTTAAGAGGTCCGTCAGAGCGGAGCTTTACGTTAAGCTAGCCGAGCTGTGTGCGATAAGTGGGTGGAATGAGTTGCATATATCGATAACAATTCATCTCGATAATTAAAAGAGACTACAAACGCAGCGTTGCCAGTTGAATTATTTATAGTTTAAATATATATATATATCCATTACTTACCATTCCAAATTGTAAATTTAATATTCCATTTGTCCTTGTTTTCAGTCTAATACGGATTATTTAGATATATTCCCTAAATTGTTGCTGCTTTTGCGTTTTACAAACTCAATTTGAGTTATTTAATTTTAATTAAATGTTTATGTTAAATTTATGATAATATTTTTTACACATTTACTTTGTTAATGTATTTTTTTTCCGGCTCTCGGTTGTTGTTGTAAAAATGATTTTATAAAAAATATTTGCACAATAACGAGAACGATATTATTATTGCACAATGAATGCCGCTGCCTTTTTGATTATGTATTATATCTTCTTTTGCTTATTTTCACCTGTAAATTATTAACGGTAAATTAATCATTCAGTGTTGCCGTCGCTATGAAAGTGCGTGTGTGTGTGTGTATGTGTGTGGGTTAACGAGCGACCAAGCAGCAAATTCGCAAAAAAAAAAAAAACAAAGTAAATAAACAAAATGCTGTAAAACGGCAACTGTTGAAGTTGCAACGCGCAGCCAAACGCGGAAGCTGCAAGCTAAAAAACCAGATATATATTTTTTTGCAACGCCATCCAATAAGAATCACACGTACGTGCGCTTTCTTTACAATTGTACATGTAACGTATGCATGTATGTATGTATGTATGAGTGGGTTGTTCTTTTTTGCACTTGCTTGTTGGCTGCTTTCTTTGCTGCTGCTGCTGCTGCTGCCGTTGCTCTGGGTTTCATTTTACACGGCAGCAGAGCGCTGCTGCTATGGCATTGCCGCTGTCGCTGCTTCTGTTGCTGCTGCTGCCAAGCTACTCTTGCGTTGCGTTTTTCCTCACCTTTGTAGAGTTTATTGACATTTTCAGCATTTGCTTTTGTGCGCTGCTTTCTTTGAGTGAGCGTGCGCTCTCTCTACTTCTGAACGTGTCTGTATATGTGTAAGTGTGTGTGTGAGTCTCTCTCTTTCTTCCTATCTCTCTTTTGCTACCTCTCTTCCTCTCTCACGCACACTTGTACAGAAGCACTTGTATATTTTTGTTGCTTTTGTAGAGAATAACCTTCAATATTATCTTATTGCGCTCTTGTCGTCGTCATTGTTACACACGTACACATACACACACGCACGGCCCCACATTTGCAGTTGCCTTTTACAACTTTACGGTGTTTTACGCTGCGTGAATTAACATTCGCTTTTGGTTCTGTTTTTCTATGCAGTTTGAAATTAATTTATGCACTATGCTTATTTGATTGCGATTGCTTGCAAACACTTTTAAACTAACACACAACTACACCCACACTCTTACGAGCGACAGCCGATTCTGCAACAAAAACATGCAGAGAGATTTTTGTTCGGGCCTCTTTCGTGTTTGAAACTATGATTTACAATAATTTTATTTACATTTAAGTGAATTACTTTTTGTTTGTTTGTGCCATGTGGACTTGTTTTGCGTTAAAAAACGAAATATTAACAAATACTTTTTCCACAACGCTCGCGGCGTAACACAGACACGCGCGCAACTTCTCCGATCGGCATTTGTTTTGGTACTAACTAAAGTGTGACCGGTCGAAGCAATCTCTAAAACGGTAAGTTCTTTGAGAGAACCAAAAGGAAACAACATAAACGCAGAGGGACCAGCTTCGGCAAATAAATAACGAAGTAATACCAAGAAATACTAAGCACACATAATTTACAAAATAAAATACTATTAGTGCATTTTATATATTTATTATTATTCAGATAACCATATCTGTAAGAAACAAATGAACAGATCCATCTATCTATCTGATTTTATGTGTATTAAAAGATACAGCTGTTGTTTGGGGTGACCATAACATATTGCACTGTACACTTACACAACACTTTAAAACAGCAACAGCTGATTTTGGACCTTTTAGTTTAATTAAGTACGCCATTTGGTGCGCGACGTGGTCATCGTCGCTTAGTTATTTCTAGGTTTATAAGCGCAAAGTAGTCGCGTTGTAAGGACCAATGTGCGGTCACTGATTGCCAAATATTTATATACACACAAATGTGTTAGTGAATAAAGCTTGAATTTTATAAAGTTTTACATACAATTTAGTACAAATAAATAATACAACAAATATACACACAATGACAACCACCGATGTGCGAAAGAGAAAGGTAGGCAAAGGTTGAAGGGCAAACGTAAGCGTAATATTGCTTTTAAATGCTCTTTTCGGCGCGCTTCACAACACACACACATAGCCCAATAAATAATTGAGTCGCCAATGGTGTGAATAAATTGTGCCAAAATCTATTTACATATCCAAATTCAATTGCTTCTATCCATGTTAGTTCGCTTATTTTTACAGTTGTTTCATTGTATTAAGCGTAGCCGGTATTTTTTAAACTAATACATACCAATATATTAATCATAGTTCATTTGCATATTGTTTTATTGGCATTAGTTAATTACAGTGTTAGATAATATTTAAAGCCATGTGTGTTGTTTCACATGCCTTAACGTTTAACAACAGGTGTTGTGGTTTTTATTTTTAATTGGGTTAGAGAAATTATTTATAAAGAGTTACAATTTGACCCTTTACTTGCTACTTTCCATATAAATAGGCCAAAAAGGCCGGTTAAAATGCTAAATCTTGGCTATTTGGAGGCGCATCAAGTTTTGCATTTCTCTACGGCAAAGTCGTTAAATTGTTGGCATGCAATATAAGCTCAATCTAGAAAGCAATGCAAAAGCAATTTATCTCACTCTTTCTCTATCTATCTACTTTTTTCGGAGGTGCCGGCGTGGGCAGAACAGGTTGCACTTCAATTTCTATATGTGTGTGTGTGTATGATTAACCCTTGTGTGTGCACACTAAGTTTTATAGCTAAATAGTCGTTACGCCAGATGAAATACTTAACTCGAGACTATTTTTACACTCACGACTGATAAGCAACATAAACAACCCCCATTGTGTGTGTGTGTATGTGTGTTACTCATGCTAATCTGAATGAATAATAGTATAATATGTACATTTGAATTATTAATTAAGTTTTGTATTATATCGATTATGAAATGAAAGCAGATGTTTCAATTCACATACGCGTTAAATATGTTTAAATTTTTCGCATTTTAAAGCGCTGTAAATGTAATTGACATGCTAATTGAATTTAATTAAGTATGCACTATACTATAAATGTTTGTATATTATAAACAATTGCCCCGTTGCCAACAACAGCGAGAGAGAGTAGAGTCTCAAGTCAATTAGCTTTGGTTTTATTTCTATTTTTTGTTTAAGGTGGCATCAGTGCAAAAAAACATTTGTCTAAATAATGGAATTGGTTATTTCGTCAGTTGATTTTTTGTGTTTGCAGCGACAATATTTAATCAAGCTAAAAGATACTTAGGCAAACAAACAAAAGAAACAACAAAAAGAAGCAAACCGACCCAAAATGGTAGGCGACTGAATATCTTATCATACCCTTTAGTGTCCCATAACATGTCTACAAAGCTCCGCAACAAGATAACCTTAAAAAAAATTTGTTATATTAGCATGACAAGACAGTTTTTGTTGTTGTGCTGAGCATATCTAGAATTAGATTTAAATTTTTTTATTCAAGTGAGACTTGACACTCATATAAATAATATATATTTAAAGTGTTTAAAAATTAATAACTATAATATTTCTTATCAATTTTCCAACACAATAAACTTAATTTTGAAAAGAAAATACTCTTAAAGCCCAGTATAACAATATACCACAAAACATATTTCCTATAAATTTAGCAAAGTTAGCAAGCTTATTGATTTACGACAGCCCTGACAGCACAATTTATCGATAGCCAAAGCTGTGCAGCCCTCGTTGCCTGCTGTCAATGCACGAGAAAGAAAGAAAAAAAAACAATAAAAACAACAACAGCCTTAGTTGACTGCCAAATGGCAGATAAGAACACATTAACCGAAATTGTCAAGAGAATTGCGTACGTTAGCAGAGCATAAAAGAAAGAACGACAGAAGAGTGCAAACAATTGACGAAATTGCCTGCCAACATGTGTTTTAAAGAAAATGTTGTTTATTTTTAGACAGCAAAAGCGGCGCAATGAGATACGAATACAAGCTGGTAGAATCTTGCTCTAAAAATCCCAAAACTATTACGTATTTTTTTTAAAGAAACTTAACTAACTGTGTGTGTGCTTTTATCTTTCTTGTTTTACTATGCAGCTGGCCAGCGATGATAAATCGCCGCAGACAACACGTCGCAAGAGCAGCGGCAATGGGAACGGCAATGGACGTGGCGGTGGAGCCAGCGGCTTGAAGCTCTCATTTCTATGCTTGATTGTGTCTGTTGTACTGCTGCTGTTTGTTTTTGGTGTGTATCATTTGTATTATACTAAAATAGCATCTCCGCCACCCGTTGTGACTAAAATATTAACTAAACCTTTTGAATTTCCCACTGTTACCACACGTTATCATGAATCGCCGCACATGGATGCCCAACATGCGCAACAAAATGCACCGCGAACCATGTCAAAACCACCTACAACAAAACCGGATGAACATGATGCAGGCTTTGTCTCGGACAATGCGAGTCCGTATCTGGCGCGTCTGGCCTCCAAGCTGGGCTACAGCAAGGTGCAATATGCAGCGATCATTGATGCCGGCTCCACGGGCTCACGTGTGCTGGCGTACAAGTTCAATCGTAGCTTCATTGACAACAAGCTGGTGCTGTACGAGGAGCTGTTCAAGGAGCGCAAGCCTGGCCTTAGCTCTTTTGCCGATAATCCAGCAGAAGGAGCACACTCCATTAAGTTACTGTTGGACGAAGCACGTGCCTTTATACCCAAGGAGCATTGGTCATCAACACCGTTGGTGTTGAAAGCCACAGCTGGTTTGCGTCTGCTGCCACAGAGCAAAGCGGAGAATCTGCTTAACGCTGTTCGCGATTTATTCGCCAAGTCTGAGTTTAGTGTGGACATTGATGCCGTTGAGATTATGGATGGCACCGATGAGGGCATCTTCAGTTGGTTCACTGTTAACTTTTTACTTGGCCGTCTGTCCAAGACGAATCAGGCAGCCGCTCTGGACTTGGGTGGCGGGAGCACTCAGGTCACATTCTCACCCACAGATCCGGAACAGGTGCCTGTATATGAAAAGTATATGCATGAGGTTGTCACCTCCAGCAAGAAAATCAATGTGTTCACACATAGCTACCTGGGTTTGGGTCTAATGGCCGCACGTCATGCTGTCTTCACCAAGGGCTACAGTGCCGAGGATACGATTGTGGAGAGCGTTTGCGTCAATCCCATTATTGCGAATCGCACTTGGATCTATGGCAATGTCAAGTATCAGGTTAGCGGCAAGGAGAACAGCAAATCCAGCGCCGAGCAGCCGGTCGTTGACTTCGATGCCTGCCTGGAGCTAGTCAAGAGCAAAGTAATGCCATTGGTTAAACCCAAACCCTTCACACTTAAGCAGCATGCCGTTGCTGCATTTAGTTATTACTTTGAGCGCGCCATCGAATCGGGTCTGGTGGATCCCACAGCTGGCGGTGAGACCACTGTGGAGGCATATCGCAAAAAGGCTCAGGAAATCTGTGCCATACCCAATGATGAGCAGCCGTTTATGTGCTTTGATTTAACGTTCATATCGGTGCTGTTGCGTGAAGGTTTTGGACTGAACGATGGCAAGAAAGTAAAGGTGAGTTATTGCTTAACTAAAACAATCTTTTCAATAGTTAATTACTTTGTTTTGTTTCATTTTAGCTTTATAAAAAGATCGATGGTCATGAAATCTCTTGGGCCTTGGGCTGTGCCTATAATGTGCTGACCAGCGATGAGAAATTCAATAATTCCTAGAACTCAACCCTCTATTAGTGTGTAGACGAATAAAATAGCTGAAATTGTTTCTAGAGTGCCTTAGACGTGCATCGAAGTATACTACACAAGCATATACACATACGACATCAAAATATATATATATTGCCTCGTTTCTGGCCAGTTATAAATAATAAATTCATTTCAATTGTCTTTAATTGAAAGCGAATTCATTTATTTTCTTTAATTTTTTTTGTTTATTTTTGCATAGAGGCCTCACTGTGACTAGATTTATCAAATGTTTCTAGTTTGTAATTCCAATTTTTGTGTGATTCGTTTCTTATTTTCATTAATATGTCACGATATTTTTTGTATCCTTAGTCTTACACTCCATATTATCCTAATGTATATATCTTTATATACACACACACACATATATATATTTACATGCATACATATCTAATTTGATATATGTATCAATTGGAAATTGTTTATCATGCATATTGTATTAGTTTATTTTTGCAATAAAATATTAAAACAAAAATGTTTATTTTATTTTTGATTTAAATTAATATCTTCACAGAATTCACAATAAAAATATCTTCGATATTGGCATGCAATAATAAAATAGTGTCTTTATTTAATTCTTCTTTAATAATTACTAATATAAAAAATTGTACACGGGCTTGCTTATCAAACATTAAAGTTGGGCTATAAAGCTAATTATAAATATTGATTTATATATTTTTAAATGCATAACAAACAAGCAAAATGTGTGAGCAGCTACAAAAGGGGGATTCATAAGATGCGTGAGTTGTTTTTTAAAGTAATCATTCTACAATCATAACATTGGCTATAGCTTTTGTCTTAATATCGTAAGGTAATGCAAGGTTTCACTGCAAAAGAACTTGGGGCTTAATGTCCAGCCTATCGATAATATATTGCGGCATGCAGAGCGTGGGATTGATGGCCTTAAGGCCGGAATGACCCAGAAGCGAGAGGCCACCAATGCCGAATAGTGTGTGGAATATGTCTGGCATGTTGCCAGTGCGATCCGAGAATCCGCCTGTCTCCGTATCCTGACAGGAGAGAATGAACTGCTGCAGCTTCTCAGAGCTAATCCAGTGCAGGCGACCCATAATAGTCAAAGAGGAGAGCACCCACCAGGAGTAGCAGACATCGGGCAGCTTCTCCGGCCGTCCGTTGAGTCCACCCGAGGGCAATTGTCGCTCGCAAAGCCACCAGCCCAACTTATCTACATCGAGCAAGTGCAGACGCTGCGTTAGCGACAAGAAGCCCACGCAACAATAAATAAGTCCTGCAATAAACACAGAAAAAAAGATATTGAATTTATTTTAAGATTAATCGTATGACTAATTGATTAACCTGCATGTGACTCAGCGCCTGGCTTGGAGCCAAAGCCGCCGTCCGTTTGATTGCAGCATGACATGACAAATTTGACAGCCTTCTCAACATCAATGCTTTGCTCCATGCGTTTGAGCAGCGTCAAAGTGGCCACAGCACAAAAACTAAATCTGGTGTCAACTTCACCCCACTTGTCGCCAAAGAAGCTGCCATCTGGCTGCTGCAAACTGACTATATAGCGCACTACGGCATCACAATCGATGACATCCAGAGCCTCGTAAGTGCACAGCACTTGCACCGCCGACAGCGTGTACAGCAGATGCGGATCGTGTCCTTCGCATGGCGAGAATCCACCGCTCGTCGGACACTGACAACGCTTCACAAACTCAATGATGGACTTGCGATCGAGACGATCCAGTTGACCCATTATGTCGAGTGCAGTTACACCCCAGTAGATACCTGACATACGCAGGAATTCGGTCATACAATACTCATAGTCATCCTCCTGTTTGCCATGATTCTCAATATATTCGACATGCTTCCAGAATTGTAGTTTTGTCGTATCGCTGCTGTCTGCGCTGTTGCCTCCATTTGAGGGCTTCACGAAGGTCGTGAAATCCATCGTTGATTGCGCTCAATTGAGTGTTGGATGTTTTTTCTATCAATTAATTGTTCTACTGCTGTGTTGACATTATTAATGTCTTTCAACAATTCAGTTGTCGCTGTATTTGCGATACGGCATGCGAAATGCGCTAAAAAATCATGAAAAAGCTGTTATCAAAAAATACTGCTTTCGCAACTGATTTTTTAAACTGTATTGTTTTCAATTTTATTTAAGTTATTTGTATAACTAAACCTTATTCCGGTAATTAAAACAAATAAAGTAGTAAGATTGTTAAGTTAAAATATGCCCACATATATTATTTAATATCGTGTAGAATAGACAGTGCGATATTTTGCCATTCACTGGCAAGAACATCATTAAAGTACTTACAGTGATCAAAGTAAGTACAAACCATATACAAATGTTGACAGATTGACATTGTATTGTGTTCATATGAAACAATATAACTGTATTTTTATATATACACTTATAGCACCAATAAAATACATTCTTAAATTTGTAAATATATATTTTTTTGGGTAATTTATAGTGTTGTTGACGGCGATGGCTCGTCAATGTTTAAAGACACGATATGCTTCTTAGCTACCATAACATTGCCCAACAGACGAGGCTCTTGTCCCTCAACCAAGTATTCGGCACACATGGACAGCACAATGTTGGCATCCCGATCCGTGCAATTGAAATAACCAACCAGTATACGTCCATCGGTAATGACAATACGCAGAACACGACCCAGCCACTTTTGAAGCTTTCGGCGTCCTGGCGTTAGGTTTGCATCCACAAACGCATTTGTTGTGATGCGAAATGGCTCAGTAGCTGGCGGTGATGGCGGGGGTGGTGTTTGTGGCTGCAGATGCACTTGAGTGCCGCCAATACTCAGATCCGACATGGTGTTTAACTATTCGAATTTATTTGAGTTATTTTAACTCAACTGACTCGATTCGCTGTTTGTTTTTGTTGACTCGTTGGGGAAAAAGACACAGCGATATATACATAGATTCGATAACAAATTATCGCTTAAAGTCTCGTGAGTTAGTATTTTTTTTATTTCGATTATTTGACATTTGCAGCTTCTGAATTTTGACAATTGCTCAATTGCGTTCAATTAAATATTAATTAACTAAATAACAGAAAAATGACAGGCAAAGCTTTAAATATTGGTGACCTGTTTCCCAATTTCGAGGCTCAAACCAATGTGGGCAAGATCGATTTCTATGACTGGATGTCAGATAGTTGGGCCATTCTGTTCTCTCACCCGGCAGATTTTACTCCAGTTTGCACTACCGAACTGGCGCGCGTTGCACAACTTATTCCAGAATTTCTAAAGCGCGGCATTAAGCCAATTGCTTTGTCCTGCGACACTGCAGAATCACACAACGCCTGGATTGAAGATATTAAAAGCTATGGCAGTTAGTTGTTTTCTTAGCTTAACCTGTTGCTTTGTTGTTAACCCTATTTGATGCCTTGCAGAATTGCCTAGCTTTGATTATCCGATCATTGCCGATGACAAGCGTGAATTGGCTCTAAAGCTCAACATGCTGGACAAGGATGAGCTTAATGCAGCTGGCATACCGCTAACCTGTCGCGCTGTCTTCGTTATCGATGATAAGAAAAAGCTACGTCTTTCCATTCTATACCCAGCCACCACTGGACGCAATTTCGAGTAAGCCTGACAGTTAGAACAAAAATCTAACATTTTACTAAAGTGTTTTTTAATTTTACTTAGTGAAATACTGCGCGTTATTGACTCGCTGAAGCTAACACAAACAAAGAGTGTGGCCACACCAGCTGATTGGCAATCGGGCGGAAAGTGCATGGTGCTGCCCACTGTGCAGGCAGCAGATGTGCCAAAGCTTTTTCCCGATGGCATTGAAACGATCCAGGTGCCCTCCGGCAAAAGCTATTTGCGCATAACCCCACAGCCTAAATAGTCGTAAACAAACAAAGATTGTTTTGCATTTTACATGATTTTATTACAAAATTATAATATAACAAATAATTAAAAATGTTCTTTACAACCTTTTTGCACCAGTCGCTTAACCAAAAGGCAACGCTTGACCTGGACAAAAACGGGGAAAAACAAAATGCACTCGAAACTGTTTTGGCTTAAAAACTAAAATATAGATGGGGAATGTGCCATTGATAATAGCTTTTGTGTTTGCTTGTTACTAAAACATAAATAGACATATACAAAACATATATATATATATATTCTAACATAATCATATTGCAACTGGATACACCGAAGTAACTAAATAAAAAAAGGCCAACTCTGTACAAGAAGTGTATTGCATTCGAGGATTAAAGCAAGCCTGACAAAGCTAATGCCCATAACCGAGTATCTAAAAAAGAAGATAAAAGTTATTTTATGTATATAAAACTTAATGGAATTTTGAATTTAAGATACTTACAAATAAACTACCATACCAATAGAGCTAAACTAATGCTTGGCGACGTCAGCGGCGTCTGCTTTCCACCATTCGTGCCACACGACGCACAAGGAAAGGCCACAACACCAATACGGCAAACCATAGTGGCGATATATCCTTGAATGGCCACCACACAGGATTCACAGGTCGTCCACGCAACTTTTGCGCATTGCGTACCTCCAGCAGGGATTGCTCCATGCTGCGCACACGTCGCTGCACTGCAGCCATATCTGTATTCATGCTGGCCACTGTGCTCTGGATTTGTCTCAGCATATCCGTATTGTGGGTAATGGCTTGTGTCAGCTCCTGTGGCAGCATTGTATCGTAGGGATCGTCGTATTCGTCATCGGAGGGCTCCACAATAGCCACACTGCTGTTGTTTGTATAATTGTTGTTGTTACTGCTGATGGAGTCATTGTGTGTGGCAAAGCCGTTGCTGGCCTTGGTCGCATAGCCATTGGTCAGCGGTGTTTGGTGTCCATTGGTTAGGGTCTCTGTTTTTGTTACATTCACTGTTGTATCTGCTTCGCCCGGATTATTCAGTTTATTGGAACTGCTGCCATGCTGTGGACTGTTTGTGCGCGAATGGAATGGCGAATTGGGATGCGATTCGGCCAGCTCTCTCATGCCCGGCGACACCAACTCGAGTTCGTCCAAATTGATGTTGGTCAGCCCATCGAGGCTGCCCACAAAGTTTTGCACATTCTCCGTAAACGACATTGTCTCGATGATCTCCTGCAGACTTTCCACATAGTGTTGCATTGCCTGCTCCTTGGTCATCTCACGATTCCGATTCCATGCATCCCATTTGGCACGTCCAACAACATCCCAAAATGGTGGCTTCTTTTGTGCACAACCGCCCTCCGAGGCCTGCTTGAAGAGGCCGTAGAATTTGAGCATCATGCTGGTGCTGGGCTGATAAGGTCCATTCTTGGGCAGTCCCTTGATTACGTTGACAGCCGCTTGGAAACGTTCCTCGATGTTCACCATTGTGAACACAATTGTGTGTGTGTATGTGTGTGCTGGAAATCGAATTGGAATTTAGCTAGTCATAGAAAACAACAGATTAGATATTGTGCATGTATGAGGGGCTAAGGTTAAGCGAGAATCGCGATTACCTCGCAATACCTCTCTCTCTCCCTTCTCATCCATGTTTTTGAGCTGTAAGCGATTAACAGTCAGCGCCACACACACATATACACTCAAACATACAGGTGAATGGCGCTGATGCTGTCGCAAGCAGTTTACAAATTACCTAATTATCTTGTGCAAGTGCAGACACCCAAAATAAAATGACGCTGTAGGTTTTTTGCGGGCAGTGTTGTTGTTGTTGTTGGCCTTTTTTCTTCTAATATGGTTATTGATTAACATCCACTGACGCTGGCAAATGCATATGCATATAAGTATTTAATTGTGGGTGTGTGCGTGTGTAACAAAGTTCGAGTTCTGAAGAGCCGAAGTTCAATACAGTTATTGCTGTTGCTTTGTGTGCACCAAATAGTTGTTTATTGATAACAGCTAATTATCGGCATGAATATCTTATGCTTTATGCGAACACTGGAGCAGCCACCGTCGTATTGCTGACTACCTGCTACTTGTTTTCAATTCGTTTTGCAACAAATAATAAACATACTATGGAAATAAAATTGAGAGAGTAAATATCGATATAATTGTTGCGATACTTATTAAATGCGCAATATCGATACTGATGACAAAAAAAGGGTCTTCCTAAAAACATTCAAACCATTTTAAGCTTATTAAGATTTAAATTGAATAACGTATATGTTCAATAGTTATAAATTAATAAGTAATGTTGTTAAAGGAAAAGCGGATAAGGGTTAGTAAGGAGACCTTTTTCAGAAAATGTATAGTAGAATCACACACATTTAAAGAGATAAACTTTAACTTGGTAAGCAATTATTAAAACCAAATTCAATGTTCTTAATTGGGTTATTGCCTTATAACTAAATTGAAAATAAGAAACTGTTAGCGATAAATACAAAACAGCAACGCTTCTTTGGGTACAAGCATCTATATTGATATTTTAATAAAATTATATGAAATTCGAGCAGAGATGTGTGTTTGGCTTACGTTTTTATTTATCACAGCTGACGTAAAAGGTGTGTCATGTACTCTTTCGATAAATCAGTTTCGATATAAATTCTGACGCGCTTCACAGCACTGCTTCGAATATGTCATTATAATTTCGTCAAATCCAGCAATACGGAAAGTGCCTAATTATTTGCATTATTTTAACAAAACACCAACAACACAGAGCTTTTAAAAAAAGCTGTACCAGCTAATGTAAAAGTCGTGCCCGCATGCATAGGGAAAACAAAAGTTAAAACAAAGCAACTGCAATCGCAATAGCTAATTTCACAACTCGCATAAAACACCCTCGGCAAAGGCGGCGCTGTCGACGTCGGACACAGACAGTCTCAAGGCCAAGGAAGTCGCAACGAAATTCAATTGCAATTAAACATGAAATTTGTGGCAACACAAAGCAACGAAAAACATTTTTCTAATCAAAAGCAGCAACATCAGGAGTGCATAAATAAAAAACGCGCGTGCAAGTCAACAACGTTCAGTACTGTATCGGTTCTCAACATTTCCAAACGCGTGTTGTGCAACAAAAGGCAGCAGCAAGCGCAGCAACAAAGACAGTTTTGGAAACATAAAAGATTTGGCATAGCTGCGTCTTGATTAAGACTCTTGCAGTTTAAGCAAAGCATATAAGAGAAATATTAACTCCTGCCACACCAATACGACAATTCTAACCTAAATTCCTGAACGCCCAACGCATATTAAAATCAATAAAAGCAGAGAACACGTGCGAGTGCCGCGAATAGTTGCCGCCAAACGCGTCTGTGTAGACATCTTTGTGTAGACTCTCGCTCTCACAAGCTCTCGTTCTCACTTTTTTTTTTACTCGCGTAAAAGGACACTGCCCTACAAGGCTGGTGTTTGTGTGTGTGTGTTTAAAACAACAACGATCATAGTCAAGATCAGTCAAAGCAAAACCAAACACAAAATTCGTGGATTTAGTGAACAACGCAATAGCAACAGCAACAGTAACAACAACAATATGCCGCGACGCAATAAGAAATCAGGAGCTGGCAAAGGTGAGTCACAAAGACAAAAATCAAATACACATATTTAGTGTAGTGAAATGCATATTTAATTTTCAACAGCAGCTGTGTTCAGTGTAAAATATATTTTGCTGACCTTTCGCAGCATGTGGCTTTCTGGCATGTGCATTACTCATTCAACGTACATATGTACATTTCGTTGGCTTCAAAAGCTTTCGCCTCCAACCTGTTTGGCAATCATTGAAAAAATATATTATATTATGTGGTTGCTGTGCTGGCAAACGAAATAAATAAAAGCTTTGCACGCGCTCAGCTGCTGAAGCAGTTGGTACCAAAACAAAGAAGTGCTGCCTTAATACCCTGCTTGTATATTATTAGGTATGCACAAAGATAAAATCTCAATATACAGCTGTACAGAAAAGGCTAGGAAATTAATTTTGAATATAGATTGCATACATAAACACTTTTATGTGCAAGTACTTTTAGTTAAACAGTCATGGGAACTTTTAGTATAATGTTCTTTGAAGTCATTGAAGCTCGCTTTAAGCAAAAAAGCTAAGGGTATTTACACGCTATTCAAGTGTGTGAACGTTCAATGCCAGCTTATCAAGAAATACACAAAGCAACACACGGTCAAATGTGTGCGTTAGTATGTGTGCTTGTTACATATTTACATACATACATCGAACTACTTATCGTGTTTATAAATAAACAATAGCATTTTTCTATCATAAAACTGCGGAAGCAGCTGAAGAATATTTTACAAATGGTATTAAATCGGTATATAATCAATTGATTTCAAACTCTTAAGCCAAACTAACCAAACAACTTTCAAAATACATTTGGTATTTTTCTTTTTTACACAACAGCTGTTTTGCTTTGCGTCTCTGTATGCATGTGTGTGTGTGTGTGTGTGTGTGATTACAAAACTAGCAATTGTTTGTGATTTGTTGGGAAAACGAAAACTTAATGACGGAAATTACCTTGTCCCAAATTCGTAAAGACGGCTGCTAAATGAAAGTTGTGCGAGCTTTTCTTTGGCAATTGGCACATAAGAAAACTTGTTGCACAACATATTTGTGTATTTCTTGCTCTTGAAGGTCGTCCAATTGTCCCAATAACTCAATTGCCTTTGTTATGGCTACGTTACATGTATATACAAACTATTTATAAAGCATATATCTAAAACCCGCTGCCAGGCGGAAAATTATCGTTCTGCCAATTTACTAAATATACAGCTGAGTCATTTGAAAAAGAAATGAGAGCGTTGCAGTGTGTGTGAGTAGCAGAATGAATGAATTCATTTGAAAGTTTGAGTAGCATTGTGCCAAATATTAGCATTAGTTTGAGCAGCACTTTATTGAATGAATACTCTACAAATGTCTGTTTATATTTTTTTTAGGCCGCACCACTGACTCGAACTCTGAGGACGAGTCGTTTGACAATGTGAGCGTTTATTCGCACGTCTCGGAGGTAGCCTCATCGGAGGCCGCTGAGGAGTTGGCCAATGAGCGTTTCGAGGAGAAATTCGAGAAGGCCTTGGAGCAGGCCACTGAGAAGTCGGCACAGACACGCGTCCAGGCACTGCAGGCCATCTGTGAGCTGCTGATGCATCGCTATATGCCCGATTTCGTCGAGGATCGCAAGCTAACACTGATGGACTTTGTGGAGAAGAGTGTGCGCCGTGGCAAGGGGCAGGAGCAGATGTGGGGCGCTCGCCTTGCACCGTTGCTGGTGCTGCAATTGGGCGGCGAGGAAGGCATGTCAAAGGTCATGAATCAATTCCTGCTGACCACGGTCCAGGACAAGTCTGTTAACTATGATGCTCGTGCCAAATGTTGCACAGCTTTGGGACTACTCAACTTCTTGGACTGTGAGGATGTGGGTGAACTGGTGCAACTGATGCAGTTCTTCGAGACCATATTTGCCGGCAGCTATCTGCGTGGCGATGAGAAGACACCTGTTTCCGTAACTGCCGAGGCTGGTGCTCTTCATGCCGAGGCTCTATCTGCCTGGGGTCTACTCCTAACCCTTATTCCCTCTGGAGACTTTGTCTCCCTGATGACAACTGGACAACACAAGTTTCCGTAAGCAATTATTTGTTGAACCCATAATAATAAAAGATGACTAATTGTTATTACTTTTTCTATTGACAGCTCTATTAAAAAGTTTTTGGGTCTTTTACAATCACCGCATTTGGATGTTCGTATGGCCGCTGGCGAGACAATTGCATTGATTTTGGAATCGGGACGTGCACATGATGATAACTTTCTGGAGGAGCACATTGCAGAACTGTGCGATGCTGTCAAACAGCTTGCAACCGATTCGCACAAGTATCGCGCCAAACGTGATCGCAAGGCACAACGTGCCACATTCCGTGATGTTTTGCGCTATTTGAAGGTAAGTTTAAGCCTTTAATCGAATAAGAAAAACTAAGCTTTAAACTTGCACATTTTTAATTTATACACAAATGAAAGTTTACAAGTCAAATGAACGTACAATTTCCATGGATTCGTTACTGCTTCATGTCGGTGCAGTTAAAACGAATCTCATGCTTGCAATGTGTCGACAAACACTTGGAATGATCGTGTAGCTTATTACGCATAATAATGCAGCCGTTGCGACTAATTGAGTCCATGTATTCCGTAAAGTTTGGCACCTTCCGGAATGTACTGCCGGCAGTCTTCCAATGCGAGTTATTGCCCGAGCTCACGAATTGCGACGAGTCAGCGAAAGAGGTCTTTAATGGTTTATATGCCTGTTCGCATTCGTCTGCCTTCACCTCGTAGCCGGTGGTATTTTCACGCTCCATCTGCTTCATAACATCCGAACGGAACTCGGAGCAGGGCGCTTTGTGCTGCATCAGTTTGTCCGATTTCAATTTGGATGCCTCATCCTTGTCCTTCATGCTCTCGTAGATGCCCTCGGGATACTCGTTGACATCAGAGTAATCTATTTGATAGGTGGTGTACATGCGATTAGTTTCCAGCCTGCGACCCAGTTCCCCTTTGGGCATCAGCTTTAGGCGCTCATACAGATCCGGATAGATGTTGCGTAAGATTTTGAGAAAACGATTTGGCTGCAACTTGAGGCAATCGGATTCGGGTGCTAATGCCAAATTCTCCACCTGATCCTGTGCCAGCTCTGCGGGTATCAGCCGTGGATCCACTAAACGGCCCATTGGCGCAATGCCTGTCCACTCAACGCCAGCACAGTTCTTGGTCACATCCGGTGGCGGCTTGATCTTGTCACCCTCCACGCATTCACATTCAACAATTTTGGGGCCACCAAAGCCATCGTGGGTCTTTTGGTGGCTCATAAATTCGTAGCGTTTAGTGTTTGGCGGTACATAGTCATGTTGATATGTGGATTGTATCATTTTTAAAGACCAAAAGTATCAAAAGAAATTCCGCTTGTTTTTTTTTTTTTGGTTTAATTTTAGATGTTTTATAAATTTTTGCATAAAATTTTGTCTGTACTAAGAAAATCTAAAACTATGACTAAATTAATAAGCTAAAAAAGTCAAAACATAATGTTTGAAGCATGTTTCGTAGCTTACTAAATGGAAATCTTGCATTTTTAGGAGGACATTTCACCCGAGATCAATATACGTTTTGGAAACGATGCTTTGACACTGGATGCCTGGTCCATACACCATCAGTACTCATCTCTGTGTACGGTTATGGGTCCTGGGATGACTTCACAGCTGCAGGAGAACGAATTCATACGCGACATTTTCCAGTTGGGTCCACGGCCAACTAACACTGGCATCAATGGCAACGCCAAAGTCAAGCAATCCAAATTGGAACGCGTAAGCATTATTAAACATATCTTAATTAAAAGGCAATTAATATTAATTTAAATTTATTTTCCCTTTGCAGCATTTGGTTAATGCCGCCGCATTCAAGGCACGTTCGATAACGCGTGGCAAGAATCGCGATAAGCGTTCAGCTGTCGTTACATAAGCAGCAAACTTTGCTCTTCGCTCTCAAAACTCATCTAGCAAACCCATAGAAAGAAAGCCGGCACTGATCATTAAATGCCGATATCCCGAACTCTGCCCATTAGTTGAATTGTTTTCACCTAGTTGATTAAGTTTACTGGCTAAGCATACCAAAAGATGCATCAGTCGCTCTAAATTAAGGCAAATTTGGCCACGTTAAATACTTTTTGTGACAAAATTCAAATAGTTTCTAGTTGATTTAGCATATTATACTAAAAATAGCACATAAATAACAAATAAATATATTAGCTAGTAATGTGATGTTTAAATTGAATTTTGGCATCGAGAATTACATGCCAGCTGAAGAAGGACTGTATGAATTTTAGTTTGTATTATTATAATTTTCTTTTTGCTTTTTCTTTAAGTTTATGTTGTTGATCTTTATACAAAATAAATACACAAGTTCATTATGGATGCAAAACTTACTGCAAGTAGCTAAAAATCTGTTTATAGTTTTTACTCTGCTTTTATTATGCATATTATGTAAGCATATTCTGTATAGAAAACTACTACAAAACATATATATATATATATTTTATAGGTACTGCGTGTATAATAAATGTATAACTATAGACCTAAAGGACAACAAGAAAGCGTTTTTATTCTCTTTGGGTGTTTCAGATCTCGCAGTTTATCAGGAGACGTTCCCAGTTCCCAGATTAATAAAACGTTATCAATTTGATATAATAAATGTTATAATTATATTTAACTGGTTTATCACAAAAATGTATATTAGCTTAAAGTGTAAATATGTTGGGTTGGATTTGTTGTTAAACAAATATGTAATATGTGTGACGAGAACAATTCAAATGTGGGCGCAGCATTTTATAATGCATAAATTAATTTGTATACATAAATCGTTTATAAATTACGTTTGTTAAGTATAGGCTTAAAGTGTACTGTGAACAGCAATCGCTTTGAATACAAATTTAACAAAAAAAAAATAAAATACATGTATATGTGTGTGTTTGTTTGTGGTGTATATGTGTGTACCTAAATTAATATTCGCCAAATAAACTTAGCAGTGATCGATGCAAACGTACAAAGTATACGTTTTTTTTTTTCAAATTTGATGAACTTAATGTGTATTTCGCTACAAACTACTAACATGCTCAGCTAGACTGACATTGACTGGTGCCATTGTTAACTACTCGTATTTAAATTGTTTAAAAAACATTTTTCCAGCTACTTGGCAACGTGTTCTCATAACCTCATAATCTCAAAACGTTTCTCCGTTCTTTTGTGTAGTATACTGTGTGTAATATAATTGATACTGGCCTATGTATGTAGTATGTAGTAAACATATTTATATATATATATTTAAATATATAGATTATATAATATTTGGCTTGTTGGTTTTGTTGTTTTTGTTTTAATACATGTCGCGCTTGGAATAATGCGTGCTACTTTGAGAGACAAAATTGACTCGCTCCTTTCGAACCTTTCTCCTACATGCTAAATGACTTATAACCTATGTACACAGTTTGCGGGGAAGAATTCCATTTTTGGATGGGAGGGATATTGAGCAAAAATGTGTGCAAACTAAATTGTAAGTTTCAAATGTATGTTGTCGGTATTGTGTGTGTGTGTATGTGTATGTGTGTGTGTGTATGTGTGTGTGTGTGTGTGTGTGTGTGGGGTGTGTGTGGTTGTGATGTTTCCTTATGACCTATAGACTTATAATTGTTTAACCAACTCCTTTAGGAGGCAGCACGTGCCGCTGCTGAGGTGCTTGCACTGACATCTTCACAAATCGTGTGCAATTTCTCCATCTCTGAGCTGGTCACAATATTAATGGAGCTTACTTTGGCACGCTGATAGGCGACCACGGTATTCTCGCCCAGACACTTGACGCACACGTAGCCAATGAGCACTGCAACGCCAACGGTTAGGACACGCACCATTGGATCCACATACATTTGTATAATCGCCCAGGCAGTGGCACCTGTTACGCACATTAGCGTAATCAGTATGACTGTCTTCATCCAATGCTGTATGGTAAAGCCTTTGTCCCACTCGAGTCTACAAAACAGATTAGGCATAATGAGTAAAGTTTTTGCTTAAATGTATATTTTATAAACTTACTTTTTCGATTTCTCAATTTCGTAGGGATGTGAGCAAACCTTGCACGCCAGCTGAGCTTCGTTATTGCTGCCGCAGCTCTCGACCAGCCAGCGTTTAAGGCACTCGTGATGCACCGAACTAACATCGCCAGTGCAGCGACAGGGTTGGATAAGTGGCTCGGGCTTATCGCTATCGTAGCATATCCAGCAATCCTTTTTGGTCAAGAACGTTTGGCCCTCTTCGGGCGATAGCTTATTGCTGTCTGCATTGAGTGTGGGTATCGATGGATCGATTTGGCGTGACAGCAGCTTGCGTGGATTCAATATCCAGAGCTGTTCCGGTGCCATACAGTTCCACAGGCAGCAAGGAAACCACAAGGCAACACCAATTTCAGCAATCCGAAAGATGATATCATGCCAGTTGCGGGAATTGACGGGAACTCTACGAAAACAAAGAGCAAAGTTAACCAAAGACCATTTAAATGACACTTGTTAAATGTTAAACTTACTTGGTTTTCCAGAAATCACCCAACGTTTCGGAGGTAAGGAATCCAACAATCACAATAAGCATAATGGCCTGACTAAGCAGACCGAAACGCGATTGATGGAGTTGCGAGGCATTCACTATAGCCTCACTGGGTCCTAGAATTTTGCCCGTCTGATCGTAGACGAAACCGCCGCGCAGCTTGAAGAACACTTCGACGCCATAGATCAAAAAGAAGATGACGACAATTAGCAGGAGCACGGCGTAGCAGCCATTAAAGATGTGAGCGTAATCGCGACGTTCCGAGTTAATCAAGGAATTAAAGACCTCAATGCCAAACAGGCTGTACAGGAAGAAATTGAATGCCACAAAGCCAAGGAAGCTCTTCGACAGGAACTGTGACTTCTCCCAACGAATGTCGCGCAGGTGAAAGATCTACAAAAATAATGGCAAAGAACACGAATCAAGTACAAGTTCAAATGTATCAAGAGTACAAACTAACGAAATAGCCATGCAAATGCACGATGCAAAGTGCGCACGTACGCGACTTTCAGACGTTGCCACAAGTTTAATTAATGGGCGCGATAAATTGCGGTTGCCTATCAAAAGCCCATTGCGAGATATGCGGCGAAGCGTTGAAAAACAATTGTAACTGCGCATGGAACACTCGTTAAGTGCACTTGCACCGTAGCACTTTTAGATTAGAGATGAGCGCGTGATTGGCATCAGGCCTATTGTTTTCTGAGAGTTTCTATACTATTTGGTTCTCACCAGACCCAGTCTAATTAAGATAAGTTAGAAAACCTGTGAGCGTTCGTTTTTCTCGCGACTCCCTCTCTTTTGGCTTATACACTTTTGAGTACTGAAAACAAATTGTTAACTCTCTCTCTCTCTCTATCCATATTTTGTGTTATTTTTGCAATCATAAACGAGAAAACTTTTATGTTTTAATCAACATTGTGGCTTTATCTACGCTTCGATTAAAGAAAGTCTCTTTGTAACCGTATTGTGCTGAATTTTGATAGTCTGAAGTTCCAAGAATTTAACGCCAATCCCATTAGCAGCATCATCATTTCGACTTGACTCACCTCGGCCCACATGCAAACAATAAGGGAGGCGCAGGTCATCAGCAGCGGATAATAAGCGGACATCAATGTGACGGCCCATTGTGGCTGTAGATCCAGCTGTAAAGGATTTAAAGATATTAAAATGGCAACAACAAAATAAATATATAAACTTACCGGTGTTGTGAAGTAGGCGCCACGCAGCGAGGATGCCACAAAAACCATAAAATAGAGCAATTTCTGTGTGGTAATGCGGCAAGCACGCAATATGGATGGCTGTTTGAGCCGCTGATACTCGGCCACAATGCAAATGAGCAGCTGGATGACCGAGACAAGGGCCACCACATAGAAGACTGTGGAGATGCCCGCGTAGTAGGGCAAATTGAAGAAATTACACTCATCGCCCGCATAGCGTATGTCACAGACGCAGGTATTGTTCACACAATCGCCACGGCCCGAGCAGCTTAGATCGTTGGCGGGTGTAAAGGGGCCGTAGAGGCCAACGCCAGGCGCCTTGCTATGGCCAGTGTTGCTGCGCATTTTGACCGCCTCCAGCGGCGTTTGCAGCACACGTTTCGAGCAACGCATTAATGTATCCAAGCTGGGTAACATTCTATATTAAATTAGCTGAAATATGAAAAAGTAAAATATTTTAACAAAATGTTTCGGCTGTGCCAGGTGCCAGATGATGGCCTGATATCTTCATTAATATATTATATCAAGGTTGCGAATCGATAAACCAATAAATTGAACAACACAACACAACACAATAACAACGACAAACACCCCTTTTTGTTGTCATTTGAATAAACATTTGGGTCGTGTCTGGGGTCGCTAAAAACAAATGCAAATATCTGTGTTACTTTGTTGTTGTTTATGCGTATGTGTGTGTGTGTGTTTTAGTATTGAAAAGGAATTAAGGCAAACAACCGAGGCCTTAGGGGTATTCATGCATTACAAAAAAACAAAAAATTAAATTATATACACTTATGACTAAGTAAGAACTTAAACGATGACTTTTTGGGTTAACTTAAAGTTAAAAGTTCTATATTTTTTTTGTAATACTGAACCACCCTTGTGCAATTGAGTGACATTTCTCGTTGGGTCACAACGTTCAGCACATAAGATCCAACAGCATGAAAAGAAAGGTTGTGAAAATATGACAGAATGTTGCTGGAATGGTTTTGCATTAGAATGTCTGTCTGTCCCCGTCAGTCAAGCCCATCAATCAAAATGTGTATAAACAAACTGAATTGGATAGAGATGGATGAGATGTTGACGGCGCAAACGATATAAATGCCTGCCAGCAATTGACAACTGGCCAAACGGATAGCTGGACAGAGCTGGGCAAACAATCAACTGGCAAATCCATTGAGCGCTGTCGTTCACTATATACATATGGCATTGGCCAATTGAAATGCTTGAAACGTGTCTGTAAATTAATTTTGTCATGTGGTCAAAATAACAAAAAGGTTAAGGCGACAATTGTAATAAAGAAGCACATATGATTTTTATATGTTAACACATAATAACTAGTATCTTTATGGCCATGCAATACGATAGTTTCCGCTTCTTCATTTGATAAGAAATTTCCGTGAAGCAAGTACAAACATACCTGAACTGCCTCAAGCTAATGAACGCTCAACGATTGACCATTGCTTTAAATGGAGCTCAGTGAAATGGTTTTGCAAGTGTTTTTAATGGTTTTAAGGGGCGTATACGTTATTTGAGTTGCCTGCAAGTGCCGATGAACTTAAATTTCAACTGTTTTGACTACTCCACGTGTTTTATGTTAATGTTTGAAAAAAATCAAATTATTCATAGGCACATTTGGAAAATTCCAAAATAGAACTTTTAACAACTTTCTTTATGGATTTTGGCTACAACAATTTGGCAAATAGTCGAAACTATGCCATAAATTATATTGTAAATATGTTTGTGTATATATGCTATATGTGCCTAGAAATTATTCTCATATATGTTTTTGCTTGCCTTTTTTCTTTCTAGAAGAACTTTAGTAGCTGACTAGCTAGCGATAAGATAAAACGAAGCCAACGAGGACAAAGCACAGCAAGAAACTGTGAACAATTGTTAGCAGCAGGGAAAATCATATTCAATTGGTTAGTTAGGTTTAATATTAAAAAAAAGAGCATCGTTGTCTACTGTTGTTGTTCATTAGACCGGAAATATATAAATATATATTTAAAGTCGACCTCAATGTGCGACAAAAGGGCATAATGCACACAACCACATGATGATAATAAAAGAAAGACAGAGAGAGAGAGAGAGAGAGGAAGGGAGAGAGAGCAGCACTCACCATATTGCATATTTCCTTTTGTTTTATCGCTTAGAACATAATAATACTTGTCATAAACAGCGTCCCTGACATTTTAACTAGTCAGCGCCGGTTACAATGAAACAGCGGTTTTTCACATTACAAGAATCTTAAACCGAAAATAGCACACATAAACACCCTTTTAATTTGAAATATATATATATAAATGTATGCTCGCAGTGGGGTATATTAATGAGCTTTGTTTGTTTGTTGATTGCACCCACACACTGTTACACCGAAGACACACTGTTGTACTAGTGCCAACGCACCCGAACGATCATAACGCGACGCCAACGCAGCCTATACTAAATGAGAGAACTTGTTGCGATCCAGGCTGTTAACTCAACAGTATCTTTCTCTCTCTCTCTGTTCGCTGTGCGTGTCAAGCGTTGAGCGCTCTGTTAACTGTTAGAGATGAGCAACTGCTTTACAGTGGAAAGGTTTGTTATAACATTTTTGTTAAAAGATACAACACAATTTTATTTGGATTTACTAGAGAAATTTATGTATAAACTGTTAACATACTGTTAAAACTGCTTCAACTTTAACAGCGATCGTGTTGAGTTTAATGGCAAGCAGTGCATGCAGAAGAGTATAGTGCGTATACGTCACGACTGGCCAAGCAGTGCAAATGAGTACTGCATCAGAAAGAGAGAGAGAGAGGGCGAACTGTTAAAAAGCAATTAATTAATGTTGTACGTGCGTATACAGTACATACATACATACTAATGTATGTACAGAGAACATTTACAGGCGCGACGCGTCTGTAAACAAAATAAACGTCTTTTTCTGTCTGTTCAAATGAAATTGCTAAAAATGGACATGAATTAAGACAATATGGATCAGCAAAAGCTTAATTAATGCCATAAGACATATGTATGTATGGCTATACAACAAGCTTTGCTCTTTTGTCAATGCATACATATAATAAATTATGCCAAATAATTGCCCAAAATTCGTATAGAGTTAAAGCAACTCAACGAACAAAAACTAAAGTCAAACTAACTTTTTCCAAGCAACTTGAAATGTGTTTACGCCAATCAACGCTTAACGATTGCGAAATTGCATTTTAATTGCGCTTTTTTTCTTTACTATTTAAAAGCAATAATATTATTATGGCGTCGTTTATATAACTTACTCCCAAACAACAAAGAAACACGTCCAAATTCAATAAAAACATGCAATTTAATAAGCTTCTCCATGTTGCCAAACAAATATTAATGTTTGAAAGTGTGTATCTCAAGTTTGTGTGGTCAAGTATAGAAAAATAAAAAAAAACAGCAAAGTAAAACGAGTTTTTTTTTTTTTTGTATTTTCAATTTAGCCTGAAGCCAAGTTACAAACAGACTGGTTTTTTTTTCGGTCTAGGCGAAGCAATAAGTAGATCGTCCGTTTGCCAAGAGCCAAGAGACTTTCAGGGTCCATAGTTGAACGAACGCTCGAGAGAGTTTCGAGCAGACAGATATATATATATATATAGTATTGATATTATCACGAGAGCTGCTCTTGAGTTAGGCATACGATATGAGGAGTTAATAATTGAATTTAGGCTGCTCAAGTTCATAAATATTGCAGTATGTAAATTCTAAAGGTTTTCAGGGCGTGTCTTAGAATCGCCCACACGTAACACACACACACACACGCACACACACAACTGGTACTTAAAATTGGGGGGCGTTTGTGTTAGAAATGCATAAATTTTGTATTAGAATACAAAAAGCGAGGGCTGAACTTGAAATTTTCTAGGGCATTGCTTTTTTTTGAATGTTGGTGGTGATTTAATGTCCTGGTTATCAATGATTCTGGCTATAATTTATAGAAAATGTATCTTAAATACAATGAGTCATGCTATTGAGCATAATTAATTGAACATTTAGCTGATATTAGTGTACACTATGTTGAGGTTACTTAGTAGTTGATTGTTAATTTGTTTAGATTTTCAACAAGAAAATTGTTGTTTACCATAGAAAGCTTTATTGCTCACACAATATATATATATATAAAGATATACAATATAAGTAGCTAAGAAGAGATAGCTTATCGTAGACAAACCCTGACGTTTAGCGGTTTATAAGCGCAATTCATATGGCAACAATATCAGTACACATAAACCGATTGAATGCGCAAAAAAAAAACAAAAAACAGAGTCATTTATTTGGATGACGCATTGGATGGCTTTTTGTTTTTTAATAATTATTTGTCGATAAGTAAGAGGGAATTGAAAAGCTTACTCATACCATTAAATGAATGAATATTTGCCGCAATGCAAAAGCTAAAAACTTTCAAAGTTTCCCTTACTAATATTGTCGATTGCGCAGTAAGATATAGTTAGATGGATATAAACAATAGGTATATATATATATTTAGGCACATGCAAACTAACTAACAAGTCATGCGTAAAATCAAAATAATACATATTGGCGTTATTGTTGATTAATTGTTGGCAAGCTTTAATTATATTAAATACTCACAAAACTTGATCTAGTTGCACGTGTCGATACATTGAGAGCGCTGATTTGACATGAAATGGGCGGGGGAGTTGGGGGAAGAGCACGTTGCAACTAACTGTTTGTGCCACTAAATGGGGGAACGCAGAAAGCGTAAGCTGTAAGAGAATCATGTTAGCTATATTTATATCCAAATAAACCAAGGTAAATCGAACCAAGGTTCATGGTACAAGAACAATTAACCTTCACAGAAGAATGCGACTAATTAAATGTTGCGAACTAAATAAAATCGATTTTATGCAATTAATAACAATTCTAATGGACTTTCTGAAGAAAAAAAGGCATTTTGGATTGCCAGCTTTTGTAAATTATCATAAAATAAGCTAAAAAAATGCAAACTTTCACTTGGCATACTTTTGGGTTATGCTGGAAAGAATACATTTACTTTGGCTTATTGTGATTCTGCATTTTATGGTAATTAAATAAGTTAAAATTGTCTATTTAGCAATGGTTATTGTGGCAATTTATAATGAACCTAATCATTACTGCTTACACCGTCTTTTAAATTGACCTTGGTTCTTATTTATGAGCAACTATCAGAAAATCCATTTGTCTAATTCGCAGGCAAACAAATCACATTTACATAGTTATCTAGCTAGCTGCTGAGTCATCCGCTAATATACATATTCTGTTAAGGCTCTCTTCTTACTTTCGATGCTATGGAATGCCATTTAGCAGCGTCTCTCTTTTTCGCTCTTACAAGTCGAGATAATAGGTAGAATACATTGGAATGTATGTATGAGCGAAGGTGTCAAACGCTGCCCACCCACGCACATAACAACAACATCTTACACACTGAAAGAGAAAGAGAGAGAGCGAGAGAGAGATAGGGTGCTGATAAACAACACGTAATTTAATACGGCAGAAGGCAGCTTAAGTGAGTGTTTTTCATTTACATTTTTGCCCAGACTCAGACCCGGTAGCTGCCGCTGCTGTCGCTGACGTCGCTGCTCTAGGCATAAATTTGCACTGAGGCATTTTGGAGCGCGTGTCGGTGTCGGCGACATGTGAAAGAAAGACAGAAACAAAGAGCAGGGCAAATGGAGAGCGAGGCAAAGAGCTGCACCAGCAGTGTAATAAATGTAAATTAATTGCACGAGTTGTACTTTTTGTATTTTTTTTTTATATTTATTGCCAGAGCAGGCGGGCAGCAATTCAGCATTTGTGCAATGCTCTGCGCACTGACCTGCCCTCAAATTGCAAATTGTGAGCGTTCCAGCAAAATCATAAACGTAAACAATACACAAATAATGCTCCTCTACATACACTAGTGTGTGTGTGTGTGTGAGTTTGTCTCTATGTATATATCTTTTTGTATAGAGCGCAGTCAATTAAACTGATTCAATCATATTTAAGTGAAATGCCTTGGCGAGAGATTTGGCGTAAAGCAAACATTTCGTGTGAGGCGCGATTTGTTGAAAGTGAAAATTGTATTTGAACTGTTGCCAGAAAAGTCGATGAGCTTTTCAAACTAATGAGAATATATATTTATTTGTTTAAGCTTATATAACAATAAGTTTTAAATATAAAATGCGAACACCTTAAGTGAAATGAACATTTACTTTTACATTTTGTAAAGCTCCAAAGCTAGAAGAAGGCTGTTTTAAGAAACAACTTAATATATTTTATTTTGTCATCTGCGTTTACTTTTGCGAGTTATCACTGTAAGCATTTCACATTTCAAATACATTTTTCGACAAACAATTTTAATCTATTTTTAACACATATTTGCGCAAATATATTATGGTATATCTTAAAAGCCGTCATAGCCAGCGATCCATATAGATCTTTCTTAAGATAAGTAATTGTATTTGTTCGCAAACTTTGCTGAATACAATATAGAAATATTTATATGGAAAGCTTTAGCTTGTTGTTGCTTTTTATCATAAGCGAAAAACGTTTAGCTCGGTGCACGCGCACCTTAAATGAACACAAGTCTTGGGTGCATGTAAATAGACAATGCTAGTTTACACAGCTTAACGAAACATATAAATAAAGAAACAAAATAGAGTTGCGCAGTTTGTGCTAGGTAAAGGGGGAGAGAGAGAGGAAGAGAGAGCGAGTAGCACCGTAATTACTTTATGGAAGGCCTCCCCACTAAATGGCAACAGTAAAAGCTTTAGTAGAGCAACGCAAAAATAAAGCAAATTTGGAAGTGAATGAACGCATTGCCTCACACTCTCACACATACGCACAAACTTTAACCCGCAAATGGGTAGGCTGGTTGCAAAAAGTAAGTTAGAAGTCAAGCGTTGCAACCTTTTGGCATTATTATTTTTTAAAAATTAGACTTTAGATACAATGCAAAATTATCTGCACATTAGCATTAATTTGATAATTTGTTATTCTAATATAAATGGTTTTGAGCAGTTTGAAAATAAAACTGAAATATCACTTTTTAAGGGTTAATGTCGATAACTGCTTAGATAAATGTCCGTAAAGCAGTTTGTGTGCGTTGGGTACATTTTAGGTGCAGCTGCACCTAAACGGCGCCAACTAAGTGCAAACATTGTAGACAGGCTACAGCAACAATATTTATGTGGGATTTATACAGGCGTATTATTCGTATGACTAACTTTTGCATTGTTAGGTAAAATATTCCCACCTGCAGCGCCTGACTGAGTCACGGAGGCACGCGACCAAACTGATTGATAAGCAATTTATTTGCATTTTTTGCGCGTTTAATTTCAACTATCACATATTGTCGACTCACCTGGCAAAAGGTCCAAACAAAATAAATGTTACAAATGATGCAGCAGGAAACAAAGTGCACAAACACACACACTCACACGCGCACCCTCATACATACATATGCATATATGCACCAGCGTCACAGATTGCTGGATTTATGATGTTATTTTGTTGTTTTACAATTGGTTTTATGTAAGGTTGTTGTGGACTAGTTTCACTATTGAATTTTTCACATATTATTAACTTTGTTTAATTTTCCGTTGCGAATTTCGTTCCTTGTATTCTTTTTTGACGCAGCTAACTTTACATTTATGCGCTGTTAACACCCCACAGTCCGAATATTCACAATGGGACTAACAGAAAAGTAAAATAAGTGCTCAAAATGGAATGCTAATGTTTTATTATCGATTGCTGCAAACAAAGTCGATAGGCGTGTACATATTTTAAAATAGTCAACAAATTTATTAACGCTGCTTAAATGACTATGATTATTTTAATTTATATTTTGAAACGTCTATGCGTTACAAGATACTTGCGGTGTCTGAAGTGGTTCAGACAATATATGATTGTATATAACATAAGTTTTCCCGAATGAGTGCGAATGTGATTCACTCAATGGCTGTTTTGGCTAAATGTTATCTGTTATTGGTACGGACCAACACCAGAGTAAATATGGTTATATCTCTCGAGGCTAATACTCTAGCAGTCTTTGAACAGCTGCGACTGATTTCCACAACTGGCAAACGTTCTGAAGCGGTTTTGTATTGCTTTATGCTTTTCTCGAACTCTGCTGATCTATTTCTAGAGCTATGTTAAAATATCAGATGCTGGTTTTGTTTATGTTTTCTTGCTGTGAAAATATATGTTGTAGTTTGCCGAAAATACCAAAATCTCAACCCTAAAAATACTACAATTAATGCCATGTCGATTATTACTGATAACTTTTCTTGAAACTTGTATGCGAAAACAGTCAGCCTCTGTTACGTTGCAAGTACTCAAGTACAGAGGAAGAGTTGATATTAGAAAATCGATTAGTGCGGCGAATTTAGCTTAACAGTGCAACATGTTCCTAAGCTACTGAATTGCTCTCATTTTCTCTCCTATTCGATTCTGTGCGACAATTTCCGATTGGCGTGTTGAGAACACGTTAACAGCTGTTAGTTAAAACTGTTATTGTATATCTTGCTGTTGACGCGTGTAGTCGGGTTTTTACGGCGGTAAATGCGGGTATTTTAAATCTAAGCAACAAATCCAAAGTGCAAAAATCGGTAAAAATATATGCAAAAATTTGCAAAAAAATTTTTAAATGTGTTAAAAATTTGCTAATAAACATAGAATTAGTTGAAAAAGGTAAATGAACCAACAAATGTAACGCGATTTCTGTGTGTGTAGCAAAATCGATTATTCAATCTGTGTGTGTACGTGTATGTATGCGTATGCGTATGCCTATGCGTGTGTATGTGTGTTTGTTTAAACGCTCTTTATGTACGGGCGATAAAACTATATACGGGAAATCAAACATATTATGCCTTTTAAATTAATTTAAAATTATTATAAAATAATATGAAAATATTCAGAAAAGCGCTAAAAGAAAACACACAATCGACAAGGCAGACAGCAAAAGTAGGAGAAGTGTATACCAAAAGCAGAGCGTAAAAAAGTCCAACCAGAAATGCACACAGCCCCAGCAATACACACACACTCACACACACATACACACGTACACACTAGCATATGTATACACGCGTACACAAAGTAAATGAGCGCAAAAGCAATTGCAAAAAGAAAAAAAAGCAAAAACACAAGTGCAAAAGCAAATGAGACAAAAGCAACACACTGTGAATTTGAATGTAAAGCACAACGCAAAGGCAAACGCAAAAGCAAAGGCAAAGGCAAACGCACAGCCCAAGATTTAATAATTAATTTAATGCTTTTTAGCTCGAGTTTAGGGCAGCAGACAAATTATTCTCTCACCGAGCTGGCAGCTGATACAGCTGTGGGTGAGTGCGAGCGAGCACGCAACATATGATGGCCGTCAGCTGTTTTGACACTTGACACGATCGTCGACAGTATTTTTTTTTCATTGCTCTTCGTTTTTGTTTAATTTCTGTTTTTTCCTAAACAAGTTGCGCTTTGATTTTTTTTTTTGGATGTGTTAATTAACGCAAATTGGTTTGTTTGTTGAGTTAAATCGTTTTCATGCATAGTTTGACGCAAACGCAAAGGCAAACAAAAACAAAGTTCAAAGTAATGACAAAATAAGTGCCACATTAAGAAATAAGTTTCTTTTTTATATGCTAGAAAGAAATATATACAAAGTAACTGATAACAGTCTGGCAACGCTGTCAATAGTTTGCACATAATTAAAAACATTATTGTAGATGCTAATTAGTGTTATTTTCTTTTCTTCAACATTCTCTTTGCAGCTACACAGTAAAAAAAAAATTATACATATGCGGAGAAATAATTAAAGTGTAAAACCAAATGTTAGTCTAAGCTTAAAGTGTTAAACTAGTTTAAGCCGCCAAGTGTTAAGCAAATTAAACCAAACAACAACAACAACAAACAACAAAAACACAATAAAATAAACTGCAATCAACAAAATAAAAAACCAACAACTACAACAAGAGCACAAGCTTCCACTAATACAACAAGCAAAAAATAATAAAAGCGCTAACTGCTATAATAATAATAATAATAATACAAGTGAAAATAGTTGCGCTTTGCTGGCAAATCGAAAGAGAAAAACAAAAGGCGACAAAAGCCATAGCTAAATTTTCTTTACATCCGTTGTTAATAAACTCGCCAAAATAGCTAAATCCATTTTACAATTTCTTAAAAAGAAAAAATCCCATCATAGTTCAGGAACGGGAAGCGGCAGCGGCAGCGGATCAGAGGGCAAGTTACAGCAGCAGCACAGCAACGAGGAGGAAGGCGGTGGTGCAGGAGGAGGACAGCAGGAAGCAGCCGCCGCTAGCCAAAAGATTACACCCTCGAACACACAATCATCAGCAATAACATCAGCAGCAGCTGGAACATCAGCTGGAACAACAGCAGCAACTAGATCAACATCATCCGCAGCAATAGCTGAGACAAGAGGAACGAGCCACGCTGACGCTGCTGCCGGTGGTAGTGAGGAGCAGCCAAAAGCTAGCAGCAGCAGCAGCAGCAACTCTCCACAAGCACAAGTCTCCACAAGCGCCACGTTTCGTTTGTCATCGCTAACGGGAACGATCTCCAAAATGGGCAATAACGCGACCACATCCAACAAGAAGGTGGATGCCGCCGAAACCGTTAAGGAATTTCTCGAACAGGCCAAGGAGGAGTTCGAGGACAAGTGGCGTCGCAATCCAACCAATACCGCTGCTCTCGATGATTTCGAGCGCATCAAAACGCTGGGCACCGGCTCCTTTGGCCGCGTCATGATCGTGCAGCACAAGCCGACAAAAGACTATTATGCCATGAAGATACTCGACAAGCAGAAGGTTGTCAAATTGAAGCAGGTGGAGCATACGTTGAACGAGAAACGCATCCTGCAGGCCATACAATTTCCATTTCTTGTCTCGCTACGCTATCACTTCAAGGACAACTCCAATCTCTATATGGTGCTGGAGTATGTGCCGGGTGGCGAGATGTTCTCGCATCTGCGCAAAGTTGGACGCTTCTCAGAGCCGCATTCACGTTTCTATGCCGCTCAGATAGTGCTCGCCTTTGAGTATCTACACTATCTGGATTTGATCTATCGCGATCTGAAGCCAGAGAATTTATTGATTGACTCGCAGGGTTATCTAAAGGTAACCGATTTTGGTTTTGCCAAACGTGTCAAGGGTCGCACCTGGACGCTATGCGGCACACCCGAATATTTGGCGCCCGAGATCATTTTGTCCAAGGGCTACAACAAGGCCGTCGATTGGTGGGCGTTGGGCGTATTGGTCTATGAAATGGCAGCCGGCTATCCGCCGTTCTTTGCCGACCAGCCCATACAGATCTATGAGAAGATTGTGTCCGGCAAGGTGCGTTTTCCCTCGCATTTTGGCTCCGATTTGAAGGATCTGCTGCGCAATCTGCTGCAAGTGGATCTGACCAAACGCTATGGCAATCTGAAAGCGGGCGTCAATGATATTAAGAATCAGAAATGGTTCGCCTCCACGGACTGGATTGCGATCTTCCAAAAGAAAATCGAGGCGCCATTCATACCGCGGTGTAAAGGTCCCGGCGATACAAGCAATTTCGATGATTACGAAGAGGAAGCGTTGCGAATTTCCAGCACCGAAAAGTGCGCCAAGGAGTTTGCTGAATTCTAGAAAATATATATACACATATTGGCGATGCACAACCAAAAACAACAACAACAATATACATACATTGCGCATCCTTGTCACCTTCTTGTGTTACCATCGTCGTTGTTGTCGTCTCGTCTAAACATATATATATAAGTATATGTCTACTACTTACTACTACAACTACAACTACAACTAGTACTACATACTACAACTAAAAAAAAAACAGCAGAAAAGAAAAGTCAACAACTGAAACTATCGCATCTATTTGCGTCTACAACAAGCTGGACATATTCTAATCATCAACAAAAAACAAAGAAATAAGAACATAAATAATAATAATAATAATAATCATCACACACAATTTGGATTTATCATGCCCAAACCGCAACAAATAACACACAAGTAAGTATTATAACCCCATAAAAATCTTTATTAAATAAATTTCTTTTAAATTCCTTTGGTGTTTAAGAAAACTTAACTATTTTTTTAAGATTCTCGGAAACTTACATTAAGAGGCTTGAAAGGAATTTGTAAATGATTATTGTTTAATGCTTTTCAAAAGAACTTTCACTAGGCTAGAAGTATGCAATTTAATAAAACATGCCAACTTATAGGAAATAAACCTTATCTAGAATCCCTTTCCAAAGAAATATTCATAAAGTTGGCAAGAGCTGTTAAAAAACATAGCTTTTTAAGGTGTAGAGAAAAAATAGAATACTTAATAATGTCGCATGAATAGTTTCAAGATATACATATATTTAAGATTTCTAATATATAAGTAAATAAATTAACTTTTTCTGATACTAATGGTTGCATTAGGAAATGTATTACTTGATATTGAAAGCAGAGTTTTAATAAATAAACAATTGATACATGACTTGAACTAATTTTGGGTTGATCTGTTTAAGATTAGTATCTTTGAAGTTGATTAAACGCAGAAAACCCCATAAGGAATATGTTCCTAAATCAGTTCATCAACTAAGCAACTTTTCACTAGCTTCTCTTAGCCTTTAGTTAATTTCTGAACGCATGTCAGTCATTCTTTTAATTAGATTGACTCAATGCAGCTGTCTGTGAGTGACTTGGAATTTCTTGGTATTCATTGAACTCTGGCTATGTTAAAGGGGCCAAGAGAGAGGCACATGTTCTTTCCATTGAAATAATGCCAACAACTAGATAATAACTGTCAGAGTTGGCTCAAACAACAAATGAATCAAAGTGGACACCAATTATAGAGCTGAAATAAAATATAATTTAATTTTCAACATGAATTAAATATTATTTCATTTATTAAGCCATCAAAAAAATGTTTCTAGTACCTTTTTGGCTGGCTTTACTTTATTAAAACTTTTTTGGCTTTTTGGATTGCGTGCATGGAATTTCTTTCTTCAGCTGTTTAAGTCGTTCACCCCGCCCCACTTAACGTCCACAATTCGCATTGAACTTTGCGTTTAACCAAATCAACTCAGAACAGCAAAAGGCAATGGCAAAAGCAAGCAAGGAAAAAAAAAAAATAAATAGATATTTACACTTGACCCATTTGGTTGCCTTGGCAGTAAACTGTGTCTGTGTGTGTGTGTTTTTCTTTAGCATAAATAATGTCAAGCCCAGCAAGGCAAACAAAATATAGAATTTATATATACAGTATTCGTATTGTATATAATTTTATCTGCGCTTTTGCTGTGGTTGTTTTGCTAGCTAACTTTTTTGCGTGCCTCTGGGCCATAAGCCAAAAAAATATGTATTCTTGCTTATATCACTGGCAAGACGCTGCTCATAATTAATATAATAATAAATTATAAGCAGCCACTGTGCCGGCAACTGCCGTGTAAAAAGCGCATAAAAATATATAAACACAAAAAGTTTGAACGAAAATATTAAAGAAAAATTTATAATTATGAAATTTTCAAGTCTTAGGCGTGGGCCGTAGAAGACGACGACGAAGGTTCGTTTCTATTCTGGCCTTCATAAAAACATATACGGAATGCATTCCGTATAGTTTAACTTGACCATGACCTTGCTTGACCTCTGGCCGATGGTTTGTCCAAATTTTTGTGTCGCTTCTTCATGTTCCGTTTATTGGTTCCTTCGTGTGACACTTTTTTTTTTTGCTCAATTTTATTGCCGCTAATTAATGTTTGGCAAAATAAAATGCAAAAACAACAACAAAAATTCATCAATCATTTTTGCTGTGGCAATTATAATGATAGTCTGGGGGGTGGTGGGAGGGTACTAGCACTTAAGCATTTACTTATTTACACAGCTCGAAAAGTGCTCAATGAATTTAGTTTGGATCGTTATCATTAGGTCGAGGCTTAGGTTTGACAATGTTATGACAAAGATAGTAAAAAAAAAAGACAAAGCATTAAGGTTTTAGCATGAACTGTGTTACGATACCAAATTGAAGAGTTTTTGGCTTCTAGATTCTTTATTTAAACTAAGTAAGGGTGTTAAGCGATATGTTAATTATATTTCAAACCCTTAAAGTTAAAGTTCTGTCAGCCTTTAGCCTCTGTCTTTTGTTTTACTGCACTTGGCTTAAAGAGTTTCTATGACATTTTTGAGCATCTCTTAGATAGAATTTTGTCTGATTATTTTTTGGGAAATGAGGTCGGTTATGACTCGAGCAGTTGCCTTAAGTTCACAACGCTGCTGGATGCCAAACAACAGCAACAACAACATACTTTGAAAGTCTGCACAAAACTCGTTTAGAATTCGTTGCTCCATTAAGCAGCTAGACCAAGTTTAGATGCAACAGCAAAAGCGACACATAAATCTTACAAAACTGCTGAAACTGCAACTGCCAACGCGCTAAGACGCTGTCTGGGCTGCCTGGCCCGACAAACAGACAGACATTAGCTTGATTAGACTAGGTGAGACTGCGACTAAGACTGAGTCTCGTTGCAGGCTGGGCAGCCTTGTAACAGTGCCCTCAAATCAACTTGCAAAAATATATATATAAAAAAAAACACGCACGCGCTGCAACAACAACAACAACAACAACAACTTGAATAGCAGCAGAAGCAGCTAAAGTAATGACAATTAATTGCAACAACTGCTTTTGCATACAAAAATTTATAAACAATTGTTAAAAATTGTTAATTATTGAGGTCACTAAATAAGAAAATATGCTTTTCCTTACATAAAGTATATACTCTAATATTTGTGTATATATAACAACATTTAGAGGGTTATAAAAGTCTTTTCTGTAAGCTTTGAACTATTGATAAACTAATGTTTAACATTTCAAAAAAGGTTTAAGAAAAAGTTCCAAGTAAAAAGCGTTAAATATATACTCTAATTAATATTTTATTGCTGCTTATTACACAAAACTCTTTGCTGAAGTTAACCGATGCTGTTTTTTTTGGTTTTTGTCAAGGGTATTTGCGAGACTAATAATTAATTCTTAACGCGCTGTGTTAACGCGTCGTATGAGCAACGTTGCGAGTGAAAAGCACAACAAAATGCTGACTTATTCGAGTATTTAGCTTTTGCATACGCATTGAGAATAAATTAAATCAATTTTGTATTTTGTTTGTTGCTTTTGCTTTATACATTTTTTTTATTTTTGCGAAAAAAAAACGAGTTTTGTTAGGAGCGCCAACGGCAAATGCAGGCTATAAAAAACAGAAAGAGAAAAAATGTATTTAAATTGAGACAACAACCGAAAACAAACAGAAAACAGCAACAAAATCATCATTTAAATAACGCACACGTCGTCGTCGCCATGTTGCGCCCGTTTTTTGTTGTTGTTTTTCGCTTGTTCGTTTTTGCAATTATTTTTGTCGTTTATTTTATTTTATTTTTTTTCGCTTTCAAATTGTAGCTTTGTGTGTGTGTGTGTGTATCTGAGAGATAAAACGCGTACGTTTTTGCCCGTTCTCTTTGTGTATCTCTCTCTCTCTCTCTCGCTCACACTCTCTTGCACTGCCCCTCTTAACCTGCTTCTTTGACAACGTGTGTTTGCTTCGCTTCGTCGCTGTCTATCTCTGTTTGGCTTATACATATTTCAGTGCCATGCAATTTTCATTCAGAATTTATGGACAAATGGAATAGAATTGAACATGGAATAGGCGCACAATGAAAATTGAAAACTTGCTTGTTTTGTTTGTTTTTCTTTGTTTTATTTACTCGTTGGTTAATTTTCTTGCTTGTTACGTTTTTTTTTTTTTGTTTGTGATTAGCATGTGTGTGTCTTTTGTATAACTGGCGGAAGCTGCTGGCTATGCAACTCAATTGGAAAGCAGCAGGGTATCTGATTCGTTGCGGGGTGTGAACCAGTTGCGAATTACTGTGTGAAAAAACTGATTAAGATCTAACGTAATGACAATTGTTTTGGTTTCTTTTGTCATATCAAACAGCTGCAGCTAAGATCAGCTGTTCAAACTAAAATGTGACTTTACTTGTTATTTTGTTTTTTTTTTCTTTTTGGTGGGCTTTTAATTGTGCAACCCGTTAAGAACGAACGTTGATAACAAATGCCAAATGTCTAAGAATTGAATTGAGTGCCAAATAGCAAGTCAAGTGTTTCGCATTCAATTTCCCCCTTGCGACGAAGCTTATCAAAAACTATTGACACACTCTTCTTGTTATTGTTGTGTGCTTGAAAATAACAAGCAAAATAAATGAAAAAAAAACAAAACAAACCACAGCTAAGCAGCAACTGATAAGAGCTGGCAACAAACAAAGAAATTTATTGCATTCAATTTATGCAGTCCCAGCAAATAATGCGGGTTGCCATCGTCATCGTCATCGTCATCGTCATCGTCACAGTCAGCAGTCAAGAGTCATACTCATTCGCTAGTTTTTATGCGAAATGGGTTAAGAATATGCAAACCAGCATAAGCAACTGGCTTGTTCTTTATAGCTTACTCATTTTTGTGTGTGTGTGTGTGTGTTTGTTTGTGTTTGCTTCTAGCTAAGCATTACATAATGAATTCAATTTGGGTTTGGTGATAACGAATACGTCATGCAAAACGATAAAATGATATAAGCTAGAGTGTTCGACTAGCAGATACCCTAAAAAACAACAGCATGCTTTTAATATATTTTTATTATAGTATAATATGGCTAACACACAATTACAATGCCTAATTGAATTTTGCTAGAACTAAACTGTTCGCTCTTCGTTTCCCGCCGAATGGCATGTAATCAATAATAATAATAATTTGTTGTTGGGTGGCCCAAGTGGAGCAAGGAGGTTGAAGGGGGGAGGAGGAGGCTCGTCTGCATGCAACCAAATGCCAAAGCAGGTGCTTGCCCAGCAAATTAATTGAACTCATTTTTATTTTGTTGTTCTTGTCTATATTGCTGCTCAATTCGATTCTCTCTCTCCCTCTCACTCGCTCTTTCTCTTTTTTGTTGGCAAATGCTATGCACGCAAGGCGCAATTATTGATTAATTATTTGTTGGGCATTTTGTTTTGTTTTTTCAATTTTTATTTGTGTTGCGTTCTCATTTACACTGTTTTAATTAGCTTTTGCATTTATTTATTTTATTGTGTATTTGCTATTTTCTGATTAATTAATTGCCATTAATCGATGGCAGTTTGTATTTTACAGCTATTTTACAGTCAATAAATAATATAAAACTAATTTAAACACCAACACAAAAGTCGTATTTTTTTATAGCTTTTGATTATAATAAAACCTTATGTAAGAAAAATAAATATAGTTCTTGTTTTATGTTATCAGGAAATAAACCTTACATAAGTTTCTATACCTTTATTGTTCTTAAGTGCAAATGCTATCATTTTTCCACGAATAGCTGCACTTTTCTTGTTGTTGCTATTGCATGCGGTTGGCTGATTAATTAATTACATTTGCTTATTACATACTGAAATGTCTGAAGTATGCGATATGTATTGCATATCGATGATTGATTGCTGTAAACGATCTTTCCTATGAATATATATAGAAATGTATATCAGGCAACGCATCGACTGAATTGTGTAACCGCCAAATAACTGTAGATACTGTCTGTGATGATATTTTGCCAAGGTCATGTGCCTATAATTTAGCAAAATCATTTGTGAAATTAGCTTGAGCAACAGGCGTATACACAATATATTGCATATAAATTACGCATACGCCGCATTATGCACGACCCACGCGCTCTTGAGATTCAGTTTTTATGCAGACTATGCCAGCAACAGATAAATGTAATTACTGTCTTATCATAATTACCAGCCGCAACAAAAATATAAAACTAACATAATAAATATATATATATAAAACAAATGCTGTAAGCTAAGCGAGAAGGGAAAAGTGGCAATGTGAAGGCTCAAGTGATGACGATGAATGACGATGCTTGCGAATGAGCTCAGCTGTGTGTTGGCAACCCACACACCCACACACACAACCAAGTGCACTTTATACACAGCCTCTGAGCAAGTGAAAGGGAGAAAGCAACAGCTTCAGTTGTTGTTGTTGTTGCTGCTGTTTGAAATTTTAATTTTATTTTATTGCAGCGCACAAATTGTGCGCCAGCGGCGTTGTTGCGTGTAAGCCCAAAACCTCAAACCCAGCCCCAGCCCCAGCCCCAGCCTTAGCCCATGCGAGGGTTGCCTCAATAGTTCTTCATCAAGTTACTGCGTTCTCGTTGCTCTATCGTACAACCCTCGACCCTTGTTGTTGATGCGTCTCTCTGTGTGTAACGCTAATTGCCTTCATGCGCGCGCGCAAGTTGAGTCTCTGACCTCCCGGGCCACTTCCTTTATGTGTGCAGTGTGCAGTGAGAGGCGGCCTGCGGGCTCGAGTTGTCCTGCATTTGCTCCGACCTGCCCCCTTGTTCTTTAATTACTTTCGTAGTTAATTTTGTTACAACAAAAGCGACAACAACTACAGCAGCAACATCCTTAACAGCAACAACAACAGCAACATTGTCAATGTCATTGCGAAAAACACTTAAAAAAAAATAAAAACGAGATATAATTGAAATTTTGCTTTTAATTCACGGCCCCGTTTGGCCAGGACTCTGTACTTTGTACAGGCCATGCCCCGTTTCCGTTTCCTGTTCATTTGCAAAAAGCAAGCGCAAAATTTGTTTCAATTGATTTGTCTCAAGGGTCTCAATCGATTTCTGCTTTGTATCTGCAATTTTTGCGCTGCTTCTTTTCTTCTTTCTCTTCCCTTTTGTTATCTGCCTTCGCTTAGCCCGAAAATTGATTTAAATTTCAAAGCCAACAAGTTTATTGACATTAGATACGACCGAATACAACAATTTTGCAGTTGCTTGACTCTCGCTAAAATAAAACAAAAGTTTTCCATGCTGTCGATATTGGACGCCTTATAATTGTCATTTGCCCTTGGCCTGGCCACTCCCGCAAGAACAGAGAACGAACCGCATTTGTTGTCTTATTAAAAAAAAAGTTGAGAGTTCAATGCGAAGAGCACAGACAAAGATTGAGAGAAAGATATTCAGTTGCAGATGGTTGATAACAATAAAGAAAAACGCTTGAAAGTAAATGAAAATCAACAAAAATTTACCAAAAATCTTTTCTTTTCATTTTTGTTGTTGTTTTTTTTTTTTATCGTTTTGGCGTTTGTTGAACTCGAAAGTCATTTAGCGTTTCACTTGATGAACTCAAAAGTAAATTCTTAAATGGATTCAATAAGCTCTGAATGCTATGCGGCCTGTCTCGTTTAAGCAAATGAGCAATATGAGCAGGCCAAAAGTGCGTTCATCAAGAGACAAAAAATGCAAAATTTTCAGTCTCAATTAATAGGTGAAGAAACCTTTGAGTGCTGCACAGAATTACTGCGTTCCTTTGCCTTAAATATAGCCTCAACTTAGTTTTATCTTTTTGGCAACGTGATACTGTTGTTTAATGCCCTTCAGCCGACTTGCTTATCTATCTACAAATCTTAATAACTCCCAATTGTCAGGTATATTTTCTGCACGTTTTCAACTGAAAGTTGAGCAAACAAACAATTTGCTTATCTTAAACAATAACAATATTGCTCCCCAGGCGCGGCAGTGCAACATATTTGTCATTGCGTGTAGGTCAAATATGTTGCTGATTTTATCAAATAACTTTGTAGAGCAGAAAAAATACGTTCTTTGTACAATATATGTATAAATATATATATATATGAAAAAAAAAACATAGCTATGCGCCCATCACATACTATGAATATAAATTAAATTATATAAGCAATGCTCTTGGCCAGCTAACACACACAAACAAAGCAAATACATTTTTGCTCTTCCTTCTGCTGCTTCTCCTTTCCCCTACCATACAGCATTTGAATAAATCAACAGGCCAGCCAGGCTACCGAGTGGACAATCAGCTTGAAATATATCGTATACTAGAGGCAAACTAGACTCTACTCTAGATACATATTTGCACAAGTTATATATCGAGAGTGAGAGACGCAAATATTATGAAAATAAAATGAACAAATTTGTTGTCGCCCAGTTGTTGCTGGCAATTCGCAAACTATTTGCGGCTACATTGATATATATATATATATATAAATAAATGTCTGTCTTACCGTCTAGCTGTCTGACAGTCTATGATGTCTGTGTCTTGTCTCTCAGGGTTGATTCGCCTACAGTTCATTAAGTCTATATGCTGTCTTCAACATTGCCCAGCCCTACTCATTTCATGTCATTTCAAATCATAAACAATAACCAAGCATTGAAGCATTGAAGCTATTCGAGTCTGCCCAAACTGTCAGCATGAACAAACTTGGAGTACTTTTAATTAGAATGTAGTCAGCTTAAGTCAATGAACTCTAACTAAAATAAACTAGCATAAAGCGCCTAAAATAATTTACAAATGATTCAGAGAACGCTCAACTGTGAAGGACAAAAAACATTTCGGAGTTTTCTCGCTCTTTTTGTGCTCTTGTTTTATGTACAATGCATATCATTAAACAAGCACAAAACTGCCTGCCATGCAAATTAGACACGTTATCTTTCTATATGTACAATAGTATGGGTAGAGGTAGCTTTCAATAGTGCCGTTAAGTTCAGCCGAGCACAGCCGAGTTGTTGATTTTCCCTAGCTGCTAATTACGCATTTTTAAAATGCAGTTTACTTTTTTCTGTGTCGCTGTATCTCATGAAATATGCAAGGCCTGAGAGCAGCAAACACACACATGAAAATGGGGGTAATAAATTCTCTGCACTCATCTGGCCTTATTGAAAATGCACAAAGGGTACAATAAGCTGCGACAAACTCGTCAATTATTACTCTTTGCACATCAACTACTTAAGTCATTTGTGTTAGTTAGAGCGCTAGTTGAGTCTAGTTAGTTAGTTAGTTAGTTGCTGCCTGCGCATTTGATAAGGCACAGCGGTTGTCAAGTCAATTAAGCAAACAAGTTGAGATAGGACTGGGAAAGTACCTTTAAAGTTGACTATTAAGAAGTAAAGCTTAAAACCGTCAAGCAACTAATTACCAAAGACTCTTACAAATGGACAAGGAAACATTTGCCTGGTTTTCTTGCTTGCAGTTATCGAAGGTCAGTTAGTTAAAGCTAACTGCTATGGCACTCTCGAGAAAGTAATGGCAACAAGTGACTAATGTTTGTCATTTCCTTATATTCATCACACCTAATCTAACCAAATTAAGAGCTGAACCTTTCATTTCTTGCACACTTCTTGCCTTTTAACCAATACTGGCTTAATGACATTTCAAGGCCATTAGCAATTACTTAGCAAGTGAAAGTTTTGTTTGGCAAGTTGCTGTTGGCAGTTGGATATGGGCATAAAGTAGTCAATTGTTATGTAATGCACGTAATGTTAACGGACAATGGGTTAATGGCGTTTTGTGTAATATAATACTTAACTACACAACTACAACAACAAATTAGTAGACTTAACTCATCTCTTGCGTTTGTTTGGCACACTCTAAACAATATTATATATCTATGCTCTTGCGTATTGTTTGCTATGGTTTTTTTTTTCGGTAGGTTGGCTGTTGTTGCGTGGGTGTTGCAGGCAACAAACCCAGCGCCGGTTCGCTCTCTGACGCCTTTTGTTTTAGTGATAAAATAATATAAAAAACTTTTGCTGCCCTTTTTTTTGGCTATTTTCTCACTGCTCTTTTTTGTTGTGTTATATGAATTTGTGAACAAAGATTTAGTATAGCACGCTGATGTTGTTGTTTTTGCTATTGTTTCTGCTTCTGCTTACGTCATTGACAGCCCAATGGTCTGTGTGTGTGTGTGGCATTGCTGATAAGAGAAGCAATACCTATAAAAGTTTTATACACTTGGTACACTTGTATTGTGCCAGCTGTGCTGCAGTCGGAAAATGTATTTGTTCCAAGTGTAATAGTCTTGAAAGCGATAAACTCTTTGAGTCAATACTCTTTTTTATTTTCAACACTTTTCTTGTATCTATTAATAGAAGTTGCTTCTAACCAGTTTTCGAGTTATTATCTCTTGGCTACGGTCACAATGTGAACTTAACTCTAAACGTGTTAATTTTTTATCAATGCTGAAAACTAAATACGTGTTTTTTTTTGTTTTTTAAGTAAAGCGGAGTTCAAGAATAACTGTTATTAATAATTTTTAATTAATACATTGTTTTGAATTCAATGAAATAATAATAAAACTCAAGGAAAAATGATTATTACAGGCATAAAAATAAATGTAATGGTTGAAATAATTGAAATAATTGAACGTAATATAATTATAATTGCTTTAATTATAAACTAGGTATATTATAAGCTTTAGGCTGCGTGGCCAACTTGCTAGTAAACTGGGCTTGAATTACAAAGCTGTCTAAGCAAAGCATTTGGTACGGAGTTTCACAAATGCCTTTTAAAACCTTCCAAAAATTATATGGATTATGCAATCCGTGACCTTGACCTCCTTTATTAGCATTATTTGCATAACTTTTTGGGAATTTTTACTTTGGCTCTTGTGTAAAATTGTTAAAATAGTATTAGTTGCAGTCCCTAAATTGCATCTCAAAGTTTTAATTAAATTAACCTTCTAGTTAATTAAACTTTGTGGTGCACAGCAACTTTGATAACTATGGAAAAAATTTCCTAGAACACGAAATTATTTATTAAAACTGTTTACATGAATATATATTGTTTATTTTTCCGGGTAATAGTTTTAATTAAATGAAAACAAAAGTGTTTTTAAGCATTTTGTTCATCTTGTTTCGAAAATTGTTTTTTATTTGTATGCTTTTTAACTAAATTGTTTGACCTTGACCTCTTAGCCTCACGTTTGGGCCATCTATAGCAACAGTTTGTCTGTTGAGCTGCTTAAAAGCTTAAAAGCAGCGAAAACCCATCAAGTTTTGACTTAGACTGTTAGACGGTTTTATGATTATTGAGTGCTCGTCATAGTTATAGCTTTTTAATACATAGCTTCTTAGCCTGAGGTTAAAAATCTTAAGTAGGAACTGGCTGGCTGCTGTCAAGGTTGCTCAAAACAAACGTTGATTGGCAGAAAAATATATATAAAACAAGACAAAAGTGGAATGATTTAACTTATTAACTGTTTTTTTACTTTTCAGTGCATACACAATATATGTCAGCAGCGGATACCATTAATGGAACTAAAAAAACAAATCTCCCATCTACTGGCGAACGTACTTGCGAGTCGACACCAGAAACTTTAAAACGAAGCTGCCTTTAAATGAGAAAAAAACGAGCTTCAAACAAGCAGCTGCAGCAGAAATATTACAAATTCGTTAAATATTTCACTTGATGTAATATTTGTTAAGCGGCTAAAATAACTGGGGAACAGACAGAGATAGAAGACAAAGTAAAGAGTGAGGATTAAACCAGCAGCAGCAGCAAAAAAAAAAAAAAAACAAAAATACAAAAAAATAAAACAATTTATGGCATATACATAAATAATCATTCATTACATATAGCGTATAGTATAACCACGAGACTACAGATATTTAGTTGTAAAGTACATAGTTTAGTTTAACTGAAAGGAAGTAACAAAAAAATCATATAATATAAACAGCAGCAAGCGCATAACAAAAATAAAACCATTCAAAGGCGTAACAAAAACTTCGTTTTGAATAAGGGCAGCAAAGAATTTGTTTTTATTATTAGCTGACTTAAAGAGAAAACCCCGACGGCAACAGCAACAGCAACAACAACAACAAGAACAAGAGAAACGCTTTATTAATTTTTAAATTAAAAACAAAACAAAAAAAAACTTTAATGTATTAAAACCAAAAAAAAAAATTATGGCGCACTTAGTGCGCTTGAAAAAAAAAATCAACTAAAATTATTATAAAAAAAACCACTATGCGATCTACAATTATTAGAGAGAAACTAAGAACAATGTAATGAAATATTCACTGGGCAAAGTTCTCACATTCTCGGGCTTGGGAATTAACAAAAGGCGTCTGCTGTAACAAAAGAAGAACACGAGAATAGTTCAACAAAAGTAGAGCGAGTGAAATTTTAATGTAGACATACAAAAAACAAAAAATGTTCTCATAAGCGTTTAATTGATTCTGATCAGTGTTGGCTAACAGTGTTGCGCCACTTTCACATCCGAACGTTAGTAGTGTTGTCAAATGCTCGAGCATTTGTGTGCTTTCCTAGCGTACACAGTGCTGTTAAGCGAAATAATAATGATAAATACTTTCCAAATGCTGTAATTCTTATGTGACCGACCGACCACCCGCCCGTTCCCCCTCCTGCTATTAAGCTGAGCTTGCGTTTAGCTCTTGATGTTTTAGGCGTTTTAGACATACAATACAATACATATGTACTATAAATGTTGTACAATCAGCGACGACGTGCAACAATAAAACAAACACACACACACACGACCACAAACACAAACACCCAAACACATAAATGCTGTGGATAGTGAGAGCCGAAAGTTAATCGACATCCAATACACAACACGCTCATTAACAGTGGCACCTTAAAGTAAGCGCACTCACACTCAACCACAAACATATATACATATTAAAAAGTCAGGCGATTATATCCACGTATATCACTCGCAAGGATCTAGGGCCAAGATGCGCCAGAACCACATCAAACTACTCAAATTCTAAATAATAATATATACATACATATAAACATATATTAAAATGAAGATCATACAAAACTAAATAAAAGAAATGCAGTAAAAGTATCTAAATGTTTACATTTAAGTCGCATACAAATAAAAAAAAAAAAAAATCAACCAACTGAAATTTTGTGTGTAAAAAAGCGTAAAATCGTAGCATTAACTTAATAAACATAATAAGAATAAAAAATAAAAATGGGCATCAAGAAGTCTATATATATATATATATATAAATATTAAATACACATACAAACCATATAAAATGCGCCAACTAAGTTGAATAATTTAAAGAAAGAAACAAAACGTTATATACATTTGAGTAAAGATCCCATATATAATTATTTGATTAAACAACTTTCTTAAATGTGCGTTTCGGTAAACAAAAGTGAAAATTATAAAAAGATCTTAGGGGTTTATTACGTGGAGCAGCGAAGCCTTTTTAATATACATACATACACACACACATATATATATTTAAATATATTATCTATTTAGGTTAAATGGATTTAACAAATCATGTAACTTATAATTTTAATTGCTGTACTTTTTGTTAATTTATTTTTAAATGCCAAGCCTTTCAATTAAGTTGTGAAATAAAAATATAACAAAACAAACACGAAATCATAATACAAAACAAATAAAACTTATTTATATTCAAAATGTACAACGTATGTTTTAAACTAAAACTATTCAAATAACTTTTGTTTACTAGTTGCGTCAAAAAGTCATAAATAGGCATTAAATTAAACAAATTAGTTTAAACAAGTTCATTTTTGGCACTCATCTTGAAGTATGGGTTGTAGCAAATGTAGCCTTTGAATGGTCTAAAAACCAAAACATCACATATTGTTTTTACATGTTTAATTATATAATATTCTTTAAAAACAAAACACTGTTTTATTTGACACCAAACACACACACACACACACACATAGAAACCAGCGACAAAATAGAAAATAGGCGCATTAATAAATAATTATGAGACAAACAAGAAAAGAAAAAAATGGCAAATGAACATATACATACATACATACAAACATATAAATAGTTAATAGTAGTCTGAGCAAACAATTTAATACATAACAGCAAAGGAATATATTAATAAAACCATATATAATATACATATGTATTAAAATATGCATTAACAAAACTATAAAAATTTCGCCTACCAAAAATTTTATTTTTTTTCAACCCTTTTTTATTTGTTATAAAATTTAATGAATACTTTCTATGTGCAATTTTGTTTAATTGATTAGTTTGAATTTTTATGTAATTTATTTAGCAATGCTCTACAAATCAAATACCTGAGAGTTGAACTTTTTTATACACTAGTATGAGTATCTTATACTTATTATGTTAAATACATATATACACACATACAAGCATATACATATATATTAATTTTTTTTTTGTATGACTTCCAATCTGCGGCTAATGCTCTGCAAATGTATGTGTATATCAAAGCTCTTGTTTTTAATTTGAGAAGCGAATCATTTACGTCAAATATATATTGTGAAAAGATAAAAAACAAACAAATAAGAAAGAAAACATTTGAAAATTTATGCCCTTATGTTGTTGTTTTATGTGTGTGCGTGCTAAATTCGAGGTACATTTAACATACATATATATATACATAAAAATCTGATATAAAATACACACACATAAATATATATATACAAACTATATATATATATATATTAAAGAAAAAAATTCATATTATTTAATTTAGTTTATACATTTAAGTTTATGTAGCAGGTGCGTATATACATATATATGTATACATATATAAATTTCAAAACCAACAACAACAATCAAGATAAAATATCTTGAAGAAAAAACAAAAAATTCACCATACAATAAAAGAATAAAAAAGAAATTTGCGAGCAAGTAAACCAATTATAATTAATAATGATGGAAGATAAATAAGAGGAGGAAACAAAACAAACACAAAGGAAAAGATAAGCGAAAAACAAAACAAACAAACAAACAAAAAAAAAACCAATAAAATGAATTTGAAATCCTTAAAAAATATATATAAAACATATATGTGCGTTCTCATTTAAGGGGGAAAAAAATGTTTCATTGTTATACTAACTTATGCTACATAATTGGAACGTGTTTTGAGGCCTCTCGGGCTCTGCAGCTAAAAATTTACATATGGTTAGCTAGAAACTATTGTGACGTGCCAAGAACTTGTCCCTAATGGGAAAACTTTTTGAAGCGCTTATTAAACTGATGAAGGTTCTCTCTTATATGGAACAGCCACACGCTAACAAAATCCAGCATAATTTAATTATATAGCTAGCTAGCTAGCTAGTGTGATGCGGAACTTTGTTTCATATTTTCCTATTTCTTTTTATACCACTTCCAAGGTGTTGCCAAGGCAGTAAGTATGTTTGTTAGGAAAAAGCACACACACAGCCATAATAACAATAACAATAAAAGCATATGCAGGTAAGTAAATGGCCCAGCTCTTAGTCTATATTGTGCCAAAAGTGGCAACTAGCAACACCTGTGAACATATATGCATACATATGCATATATGATTATGGCAGATACACTGTAAGCTGTATTATTCGAATAGATTTTGCAAGTTTTCTTATATATAGATATAGTTCTGTTTTTGCCAGCTATTTTCTCAAAAAAGTCCTTCAAAAAACTTTTACTGAACAACTTTAACATCCATGAAGACAGCCAAAGAGCTTACAATAGCAGCAAACTTATTTTTTTTTTTGAGAAACTTACGAAACCGGACAACCCACAAGAACTCCTCAAACTAACTAACAAACATTTGCCACACAGCGACAGCCGAAAGTTTTGCATAATTTCGTGTCCTGGCTTTGTCCAAGGCACAAGTAGTTTTGACACACTTGCCGTTGGCTTTGCTTTACTTTCACAGAGAAAAAAAGAGAAGGAAATATGAAAAAAAATAAAGTAAAACAAAAAGTTGTGTTATTTTTTGTTTTACTTTGTTTCCTTGGTTTTTTTGCTGCAGACAAAAGTTACAAAAGTTGGCGTGTATGTTAGGTTAGGGCGAGCCTTTTGTATTTGTTTTAAGCAAAATACAAAGCATGTCTAAGGTTATTTATAGCAACACTTTTTGGGCATAGCACATATTAATATTACTTCGCCTCATTTGTTTGGCTGCCACTTTTGCTGCCAAGTTTTGTAGGGACAGCCAGCTAAGCGGCTTTTTATGATTCCTTGGGCCTTAGACAACGGTGGCATGCCCCGGCCCCAACACTATTCATGTTATTGATGATATGTCAAGGCATGCCACTGGACATGGACTTTCTGTAAACTTAAAGCAAAGCATTACCTTACGGATATACATGCTATGTGCAGTCCTCATTCACAAAAAAAAACAAACACACACAATACCAATACGCTTGTGGCAGTCACAGTTTTTGGGGCCATTTTGTTTTTTCTTTGTCGTGTCCTGCAGCTGGCCGACAACCCCTAAGTAGGTAAGCCAGCAGAAAAGCTGAAGCGGAATGGAAAGAAACCGAAGTTTTTGTCGCTGTCTCAGCAATTAGGCAGTCGTCCTGTACCCAGGCCCAGCCCAGTTTTTGTACATTCGAAAATACATATATCGTCGGTAGTTTGATGTTATTGCAGCGGTTTGGAAGCAATAATATATATATTAATTAATATTGACAATGACAGAATTTTCCATAAACATAATGTACAATTTATTGTTTCATAATTCATTTGGTATTTCCATTCCACCAGCATTGTCTATTATTAGCTAAGACATTCATTTTATTTATTGCTCATAATAACGAGCCAACAATCGGACATACTATAAAAAAAAGGAAAAGAAGTGAAAGCATCAACCATAAAATTCCTCAGCAGATGGCCAAAAACAAAAACAGAAGAATACAAAAAACTTATAGACTAATCCATAAGAATTTATAGGAATATTTGGAACAATTATATACTATAGCGGAAACATAAACAACTAATATAATAAACAATAACAATAAAAACAACAACAAACTATATGTTTATTGGCAAGCAAAATAAGCAAACCAAAAATATAAGTTCTATAAGCATCATATACAATATATGGTTATTTATAATACTTTTTTTCGCATCATTTATTTCCACATTTTAGATAAACACACAAAAAAATTTATTATTTAGCTAAATTGTCTGCGATCAAAATTATTTACATGCCACATTTGAAGACACTTTCAGGTGTGTTAAATTTACAACAAGAAATAGATTATTTTAAAAGCATTGCTTGACTTAATGCGAAAATTTATATTTATATATATTAATTAACTATATTTCTTGTAAGGCTTTCGCAGCTGTGTAAACATTTAAAATGCCATGTAAAATGCAAAAACCGTAATTAAAAATAAACTATTGATTGAAATCAAAATTATACTTGGAAATAATTTAAAAAAGCATAAAAACAAAACGAAAAAATCGTTTATATATATGAAATGGTATTCAGTAGTATTTTTTTATGCCAGACAAGTAAAAATAAAAACAAAACACTTGCTGAACTTTTGAGAAAAACAGATTCTTTTAATTAGGTTAAGTTTAGTTTTGAGTAAATAATAGCTTTGTTTTGTTTTGCTAAGATAGCAAAATGAAAAAGATAATGCTTCAGATAAAGCATAGATCGCTAGATAAAAGTAGCGAGACCTCTGTTAATACTTTGCCTGTAGGTTGTCAACTTCATTCCATGTACATTTAATTAAATTTTAATTGCAAACTGATTTTACACTTCGTGCCCTTATATAATTAGTTGTTAAATATTTGTAAGAGCATACGAGCATTTATTTTGCACATGCCACAATTTAAACAGATAATTATTTAACTATTTTTACTGTCAGTTATAATTTAGCTCAGATTCAACGAGCTTTACACGGCGTTTTGTAACAGTTCAAGTTGGCTGAGATTGACTGGGAAATGCTCTGTTAATAATAAAATAATATTCAGACAAATCGTTTTTATTAACTACTTAACTCTGTTCGCTTACAGGGCATACAAATTGAAATACAATAAATAAGCGAGTTTATTAAAGTTAATTATTAACATGCTATTGTGGGCCAAAAGCGAAATAATTTGCTCTCTGCTCTGGTTTTTTTTGTTGATTTCAGTTGTTTTCATTGCATGTGCCGCTAAAAGCTGTCAATGCTCGTTTTCATTTTGCGTGATGCACCGAGAACAGCTGCCCAGAGAGTGGGCCAAGAAACACTTGCATGCCCCGTACGCTACTTCCCCCAGCTCTTGGTTAACGCGCTCCCCAATGCGCTTTTAGCTGAGTCAGCGAGTCTGGCACTGAGACTGGTTGTTTGGTTGGTTGGCTTAGCTGTTTGCCTGGCTGGCTGATTGTTAAAGTGATTTCTGATTTCATTTTCCAAATGGCTGCACACACAAAATGCCATAACTGCCCCTGTCGCTGCCGCTGCCGCTGCCGCTCGAGCGCCTTTGCTGTGGGCGTGGCAGTGCATTTGATGATTGCCGCCTGCTGTTTTGGTAGTTTTGGCTGCTGCATCCCGTACACGTAGAATGAACTCATTTGTTTACGATTTTTACAGCTCGGTTTTATGGGCTCCAGGTCGATTGTGTATTTTGCATTTTAATTAGTGCAATTACTTAAATTATTTTGGCTTTCAGCAAGCTCAAAATATCAGACAAAACCCTCCGTTAATTAACACAGATAAAAGCAACAAACAGTTAGTATCTTTAGATACATATAAAATAAAACATTCGACTTTTATGTATATCACCAAATTATCTTTAAATAGCTCTTGAAAAAAAAAATAAAAATATTTTCGCTATTTAAATATTGTGGAATCATTTCTTGTTAGCACAGAAATAAATAAATATATACAAATTATGCACACAAAAAGTTAAACACAAAGAAATAAATTATAAAATATAAAAATATCTAAATATATCAAATTGAATCATATTGTTTAAATAATCTTAGAGCTGATGTAAGACATTAAGATATCATATTGATCTGTTTTAAGACTTAATAAATGTATACTTTATTGAATTGCTCACGAAAAACCAAAACAAACAAAACAAATACTGCTGCCAAAATCAAGAAGAACATATTGATAAATATTAAAAGCTATTTGGGTATTAGTAAACTTTGGAAAAATCTTTGACTCATGCTTCTGACACTTCTTTGTTAAGTGAAAATTCTTTAAAATATTTTTTTATTATTAATATATATATTTTTAAAATACAATAACCATTATTACCAATAAACTTTTGTTAATTCTAGGCTTCGGATATTTTTGTTCAAAACCAGTTATAAAATACGTATAATTGTTATAAATTGTACATTTTTAGCTGTCATGCTAATTTGTTTATAGTCTTGCTGTCCAAATCTATGGTGTGGGTGTTTGGCTGCCGTATAATAATACGCATCTCTTATGATTAGTGAATATATAAAATCCGAATTGTTGTCTGGCTGTCGATTTGTGCTGCTTTTCGCGCTCTCTCTCTCTCGCTCTATTTGCTCAATTTATTTGGTGTGTGTAAGTGTGTGCCAAAGTGGTGTTAATTGATGGGGAGGACAAAGCTGACACAAGTCTCAGCATGACAACAACAATAACAAAAAACGGCAAAAAAAACTTGTTGCCAGTCGTCAGTCATTCCGTCATTCTGTCAGTCTGTCACTTTGTTTATGTCAAAAAGTTTGGCAATGCGCCTGCGCCATGTCAAAAGTACCACACACGCAAAACACACACCTTCAGCAAAAAAGCAACAACAACAACAATCAGAATGAAAGAAAAGATTTTTTGCTGGTACAGTGGAAATTTCCTAAATGGAAATTACTTGGATAAATGACTCAGTGCCAATAAAAAGGCCTATATGTAACGTTAAACAAATAAATAAAAGTGTTTGTTAATAATTAGTGTTGAGTAGCATTAATATGTTTAAACTTTAAATTATAATGTAAAAGTTTAAATATATAAATAATTTAATAGCTTCTTTGACTGTTTACAATTGGTAGTAAAAATGTTGATCAAAATAATGCAATGTGTATATATTTATTATATTGCTTAAAATTTTAAATATTACAATTTTGTAAGTCCTACAGTTGTGTTTGTTAAAGGAATTTATCTTAAAAATAAATTGGAATTAATTTAATAATTTATTTTCAATGCTTTAAACGCTTTCTAACGTGCCTGATTCTCAACCGTTTGTATAAATATTTTATAATAAAAATACACCTGTCTGTTGTTAGTGAGTTCAAAAATTACCTCAAAACCATTTTACTTAGCTTCTTGGCTGCATTATTTCTCGTCAAAGCGCAGAAATACACAATTGTAGTTTCATTTAATGACAGCCGAAAAGAAATGTGACAATTACGTCAATTTTGCGCTGATTTTTTGAGCAGTCAATGTATCTATCTACACACGCAAGTGTATGTGTGTATGTGTTTGAGTTTGTAGTATCTGTGGCGCATCTCTTGGCCAGCCATTCAGTTCATGTTCATGTTCACACGTGTGTTTATTTTGTGCCAGTTCGATGCGGAGGCGTCTCCCGTCTGTTAGTCTAAGATATATACATAACTGTGTGTATATACACAATATATACAGTTATATCCAAAGTAAATATAAATATAAGTATGTAGCTATGAAGTGTTATGGCATTTGTGGCATTGGTTTGTTTAAATTTTAATGGCACATACTATATGTTTATATGCTATTAATGCGTATTTTACCCCTTTCGCCTACCTCCAACAGTTTTATTAAGTGTCATTAAATTTTTATAAAATTCATTTTGCGGTTAATTATTATTATTAATTTTTTGTTTTTTTTTTGCCAATTTGAATAAAATTCGCGATGTTTAAATACATTTTTTTGTAATGGTAATTATTAATCTTTGTTTTAATGCTTTGTGGCCATTAATATTGCAAAATATTAGTGAAGTTTTGCTGCTAAAAACTATTCTGGTAATTCCCTTATGCAATTTATCAGCTTTAAGAATTGTTTGTAAAAATTTTAGAAAACATCGAAAATAGCTGCCAGCAGTTGGGATCCAGTTCTGTCAGGCATCAGGTAGACAACTAATTAAACGCCTTTGGGGACACAGCAGCAAAAATAACAAGCATGGCCAAAAGAAAGTAGATATATGTAATGGCATTGGCAAATTACAATTGTTTGCACTTTGCCAAGTCAAAAACTTGCTGCGAAGTCAGGGTTAAAGGTTACAGTTTGGTGAGAGCTAATGTGGTTGGGGTTTTCGAGGATTGGTTTTGGGGGGAGGGGGGAATAACAAGGCAATTCAATTAATTTGTGATTATTTAGCAAAATCAAACAGAAAGCCAACAGCAAGAATGCAATTAACATAAAAGACAAGGTTAAAGTAATTTGGGTTGTGCTAGTTTGTAAGGGATTAAAAGCTCGAAGAAATTTAACAATTTATTACCTTATTTACTAAGCATTGCTACTATTGTATATTAATAGTTGCAATTATAGTTATAGCTGCCATTAACAGAGCAATAAACCCATTACTCACCTTATTTACAGCGTTTCGGTCAAAGTCTATCTAACAATGTAAACAATATCGACTTTGGCATTTCTCGATATTGCAAAGTACAATAAAATTGTGTAAACACTAAGTACAAGATAAAAGAATGCATAAAAAACACAAACCTGTTGTTGATCTGTTCAAAACAGCCAAACTATTTAGTTTTAGGTAATCATATTCGTTTAATAGATACTTCACTTAGGGTATCTGTTAGTCCCTCTGCTACTTGCCGGCATCTTTTTAATTGGAAACGATGTTAACACGTGACTACTTTCAGATATCATATTGTCGACACATGCAACAACAGACAACAGCAGTATCTGTTGGGCCAACACATGTCGAGCGTTGAGAAAAAGCATTGCTTCAAAGTATTTCGTAAAATTGAGATAAACGCAACGCAAGGCGTATAACACTCATACGCCATGTTGCGAGAGACTTGCTGATGTTGCCGTAATTGCCTCAAGTTGATCTCGAATGTTTTGAGCGCTTAAAACGGTAAACGTGTTTGCCCCTAATTTGATTTGCCATACCCAACGTGGCGTCGCCTTAATTGGGTCGTGGATTTGTTTGTGTCAGTTATTTTTGGATGAGCCCATTGTTTTAGATTGTTAAAAATATGTTGAGAATGTACATTAATTAGCTGTCTCAGTCAGCAGATTTTCTGTGGATTTGCGGACATTGATTGGCAACGCGTGGCAATTTTACACAATTGTTTTGGCTTTTCAAACTCTCTTGATTGGCGTTTATTTACAGATAAGTCAAGATAAGTGTAAAGACTGCGAGACAGTGCGGTAAACCCATTATTAATTTAAGATATTTCTTGAAACCTATTTTTGTATTGTTCACTTATAGAAAGGTTGTATGAACACTTCAAGCAATTTCTTTCTCTTCAATTGAAGCTTATTTGCTCGCATTACACACAATTGAATAAATCTTGACATTATTTCGGCATTAAACTGGTTTTCTAATGATTCACAATGATGCAATGAAATGTGTGGGCTACGTTTCATAGAGTAAAGCATATAATAAGTCGATAATGTTTTCAATGTTCAATTAGCAAAGGATAAGCTAGCTTTAAAATCATATCTGATGCTGATTGGAGGTATTAAAATCGCTAAAATAAACTCAAATAATTGAGTTTTAAATTGGTTTCAAGAGTTGCAGAGCAACTCATAAATAAATACATTAAGTTTACAATCCAATCACAACTAACGCATACAACACAAATAAATACAACGTGTGTAAGTATTTTACGCAACTCACACACTATACATATTACATTTGCTGGCGTCACTCAAACGAAACTCGTTGAACCGCATGATGCTACTAAAATTGACAGCGTCAACAACAATCATAATCATAATAACAAACTAACACAACAACATCTTGGCATAGACAACAAACCTATCAAGCATGGTCAGGCCACACACACACACATACACACGCGTCCATAGCTTTAAAATGTGCGTACTTAATAAGTGAATACTATAAATACGCAACAAAATAGAGAGAATATCTCGAATAGTAGCATCCCATATGTTCAAATAATGTTTTAACAATTTATGACTCAGTTCATGAACTTTGACAGCTCTTTGCTTTTGGTGATTTATTAATCGGTTGAAAGCGCAGAACTTTAGCAAAATAACATTTTAAAGACATTGCCTGATATGTGAGTTGTCTGACTGACAATGAAATTAGATGTAGACTAGATGTAACTGCTGTGGGCTACGGCCTTATACTTGAGCGCATATGTAAATATCAGGTTTTTCGCAGTAACTAATAATGAAAAGCTTAACTATACTGCCTGCAAAAGTATATCGACCTGCACAGCACACACAGAATTCTCAAACAAGGCTTAAAAACTTTGAAGTGCAGCCAGAAAGCCAGAGCTGAATTGTTAGTACTTCAAAATCAAAAAACTTTATCAATAACTTACTACAAGTGAAAGTTGCGGCGCCCAACCGTTTTCAAGTATATACCAGAAAACCAATAAGAATTTAAATGAACTAGTGTGAGTCCTCTCTCTGGAATTTCTACGCGCTGTGTTGGTGGCGCACTTAATTATTCAACAAGGACGCACGTTGGCTGCCCAAAAAAGCCTTTTTAGTGGCAAAAGCAATTACAACAGGACAAAAGAGAAGCTAGATTGTGCTGTGCTGCCAACGCCATTAGCGCAATCAGTGGCTTAAAAAAGGATAACGAAGACGATGCTGTTGGTGCTTTAGCATTGGCCTTGACGGGACGACCTTCTGGGCAGCTTCTGGGCCGGATTCGCATACGGATTGGTCTTAACAAATGAAGCGAAAACTAAACTTTGCTCGTCCAACAGTTTTATGTGATTTACACAGGTACACAGGCAGGCAGGCAGGCAGGCTGGTTCGTTGACTGGAGTGAGGATGAAAAATGGCATTTGGCTGCGCCAGCCGTGTGTCAGGTGATAATAAATCAATGAACGAGTGGGTTCGGGTAGGCGCAGGCGTATGTTAGCCACGTTAGTGTTGCGGTGATGCCATTGGCAGGCCACATATTGAACGTTTGCATACTTAATTAAGTCAATTATTTTGATGCGGTTGCACTATAAAATGTTAAACGCTCCAACAACAACAACAACAACTTGGTTGAATCAATATACGTCCCGCTCTCCTTACTGTCAAACGTTACGTATGCGTAATGTCAACTAGCTAACTAGCCAACTGGCAAACACACCTTAAAATCCTTGACCAAAAAGGGCTGCCGCCCACGCCAGTCCCCAGTCCAACCCGTTAGCTGTTATCCCTTTTATTTATCCTTGACACTAAATACATTAGCGTTAAGTGGACCTTCGATATGAGGTCTTCTTCAACTGACTTTGTCTTCCATTTTCAGTACTAAACTCAGACCCAAGTAAAGTATGTTAAACAAATATTTTCTCAATTATTCCATAAATATATATTTGTTGCTATGCTGCTGCTGCTTGCATTTAATGTACACACAATATGGCGTATATGAGTAATGCGTTTGATTAGCTGCGATTATATGTCATAAAAAGGTCGCTTACAATTTGAATTTTATGCGTGTATATTTCCAAGTAGCTTTGCCATAAAAGGCAACAAATTAATCATAAATACAAATAAGTATCAGCTTGATGGCTATTTTTACCAGACGGCTGCAGTTCTTGCGAAACGGGCAAACCGATAAAGGTTCAGTTTTTAGTTGTTTGCTAGTAAGCTGGACTTGTACAGGCTTTTGTGCTGAAATGTACTTTTGATTCTTAGAAAAAGTTGCTCATAATTTTAATGATTAAATAGGTATGTAAAAGCTGGCATTTATACATATTTTATACGTTTTTTTCTATTAATATCATTTAAATCAGAAAAGTTTCATTGCATATTAAATATTTACCCTTTTAACAAATTCCTAAGAACTTTCTGTTTTAACACTAGTTTAGGTTCATTTTATAGACATTTTTAATACAAATTCTGTATAATTCAGAGCTGTAAAAAATAATTAATTGAAGCCTTTACAAACACAATTCATCACACCTTAACGAACATAGAGACAACTTTAACAATTCTTTAGTTGTGCATATAACAAAAAAAACACAAACATTACAAACGCGTGTAATGTATCTAATGGCAATATCTATATATAGTATAAACCTTCCCCAATTTGTATATAAAGAAACTCAAAGAAGAGGCAAGGGAAAGAGTGAAACAAGTTGGCATATCAACAACAAAAGGCAAAGTCGCTGCCGGCGCTTTGCCAGCTGCGATAATCTTCTTAACAATCGCAGACACTACGGGGCAGCATATCAAACTCAATGGGTGGTGGGGCGCGTAAATGGGTAAAATGTATTGAATGGACTGTGCAAAACAGTGAAAACTGGGAAAAACAGACGAACAACCATTTCCGCTAAAAACACTGGGAATGCGAAATATGCAAGCAATGAATTAAAAAGAAAATGAGTCGAAAGTTCGTTATTGAATATGAAACGCTCAAGGGCAGGAACAACAATGAATTTTCGTATCAAAAATCAATAAGCTGGTAAACAGTTTTCAGTTGAAAATTGGTTGGCCGAAAGAAGAGCCACAGCATAGTAGATAAGCCTAGCACGTTGATTGGATTTATTTGGCTATTTATGACGCGTATCTGTGTGTGAGTGTGTTATTGCGAATGCACATGAAAATCGTTTGGCGATTGCTTTTGTTATTTGATGTTGTTGTTACTGTTGTTGTTGTTGTTGTTACTGTTGTAATTTGACTACCATTTGGAATTCAGCGTTAGCCGTGTTCCATTTGCTGCTGCCCACGACTGTTTTGTTTTTTCTTTTGTTTTTGCTGTTGACAATAAAAATCGAAATCAATAAAATGAAAATTGATGCTTTCAGCCGTAAAACAAAACGGAAATTGAAATGTGGTAAAAGTAAATGTGTTTGTATGTATGTGAGTCAAAAAGAGAGAGCGAAAAAGACAGATAAAGAGAGCACAGTCAGTTGTTGCTGCTGCAGTTCAGGGTCGATTTTCCCATAGCTAACAGCAAAAACAGGCTCAAATTTATGGCCCAGTCGATTTCAGCTATGGTTTCGGTTTCTCGTGCGAACCATTCAATTGAATATGTACAATATGCGGATTGCACATGTATATGTCATTAAATGCTTAGGGCCAGTGTTTAGCAGCTGCTTATCAATTCAGACCTTTTATAATTATATTCAATTAAAAAGCAATCACTCATTTTAGTGCCAGCACAAACTTTTCAAGCCTTTCGACGCGTACAGAAACATGGCTAACAAATAATATAGATACATATATACAAACACGGCGCTTTTTAATCGCCCACAACAGCAATTCATATCTAAGCTAGGCTATCTCCACACATGTGTGTGTGTTGGCTTTTATTTACTTAAGATTAGATTAAATACAACGCTGTCTACTGCAAACTTGTCTAAAAACGCGTAAAAGAAACCGAATAAAAATGTTTTCTTTTTGTTTTGTTCTTGTTTTTTGTCTATTCCAGCTGAAGTGGAAGTTTGGTAATCATCTGCCAATAGATACATAGCTAAAAACACTAAGGTGGCTCACTAGAATACAACAATTTATAATAGTGACAAGATAACTACTGTTAAAAATATATATTTGGCTTTAAATGCTAAAAGTGCATACGGTTTGGATTTATTGCTCTAATGCTGGTCATAAAAATACGAGCAGGTGTATTTATACTCTATTCAGTACTTAAATAGATTGTGAGTGCTTGCATTTGAGACAATTGTAAGTTGGATTGCTTGGGAGTCACCCTCAAACAGGATGCGATAGTAGAAATCAATTAAATCGAGTATTACAAGCATACTTAGAAATTTACAACGATCAATATATTTTCTGTAGCAATTGGTTTGGATGTACTATGACTTTTAGACACTCAATAAAATTCTTTTTTGGATCAGTTTGTTTTATTTATAATGCTTTTGGCACAATGAACTTGCTTATTAAATAATTATTTATTAAAAATTATTTTAAAATATATTATTATTATTATTATCAACTCACTTCCCACTTAAATTTCAAAAATTTACACACAACGTTGCGTGTTTAGCAATAGTTATTGTATTGTTTGTTGCTGCTGCTGTTGCCTCTTAATGTGCCCATTATATGTAACTATATCTGTAGCTGTTGTTGTTGTTGTTGTGCTCAATGCAATGCTGTAATGTATCTGAGCGTCGCTGAGTATATAAGTTTTAAGCGCCTGCTTTTAAACTAAATGAAGAGCAATTTGTAAACGGACGCTCTGTTTGATTCAAAGTTCATGGTCTCTTTAACTATGGCACGGAAGAGGCGTGTGGCAAGGGGCGGAAGTACACTTACTTTTGTGACTGATTTGTGACTGCGGTTGGCTTTTTTTGTGTGACAGTTTTGCAGTTGAAATTGCAGCCGTTGAGTGACTGGCTTGCAATTATTTCTGTTTCGTTTGAAAAAAAAACGTTGTTTTGTGTTGCGCCACAAATATTTGAAATGCACGCCTACAATGTCTGTCGGAAATGTGGTCGAGTATCTTGAAAATTTCGATTGTGTATTTGTCGTGGGCATAAAATAAATAAATAAAAGCCAACTAAAGATTTCAACATATGAGTGCGTAACTTGCAGTTTGCCAAAAATGGCCAACGAATGTTGTGAGTTCCACTTGACCGGCACACTCACACACACACACACACACAAAGTTAGAGATATACTTTGTTTTGTCGCTTATGAATTTATTATAAAGTCTTGCTGCTTGACTGACTGGCTGACATTACAATTTTTGCACTCAGTCTCAGCCGATTCTCAACAGTCTGTTTCATTTAACTGCTTCTTCTGCTGTTTTCTGTGCTCTTTAGTATGACGCTCACGTTGAGTTGAGAAATACGTTTGAATATGAGAAATGTCGCGCAAAAATTTGATTGTATAAATTGCTTGTTATTGTTGTTGCTTTGGCTTTGGCACGCACAGTGGGCATATTCTCGAACTAAATGAACAAAAGAGTAGTAGATTCAAGGAGCTAAAACTCTGAACTAGTTTAATAGCACATTAAACAGCAAAATTAGTATTAAAATGGCCTTACACATTCTATCTATCTCCTTGTCTTTCAACGAATCTTTGTGTGTCTACGAATTTTATTGTGCTCATAACGCAAGTGAATACAAATTATATTTAATTATGGTAGCTGGTTCAATTTGATTTAGAAAATAGAAATAGACAATATGTAAATGGCTGACACACGTAGCTACAAATTGTTTGGCAACCAAAATTATAGTACTCGAGGCTTAAAAATAGATAAATATTTTATGAATGGGCTCACGTGTGCGTCGTACTGAAGGCGTACTATAAAAACAAAAAAAATATCTCAAAGAACGCAATAATATTTTATGTGTTTGGCACTAACATATTGTGTTTAAAATTGCTTTTATTTATAGTTTGGCAATTAAATAGGTGTTAACTGCAGCAGTAACACAAAAGCAAAAACTGACAGAACATTTTGAGTATGAATCGAAATGGTTATAAATTTATACAGTTCTTTGAGTTCTAAGAGCTATTTAGTATAGCTATAGATAAGATTCGTTTAAGGTATCTAATGCTTGTCTTTATATGCCACTAATGTATGCACACGATTCGTCTAGCTAACTGTTGTTGACCCTAGCCTATATTAATAAATCCAGCACATTCAACGATAGCACCACAATCAAACTGCTTATTGATTAAATGCTCGGCACAACTATAAAGAGCGTTATTTATATGCATTGTTTATCAATTGTTTGACTTGACATTTGCCTTACTCGAATCGAAAAACTATTCATAACTTATGGTCCTTCGGTATGCGCCGCTTCTCCCTAACTTCAATGACACTTAAGTGCCGGCCACTTAACAATAAAGTCAGAGTCTGGCACAGTTAACTAGACGCCTTCCTTAAACTGCACATTTTAAAAAAATGTGAAATATGCGCTCCACTGCTGTGGTGTCAAGTTGAGCTACGTTAAGCTTTCAGCCCCCTTTTGAAACCACCACACCTGACAAAGAGTGCAGATTCCAGTGAATACTCTGGAATCCGTAATTTTCTCAATTTCTTCCATGGCTCTAAAGCGTATTTTGGCATTGTCTCGTCTTCTCTCTTATCACTATATTCGTGCAATTGCTTTAGTTTGTGTTGTTGTTGTTGTTGTTGTTGTCGCTGTTTCGAAAGCAAGTGCTTTGTTCAATGGCCTGTAACATAGGGATGCCGGTTGCGTATACGTAATTAATTATGTTGGATTACTCATACGCTGAGTGGTCGGACATTAAGATCATTGGTTGACGGGCAATTGACGTTTGTCTTGATTGGATTTAAGCTAAGTGCTGTTGAGCTAAGTTAGAGCCCTTAACTGAATTCAAGTGGCAATTGTTTTAAATTAACTTTAAGCAACTATATTTTTAAATACATCGATCATAGCTTAAAACTAACTTAATAAATATGCATTTCATAGCAAACCCTTAGCTACTCCATCAACCTATTTTAACTGGGCGTCTCTCTGACAATTGAACGCACCTTGAACCACATTACTACTTGCAAATGCGACGCCAAGTCAAACTATAAAGAAAGCAAGCCAGCTCTAAAACTGTCATAGATTTCAATCAAATTCAACTCATGCCAAGCTGACATGCAAAACTAGATAAATGTAGTAGAGAAGTAATCAAAATTGACTTGGCGACTTACACAGTGAATATATTAATGCTCTATGTACTAGTTTAAGGTACTTTAGCTCGATATATATGCATTTGCTTAAGTAACATTGATAGAAATCATAAAACTTTTATCACATTTGCTAGGTAGTGCAATTTCCATAAGAGTATTTACGCATCAATGCACTTTGGCTTGATTTTCTTTTGTGATTTTGTTTTTCTCATTTTCGTTTTTAGCTCTGTTGTGTTCTGTTCAACTTTTCGACACGCTACTTTATGTAAGCATTAAAACTAGCGCCTCGCACAAAAGCAACGGCTATAGATACACAGATACACGTTGTTGTCGTGCGGATTGTATGCAGTTTTTTTTCTTTCTGTTGTTTTGTTGCTGTCAGCGTTGTTGTCGTTGCCGGCGTTTGCAATTTGTGCATATTTGTTACAAGGTCAATTCGTCTGAATTGTAAAAGTGCGAAAATAAGCAACAAAACTGTTGTCAAATGTTGTGCCGATTTTTATGACCAAATATGTAGGTAGAATATAAATGTAATTTTTATTTATTTCCTCTCTTATTTTTTGATTAAAAGAGCATTATTTTTTACTATTGTAACGTTGGGTCTTTGACAGTCGCGCTTTGTTCCATTTAGTTGCATTTCATTTTACTTAAATGAATTTAAAATGCTAACGAAATTAAAGTAAAGTTGATGGCACGAGCTATTGCCTCGTGGCTGCTGTTGATGATGTTGCCAACAACAGCTGCAGCCATTTGCTTGCTGGCCTCCCGTACTCGCTGGCAACAGCAACAGCACCAGCAACAACAACAATTTACAAATTGAATTTGCTGTCAGCTGCCAGGACGGATGGCTGACGCAAATGACTTCACTCGTCTGTCTTAACCAGTGTCATTGCCAGCCTCAGTATCTCTCTGTCTGTCTGTCTCTATCTATCTCTCTATTTCTCTTTGGGGCAAATTAATTTTTGTGGTCGAATTCGTTTTCAAACCACGCTAAGTGCATGCACACACACGCTTGCACACACACATGTTAGCCAGTGATGCAAAGCACTTTTGATGACGTGATGACCCCCGGCTCGGCAGTTGCAAATTACATTTCCCTTTTGTCCCGCAATTTCACTTGGCATCGCCTAATTTTCCTATTAGGCGACAAATTGCAAGCCAGCAGCTATGACATTTGTGTGTGTGTGTGTGTTAAGTGTTTAGTGGGTAGGTTTAACTGCATCTGTTGCCGATGACATAACTGAATGCAGCGTCTAACAAGGAGAAAGAACGAAAGAAAGAAAGAAAACACAATTACGCACAGTAAGCGTAAAATGTTTGTCTACATGTTTCTGTGTGTGTGTCTGTCTTGAGTGGTTTGGTAGTGTGTGTAAGCATTTGTAATATTCCTAAGTCATTGCCAGCAATCGATAGTAATTACACGTCAAGGACTTTTTTGTCATGCGCTAGTCAAACCAAAAGGATAGTAAAAAAAAAGATGTTGAAAGCAAATACACAAACACAAAGAAAATACCAATGACAAAGGAAAACATTAGTCCAATGTACCAACAAACAGGTGAGAATCAAGCAAAAGAAGAACTTCAATTAGTGTATATATAGTATATATGTAGACAGGAGTACACAAAGCAATTAGCTGACAATAAAGAAAACGTATAATTGTCTCGAGTGGCAATTAAATAAATCGATATTCATATTTTATACATTATATTACGGTCTATTTAAATGGCTTAAGTGTTCTATTTTCAACGAAATTCAATTGGTTTTGTGTGCAAATATTTCAATTTAAAACTGATTAAACACATATACACTATTAGCTTTAGCAATAAATTTGGCTAAATATAATTTAATCAATTACTTTAACACTTGTACTCTCTATCTATCTATCTCTGAAGCTGTAGGGCAAAACTGTTTAATTCTTAATTGAAGTCACGAAAAAGCCAACTAAATCAATATTTTATCCTCATATATTTTTGTTCGCAGACATTTCTGGAAAACTCATTCAACTTAAACCCAAAGTTGACCGTCATAACTTACACAAAATCAATTTGTGGCAGCCAACCAAAAATACCGATAAAAATTACAAAAAGCATATACTATAAATGCCAATAAATCAGTGAAAAGCAGAATAAACTGAAGCAAGCAAAACAGAACAAAAATATATATCAAAGGCAAGGAATTAGTATTTGCAAAATTGCAACTTAAATGAAATAATATACAGGGACAAGCAATTCAACTGAGATAGGAATAAAACTGACAATAGCAGCAGCAATAACAACAATAAGCCTTAGTCCACATCCAATGACAGTGACAATGGTAAACCACAGTTGGCACAGTTGGGCCAAGGTAAGCCAAATAAGGAAAAGGATAAAGCCAGCTCTGCTGACGTTGCACATTGCAGCAGTCAAAGCGGATGTACCACTGAACCAGGCAAACCAGGCGAACCAAAATCTGCTACTGCTGCTGCTGAGTAACAATCGGATTGAAAACGATGAAGCAGAGGAGCAGTAGAACATCATTTACACGATACTGAAGGTAAAGTGCCATCTGCTGTGGTACAGCTGAAGCTGGTTTGTGGTTGCTGCATACTTAAGCCTTTACTGTGTGTTCGCTGATAAAACGCTTGACTAAATTGTCCAGCAAGTACCATTGCCTTAAAGCTAAGCCAATTTGAGTCGTAGGCCAATAGCAGTAACAAAAAAAGTATGATAGTCACATGCTCCACTAATCCACGGCACGTGCAGCCCCACCAGCCAACCCACCAAGCAAGAAAAACAACAACACACAGACAGACAGACAGACAAGGCGCCAAGTTGGGGTTAAACTTAGCAAGTTATGGAAATTTTATAAATAGTAAGCAAGTTTACAAAACACTGACGACAAGATATCCTGCCAAAAACAGTAGAATAATATATTGTATTTACAGTAGATATTCTGTTTGTGTTGGAAAATAATGATCTTGAAGATAAATAGTTGTTGTTTACATGAGACTTTAAAATATAAGGTATTATAGACCTGTTGACATGAGCATACCCTCTTAAGAGTATGTTGTTTGTGGTTTACTTTGCAAATTACAATCAACAGAAGCAGACGAAAAAATAACAGCAATACTGAAGCACATAACAAACCAAAACAAATGGTTAGATGGAAAAATGGATTCTGGCAATATACTTGAGAAAAAATGGGCATGCTAAGAGTTTTACATACGCATAGCACCCCAAATTATGCACCATTTTGTGGCTGAAAATAAATAAAGCAATGAAAAATGGGCACACAAAAATGGTTATAAGCAAATTGCGACAGCAGAAAGAAAGTTAAATAAATCAAATCGAAATGAGTTCGATTCTTATGCATAAAATACTTAAAAGGAATGCTCTTTGTTTTGGTTATTTGTTTAAATAAATATTGCACATTTTTTAAACCTTTTTAATTATACATTTAAATTAACATGCTGAAATAAAACAACATTAATATTTGATTGGACAGTGAATTAATTTATAAATTCAAGATTAATATTTGATGCACACAAAGCCAAAGCTAAATTTCAAATGTCAAACGATTGCTTCCAGCTGCTGCCGCTGCTGCTGCTGCAGCTGTGAAAATTGTACAATTGAAACTTTCACACTTTGGCAGCTTGCTCAACGAAGGTAATCCAATCTCAAATTCTATGCCATGCCTTTCTTATCCTTCTTATACCACCTGATTGCCCACAATTTACGCCTTCAGCGCACGCTCTCAAGTCAATTTGCCATATCATTTGCAGTTGTTGAAGCAGTTGAAGCAGCCAGAACGGGCTGTCTCAACTGACTGGAACATACCTCTCTTGACCCTCCTTCTCGTTGAGCCTTACATATGAATAGATATATATAAATATTGCCCAGTGGGGACAGTTGGCCATATATTTTGGCCATTATTGCTTTTCAATATGTTTGGTGCACATTTCAAGGCAAAGTGGTTGCAAGAGTAAGCACAGAAAATGCGAACTGTAACGTCGTCGCAATATATTTGATACGAGTACATGCTACATTTGGCATTTGCCCAGTTTTGACTGTCTACAAAGTTCAAGGGCAATTACAACGTGATAACAGACAAAAGCTTTCCATTTGATGTTCTAAAACAGGGCTTTCTAGCGAAAACCCGAACAATGTACACACAATATTAAGTTATGCAGTTTTTTTTATGCTAAACCAACACATTTGAAGGCTTTTTTTGTTACTAAAATACTGACTTTGTTTTGTTGAGATATACCTTGTAAAATATGTAATATTAAGGTTAAGGGATATCTCAGCGTCGCATACTTTCCTCATGGAAAATGGCGTTGATCGAAATGTTTTTATGCGTCGCAGCCTAAATGTAGGCAATGACAATGCGAGTAACAAATTTAACGATTACATTTTACTGGGAACGAGGCAAACGCTTAACGAGACGCGCAACAGCCTAAAAATAAAAACCCAATGAATGACGCAAATTTTTATGAGGCACTTTGGGTCAGACGACGCTGCCAGTGACATGATAAACAAGCTATATATAAATATAGAGGATAAGGTGAAGGAAGAGCGAATAATAGAATGGGAAAAACCGGAGCTGAGATTTTAACGTATTTTTGCAAAGCAACGTAAACAAGCAAACTCGTTTGCTGCGGAAATGCAGCTGTGCAAAACAAAAGGGAGAAAAGGGGAAAAAGCGCTGCGCAAATGCCCATTTAATTGCGCACTCAATGGGCAGGCCCCAAAATGGAGGCAAGTAAAGGTAAGGGGGTGGATACGAACAGGCGGTAAACAGATGCACAACGACGCATTTTGTTGGTCATTTAAAATGGTTTGAATGGACAACTGAATAAACATGCTCATTTCAAAAATGAGTCTCCTTTCTACTAGCCAATTTCGTTATGGCCATTTGAGGTTGTTTTCTTCTTTTTTTTTTGGTTAGTAAAAGCCACTTCAAAGCATCTATATTATAGTTCAGGCCATATGGTTTTAGATATGCAAATTGCAAATGAAAAGCAGCTTTTCAACGTTGAATAAAAGTATTTTTATACTGTTCATAAGTTTTTATTTATTTCTTAGCTAAGTTACTTCTTAAAACCATTTTCACCTTCCTTATACATGTAATTAATAATAGCGAACTTTTCAGCAAAGTTTTGAGCAGTGGTCTGCCATAAACTTTCTATCAAATATTGCACATCATTAGGACTTGGCATTTCTTCAGTTCAGTTCAAAAATTCAGCATTTCAAGCCATGCACAAAAGCGGCCAAAGTTGTTTCCCTTTTGAGCGGCTTTTAGCGAAAAACGTCAACACACAAACAACAACAATAACAACAACAACAAAAAAGAAACTCAAAAGTTTCAGTTTTGTTGCATTTTTGTAGCTTCTCACTCGTCGCGCAAGCAGCGGCCTGTTGCATGTTATGTTGCAACGTGTCAGCAGCACAACAAAACCACCTACTGCCACCATCGTCAAGTCCGATGGCCTGCAGGGACAGGTTGCCATGCGTTTGACAAACGCCAGCATTGACGTCATTAGAGAGTTAACCTGTGGCGATGTATGCTAAAAGGGTTGTACAATTTATAGAGGGAAGCAGCCCAAGGGTGGTGGTGAAGGGGGAGTGGCATCAACGCCGATGTTATGTTGGCAACTCACGTTGGGGCTTGGTCCAACGTCAGCGGCTGCAAAATGTTTTTGAAGCTTAACTCACCGAACGAACCCATTCCGCCCATTGCCGCCTGCCGAATGGAGCCATTGAAGCGTGCCAAGGATATGTGTATGCCAAAAACCCCACCCAACAGCCAAAAGCCAACAGCCAACTCAAAGCCCATCCATTGCTCCTACTACTCCTCATTCACACAATGCACCTGTACAAAATCCCTGGCCAAGTCCATTGTAGTCAAAATTGCACTTTTTTGTTGGATTTTGCATTGTTACTGCACATGATGTTGGTATTATTGTTGTTGTTGATCCGTTTCGGCTAGTTGCTGTTGCCTTTTGTTCACGCACAAATCGAAAGACAAATACATCGTTGTTTGGCTGCTAGAAAGGGGGAAACAAAAAGTGGATACATGAAATTGGGATTGGTCAGTATTGGGCGTGGCAGCTGATTGATTGATTTACGAAGTATGTATAAGACAGGCACTCTGTTGATTATTATCCATCGTAATTGCCTGGAAAACCCTCTATCAGTACAAACAGTTAACAGATCTGTTTCGCTTAGCTTTTAGGTGCGAGCCTCTACATTCATTTTAATAGCGCTTGAGATCATATAAAATTATTATTATTATAGTACGAAAAGTCTGCACGCTGAACAAAACTTTACTAGTTTGGCCGCCTTCGATGTCTTGGATTCCCGTTGTGCTCGTTTTGTCCCAATATCAATTACCAGACGCAGTAGCCAGCGCCGTGATGCTCATAAAGTGTAACCGAGCCTGGCTGTAATGGCAGCCAGTCATAAAAGCTGCCACAAAACAATGCGAAAGAATATATAAAAATTTCGCCTGTTTGCGTTGATGCAATGAGGTGATGAGAAAACAAATAAATAAATATATTAGGCTATGAGTTCATAATCAAGGACGAGAACGCACTGAACCAAACACACAAAATTATTCAATTCTTGATCAATGGCGCATATGCAAAGTCAATTTGACTCGAATCAATCATCAATTGTGTGTCAGTGTGTGAGTCCTGATTGATTCTTGCTGCATGTCGGGCAACGAAGACAACGAAGGCTCTTCAACATCAATTAAGAAATCAATTTTGTGGCTTGCTTGCTTGCTTGTGTCAGCAATAGTCTGATGTGAAAAGCGAAATACCAAAATCGAAAGTCCAAAGTAGTGATGTGCCCATCAGGTCTCTCTCTCTCTATATATCTTTCTCTTTCTAGGCTCCTTTGTTAGCGCCGTTACATGCATTTGACATTTGTATTAGTATGGACTAACACACACGTTTACAGCAGCAGCCGGCTAAAGTTCTGGGTCACTTGATTTACAGCTATAGAAATATGCAACTGCCAAATGGCAATTGCAATTGCAATTCGCCATTTCCAATTGAAACAAAAGCAATTTCTGGCTGCACAACAATCGCCCACAAGGTTGGCAAAACTTCTACAGTGACAAACTCAATGGCACAATAAATAATCTAATTTTATTCAACACAAACGCTGGGTACAGCAAAACTTTGTATATAGCTTAGAATATTTGGTACCACAAGCAGTTAAATGCTAAAATATATATTGTGGTAAGCCAAAATATACGCATGTTGTAAAACCCATATAATTTATGCATGTAAAACTAATTTTGAAAAGGTTAACCTGGTTACTTAAAAACCACACACAAAAAGGTACAAAGCTAACAGAACGTGGCCAAGCTAAGCTTCTTAGATAAAGTAAATACAAACTATTCGCATATTATTTTTTAAAACTATGTTAGCCTAAAGCTTTTCTCAATTAGTCTAAAGTGAAATGTTACTGTTAGTTTTTAAATAGACATATTTATTGTCAATGCAAATGTCACAAGTCGTAATCGTAAATTTAGATTTTGCTTAGTTCTTCTTGTTATCATGGCATTTGCTTTTCCAAAATAGAACGAACATGATTAAATATACTGCTATCATTCAATTCTGTTTGCAGCTCATCGTTTTGTACACTTTGTTCGCTCCTAACCGAGCTTTCACTTAGACACTCTTGTATAGTAGCATTCAAAATCTTAATGGATTCTCCAGCCTGTGTTGTCATAGGTGTTTTATCTTGCGAATTGACAGACTGAACGGAAACTGCAGGTGGTACTGCATCCGGTTTGTTTGTTTGTGAACTGACATTTTCAACTTGTGTCGGTTTTTCATTCACAAACTTTCCTGAGGGTGTAACCAGACTCACGGTCTGAGTAGATGTAGTCCTATTGCGTTTAGTTACAGCCGATTGTTGAATAACGATTTGAGATACCGAATTTACTATATCCTTAGAAAACAACTCAGTTATCGGCACATGCTTAATGCTTTCGGATAAAATGGGTATCTTGCGTTGTCGCTTGCTAGCCAAAGGCTGCCTCTTGATACGTCGGGTTTTCAGATCAAATCTGTTGGGAACACAACTCTTGCGCTGGTATAGAGGCATCGCCACTTCCGCAGGCGTCTCTAACAGACTCTGTGATGCATCCACGTTTACTTCAGAATGCATCTTGTTTTCAATGCATTCGATTACATTGCAGTCAATTTGTTGCACTACCCTTGTAAAAAGCCGAAATATTTTATCTATATCGATATCAGGTTCAATGGTTTTCGAATTCAGTGGCTTTTGCTTTGGTTTCATCTGTTTCTTTAGAGGCTTGCTTGGCATTTGCTGACAGCTTTGGGGTTTTCGCGTTTTTACCATTTTTAATTTAGGTTAAAAATAAAAATCGTTGGTTGTTAAAATATTCGTGTTTGCTTTTAATGTTCTTGCTGAAAGTGTAAAACAAAGAATGAGATATTTTAAAGCTTCTTCCAATAACTTCTATGGCACAAATATATTAAAACTCAAGGCATTCTACGATAACATACAATGTTTTTGGCAATTTGTTGTATACTAATTTTTATTTGTGAAGTGTTCATTTAATAAAATAATCACGAAACGAAACTTCCGACGATAAGTTCCATAAATTAACAACGAAATTTATTCAGATTTGTCATCGTCGGTACGGCGTATAGTCTGAACCTCATCAGTCTCTTTGTTCAATGTGATGGTGAGAGTTAAAACGTTTGAATCATCTGACTGTTGCACCTGCACGGAGCCGACGGGCACAACAAACACATCATGCTCAGCAGCCAACATAAGCCTTTCGGTGCCCGGGAACGATTCAGTATTGATTTCTTCCTGTTGACTTTCCAAATTTGGCTGTACACTATCCGGGATACTTTGGAACGCAGTTTGAGACTCGTTGGAAGTATTATTATGATGTATAATTCTATCGGACCGAAACATGTCAGGCGTTTGTGAGTGCCTTCCAGACACGGAGCGCGAGTGATCGGCAATATGCACCAACATTTCATTCAAGTAACGTTGCTGCTCATCGCATGCCTCCAAGTTGGCTTCGCATTCGGACAAAAAGTTGTTGATCAATAACAAACTGGCATGTGAGCTAAACATATGCTCTCCTCTATGGGCAGATTCGGACGGGAAACGCTGAATGCGCTCGCGAGAATTAATTCTTAGAGAATCACGGCGTTGACGATTGCGAGTTTGTCTATCGCGACGATATGCTTGCGATGTGTGGCGACATGGTTGGCGCCTTCTTCGGTGTCTCGGCATGACAAGCTATGAAAAGATTTACAAATGTTCTTGTTTAAATGTTTCCTGTTTGTTATTGTGTAAGACTTAATATGAATGCTCTGAGAGCTTTGCCTAACTAAACAATTACAATATAACAAACCATCCAATACTGCAAATTGAAAGGCATACTACGATTTTTGGTTTTTAAATTTATTATAAAAAAAGGTACAATTGTTCATGTTTAAATCTTGTCTAATGCATTAACAGTAATGCTTTAAAGCTAAGTTGAAAAGGCGACCAAATAAAAGTAAAGCATACTTTTCAGCACGTGGCAACGCTGCGTATACGCAATGCATGCAATTTATGTGCTGGCATTGGCTGTTGTACAAGTGGCGAGTACATTGTGTACATAAACTTATATATGTACATATGTGTGTGTGTGTGTGTTATGTTATGTGTACAAATATATACGTATATACACACACACACACGCACATAAATAAATATATATACACAAATATATGTATCAAGTAAATGTGCGTGCAAGCAAGTGGCTCAGTTCTGGCACGTACTAAAACAAGCGTCTAACTAGCAGACGAGTGTGCCACAAGCATGTATGTATGTGTGAATGTGTTTGTGTGTGTGGGTGGGTGGGAGGTTAAGTGTAGATGTAGTTGAGGAATGGGCATGGAGCTGCCAAATCAGTAGCAAGGCAAAGAAATACCAAGCGCAAAACGCGACGACAACTACGAAACACGCCAGCCAAAGGTCACGAACACAACCTTTTGGCAGCTGCAACAGCAGCAACATAAGCAGCAATACCAGCAGCAGCAACAACAACAATCACAACAACAGCAGCAGCAGCAGAAGCAGCGGCAAAAGCCGTGAAAAAATGTGTTTTCCTTGCTCGCTGGCTTTTTTGCTCTTTGCATCAGCGATTTTCACTCAACGCTGATAGTTGAAACGGCTGACTGGCTCACTGGAGGATGCTGATGAAGGTAAAAGGGCCACATCCATATCACGCTCTCATCGTTTACACCACTTCCCGTACTCGTTGAAAGTGGCTGAAGGACACAAAAACGACGGCCAAATCCATTTTAAAGAGCCAAAAACTTTTTCTGTGGTTTATTTTTGCTGCTTGGTTGACTTGCGCGCCTCAACTGGGAGGCGGGACCACATGAAAATCATGAACATTGATTAGTTACGCACTGACGGAGCTCCGCAAGGAAGAAGACGACAACAACAGCAACAATTCTGAACAACAAGCGCTCAACACAGTCAGGACACAGAATAAAAATATAAAAAAAACAAGCATATATAAAAATAAACTCGGCATTTTGCTTCATTTTTTGTCATTGAGGGCTAAGAACATAAAGCCAAAATGGCGGCAAGTTTTTGTAAGGCATAAGATATTTCAAGCCTATACTATGTTTTTCCAAGAATTGTTTGGGAAACTTAAATTTATTTGAACTGCATTCAAGATTTGATGCTCTTGCAAAGGAAATAAATCAAATATAATAAATATTATTAGAAGAAATAAAACCATTACATTTTTAGAGAAATAAAACATATATTCAATACAAATTGTTTATTTTTGATGTGTCTTTAAACTTATTGCGGGATACCGCTTAAAAGGCTACAACAAAGGTAAGAAAGATTCGTTGAAGGAGATTTTTAGGGTTTCGTAACTAAATTAACTAATGAAACGCACTCGGAAAGCTGCTCAAACGTTAAATTGGCAGCAATGTTCATTGACAAAAGCCGACTGCAAAAGTTGCAAGCCCGAAAAAACCTCAAGAAAGAATAAACATCTATGTTTAAGCCGCAAACCCGAGCTGTGTGTCATTATAGCTCGCATTTATCTTGTGCCAAGTATACGAATACGTGTCTGGCATTTTCAAGGTTGCCTTTTAATTCCAACACACACATACACGAATTCAAAACAAGTAGATACAAATACATAAACACAAACACATTCATATATCATATGCAAACATCAAAATGATAATGCCGCACTTCACATTGGTGGTCCTTGATGCGGTTGAAAATGGGATATGAGGGTCTTATGTGCCCTTCATTTAACACAAAAATATTTAAATATTTCAAACACGTAGTTTACCCAAAACCCACAAAAAATTACTATATATGCACACGCATTTAAATGTGCTACGAGTGCTTATATACACATACATACTGTTAGTATATATTTACGAACCTAAAATACATGGATATACATATGATTTATGCGCTTTTACTTGCACATTACGCTTTTCCATTGTATGTATTTCTATTTTTGCACGCAACACAACAAAGACAATGACAAAGAGAACAGGAAAGTTACATAGGTAGAGAAAGAAAGAGAAACTACAGCCGAAATGAAAATGGAAAAATACACGACACATTTTTGACAACAGACAACAGCAATGTGGCGCCAGATTTTGGCTATGTGCCGCCCCCTGGGATCTTTTGTGGGCAATTCACACAAAAGAAATAACGAAACCAAACGGCAGGAAACGTGTGTGCCTGAGTGTATGCATGTGTGTGTGCAGGCTTGAGAGGATTGTAGAGGATTGAGCGGAAAAGAAGTTTAGCAATTGTTGAATCTACACAATAAATATAAATGATCTAAAAAAGTTATAAGATACTGGGATAAGTTCAACGATGCAGCAAGTTCAAAACAAGTTGCCGTTGAGAAAAATACTTTTAAAGTAAAGCTGTGCTTATACGTACATTTTTCGTATTTATTTATCAAAAATAAATGTAAAAGAAATTTACTCGTTTCCAAACTTAATTTTGACATTCTTTTTAAAGAATGCGTTGTGCAGTCTGCGAAATTTTTAAAATTAAACTTCAATCGTTATTCTTTTAAATAAATGACATTTAAATATATATTATTTGTATAGCAGTAGCTTAGAATGTAAAAAATTTGGTAGATCCAGAAGCTCAGTTACTCACCAAATGTATGTTTTAACACATACTTATTTATGGCATTGAAATATATACACACAAAACACTGCTTAGAGCTACCTGCTTTGCACAGTTATGCAGGCATTCCTTGCTTTTAGCGTAACAAATTTTATTTTATGACGTTGTTATTCTAATAAGAATACGAGAAGCAAGACATTTCCCTGCTCATTAAAATGCTTGCTAACGAAAAAAATCATTGCCTACTTCTAGGCAGCACCATAAATGCTACAATTTATTGGTTCTGCCTGAAAGCATGCTCTTCTTTCACTCATGGCATAATTTCAATAAACACTGCCCAACTTTTCGCAACGATGTGCCAATGATAAAGTGCTAAAATGGAATGGGGCCTTGTGGGCCTCGTCGCATATTTATCGCTAGCTCAAGGAGCTGGTGCCTTTATTTAGCTGTCTCCTGCTACTGCTGGCTGCACCTTTTCGGTTTATTTTATTTGTTTTTTGGATTTGTTTTTGGCTGTCTTCTTTTCTTCGTTTTGAGAGAAACTCTCGTAATCATTACGAGCCAGCCAGCTGTTTGCCCTGCCACGCGCCAACACCGAGAATTTTTATCTTTGTTACGTTTTGCGTTTTTCCCCTTTGTATAAATCGGTAAATTTGGAGCACGGAGCTCGAAGAGCTGAATTGATGCTGGCACAAAACAACGGCTGCTGAGCAATTTTGGAGCTTAACCTTGACTCGCTTACGGCATACACGAGCGCGCATACTCAAAGTGGGCGGAGTGGGCAAAGGGGCGAACGCTTGCTTCTCGGTTTTTGCTCGTCTTTGGCAAGCGCCATCTTGACGAATGCTGCCTGTTGTCATTGGGCTTGGTCGTCTAATCTCATCTGTTACTTTTGAGGGAGCTGTTTGTCTGTGTGTGTGTGCGTACAGCCGAGCAACGTTTTAGGTCGTCTTGTGAAAGTCATTTAAAATTATGTACATCAAGAACAAGCATCAGGAAAATCTTTAGCCTCGCAGCCGAAAACTCGACGGCCAGTTGCACAAAAAATAAAAAAATTCTTTCTAATTTAGTCCACGCGACTTTTATGACTTTAATGGCCTACCACTTTGGCCCGGACCCGCCGCCACACACCACAAGTGACTAGCGCCTGGGGATTTGTCATGAGGTATTTTACTTGTTGTTGCTTTTGCGGCCTGTCTTTGGGATTAGGTAAGTTTGGCCAGCTGCCTTTTGTGCCACAGCATTGATTTATATATTTTTGCACATTTTTATGACGCTTCTGGCTGTGCCTTGAGTACAATCGCCGTGGCTATTTATAGTTTATGTTTATGACCACAGGCGGGCAACAGTGAGCCGATTTTTGACAGTTCCGGACCGCAATTGCTCATATAATATTCGAACCATTTGCAGCTTGGCCCAAGTCGAAGGACGCTCCGCATTGAGGTAGGCAAGAAAAATAATTGAAATATGCCAGAAAATAACTGTTGCATAAGACGTGACAGCCAGGGAAATCAACAATAATTTATGTATGTATGAAGTTTGTTCTTGTCGTTGTTGTTTTGATAATCTTATTAGACTTATACACAATAAACATATAATATATCAGAGCTAGGTTAACTGAATCCGTTTGCTTCTTACTGGCAAATGGCATATGGTTAGCTTGTGTGTAATATATTTTTGCAACTGGAACAACTAATCAAGAAACAAATTACGAAATCATTTAATTGGAAAATAGATAGATAATTGTAGTTGGTATAACATTTGCACATGGAAACTTATAGATGCTCAGATGCTCAGAAGCAATTATGTCTACACCTTGGCATAAAAGCAATCAATAAATTTGTGAGAGGACTTGTTGAAATTTTGCTCAGGAGCCATTCTACCCATCAAAGGACTCTTTGCATTCACACCACTTTACAGTTCATTAGGCAGCCGACGCGTACGAGCAGTATCTCAAATCTAGGCGAACGAGTATATGTAAGGGGTGAGGGGGACATTGGAGGAGCCTGTCAAGTGTCTTTGTGTGTTGCCTTTGCTTTTGCTTTGACATTGTTTAAAAATAACAATGTGATGGCAACTTTACCAGCAGAAGCAAAATACGATACATAATAATTAATACGCTCAACTCATTGAGCAATTATTTAATTTGGCGTTAATAATATTTTACGACATACATTCACTCTTTTTATTTATTTTTTCGAGCTAGTTTTAGACAGCTGAAGCTATTGGTTTGGGCGTTTTTGCTTAGTATGATGGTGTCAAGTGATGCTATTTTTATCGACAAGAGTATTCATCTTTCTTTTTCTTCCATCTCATTCAAGAAAGTTCATCAAAGTCAAGCACAGCCACAGACAAGGCGCCACACACTTCAGGGGGCGTGGCATGGGAAGGCGTTAAATGTCTACCTGCCAAGAAAGTTGACACATGTGGTAAGTATGTTTGTGTATGTGTGTGTGTATCTGTAAAAGGAAATTTATTTCATTACAGCTCAGCACCCAACGCAATCGTTGCCTTCCATCTGTCCTTCTATCCCTTTGTCCTGTCTGTCTTGTCTTTTCCTTTCTGTGTCTCCCTCTGCTGCTGCTGCCTGTCGATACGTTTGACTATTTGACTGGCAAGCTTCCGTTTCAGTTTGCTGATTTTATCTATCAGTCCGCCAGCTTCATGCCATATTGCAAGCTCGATAAAATATTCTCTCCACTCAAACGTACACACATCTACGTATATATTCATATATATATATTTCCATGGTCGCACGTGCAAAGCTTGTGGCATCAAAATCAATAAACTTAAATTAATTCCACGAAATATTTGCACTGTTAAAAGTTTTCTATTTGCACAAAACGAGCATGTGCCAAAAATTTGGCATCTCATCTCGTTTATTCGCATTTTATTTGGTGTATTCTTTTGCACGGATTTGTAGCCTCCCATGGCTTGGCGTTGTAAATTTATTTGCCGGACTTGGCCTGAGCGGTAAGCTCATTGGCTGTGTGCTTTGGGAGTGCTGTAATACCAATGGGCTAACAATTTAATTTGAATTCTACAAAGTAGCAGTGAAGGTAATACAGGTATTACAGCTGGTTAGGGCAGCTGTCGAATGGTTAACAAGTAAATCAATTGTCTATAAGCTGCATGTATGTGCAGCTGTGTGTGTGTGTGTTTGTGTTTGTGTCACATAAAGGTATCCCGAGTGTCATTTGATTAATGTGCAAAAACTTAATTGCAAGCTTATGAATATTTTATAGTATTTACCTAATTGGAAATTTTAAAACTAGTCTAATTGATATTCATTCTATAATCCACATAATTGATATTTAAATAGACACCCTCAAAAAGGGTATATCTAAAAGCATCCATTCGAAAACATAGTCACAAAAAGTAAATGGCAATCCATTGAATAAACGATTTTACACAGTATTTGTATTGTACTCAATATTTTACGCTTTTACGCTTAAGGACATCTAATTTGCTAATGCATATTTTGTGAAACGTTTTAATGCATTCACGTAAGCTGCCATTTGATTGCATAATCCTTTGTATCGTGGCAAATAAATTGCAATATTTTGTGCAGTTTGTCAGATATCAAATTGACCAACTTATGCCACTTACACACACATACGTTTATGCATTACTCGTTACGCCGTAATTTAAATAGTCAATTATACAATTTATTTAGCGATTTGACTAATGCCACACACAATCAAATTGATGATGACCATTTAACAAGCTAAATATTTATCCAACAAACAACAACAAACACACACATGAATTGTGAAAATTGTTATGTATGGCTGTTCAGTTGAAATAGTAGATTGATATGTGTGTGTGTTTGAAGATCTCATCTTTCATTGAATAAATAAAACTAGTTTATTGCCAGAAAAGAGCATTCATTTAAATGTTCTTTTATTTGTGGAACAAAAACACATTCGTTAGCAAAATTCACTTGAATGTATCTTGAATAGTTTGTATTTTATTTAAATGCTTTCGGGGGTGGGTTTTTTGCGTGTACCATAGAGCACGTTGGCAAACAGGGCGTGTACACAGCGTGGCATCTCTTTGGGTACAGCAATAATTTGACAGACTGACTGACTGAATAACGGATAGATTGATAGCATGTCTTGTCTTGGCTGATGCATTGATTTAAGCTTAGTTTCGATGCGACTTTGAATAAGCAGCAATATATGAAAGTAAGTGGGAGCTCTGGCAGCCATTTAGCTGTCATGGAAAACTTTGCGTATTTTGCACTGACGCTCTAAAGACGATAAGCGATTTCCTCTATCAAGGACATAAGGGATATTTAGCATAGCTGCACATTCCAAGGCATCTTAGAAGGGGCTCGGTTGAGTGTGCGCACTTTTTAAGCACGTCATCGGTTAAAGGAAAACATTGCTGTTGTATCCGTGAACAGAGGTAGTAATTCTGACAGTCAGGGCGGGGCGTCAAGTTGCCAGGATACAACAAAGTTTAACGAACTTACGCACGTGTACGTGTGTGTGCACATGTGTGTATGCATAGAAAAGTGTGAGAGCGTATGAAGGTACGCACCTTATCGCACCGTTACTTGCCACAAATTTGTGGTAACGCTGCCACAAGCAAAGTTGAGCTTATTTTAAGCTCAAAGCTCTAGGCTGTTTTTTCTACTGTAAGCCTATAATCAGTTCAACAAGCTGCTTTCGTTAAGCTTTAAAGAAAACAATATGGGTTTGTGTATTGGACTTGAAGGACATTTATTTGTGGCTCAACCTGTTGGTTTGCGTATAGGCTTGGGATATGGGATATTTAGTTTTATATCAATCAAGTTGGTTTGGGTAGAAACTAAGATCTAAGAAACATTTCAATACAGGCAAAAGCTAATTAAAACGCAAGCAATAAAGCTATAAACCGGCTCCAAAGGACCAAACAGAAAAAAAAACAAATACTTTCTTTAAACAAAATAACGAGTTTAATACTGGCTCAGTCACAACTTGCCGAAGTTAACAACCTTAAATCGCTTACCATCCATGCTCTTTGTGCAGAATGTGTTTATAAATTGTATAGGGCACTGGATAAGGTTTTGGCACTGGTATTTTAATGTGCTTAATCACCTCGACAGGATAGGGTTTCTCAACTTCAACTGGATAGGGTTTCTCCACTGTGTAGGGTATCTTGCGTTCCGTAATTTCGGGTACTATTTTGTAGACTGGTATTTGAATTTCCTGCTGAACCGGAATATGAACGGCATACGGTTCGGGTATTTGGAGCCTTATAACATTGGGCACCTTAAGTATTATAGTATTTAATATACTGAAAGGCCTAACGTTAAATAAACTTACTTGCACAGCAACTGGATGTGGTATGGGCAACGGCACCTTCTCGATAACATGAACGGGCACATGCTTGGAGATCTCCGAATATGTGGTTGGTGTGTCATGGTGCTGGTGCTGATGGTAATCTCCCAATCCCGTGCCCCCACTGCCACTGCCTCCACTCTCATAATGTCCTTCGCCAGTGTGCTCCGATGCGTAGCTGAGCGATAGTCCGAATACAAACAGCTATGCAGAAAGATGATTATAGCTAGAGTTTATATCCATTGGTCGGTCTTACTTACTAGTAACAACATTTTGATAACTTTTAATCCTGAAAATATGTTTATTGCTAGCTCCACGCGCGACGAAAATCAGTTAAACAATGCTATTGGCTGCGAAGTGTTAGCTAGCCTTTATATAGCCGCATTGGCTTGGCCAAAAGTGAAAGATATTGCAATTGCAAATGGTCAACTGTTTGGCTGATGTAACCATAACATTGAAATAGAAAGTATTGCATTACCATCGCATTCGGATCGCATAATTTTGCATTGTGCCTTTTTTCTTTGCCTTTTTATCCAACGCAAACGTTATATCAAAAAATTGAGTTCAAGTGGGTATCAAGTATCCACTGCTGCCACTGCCACCAAAGTGAATGGCCCTGCACCACTCCGCTCCTGCTGCAATCTGGGCCTGGGCCTGGACCTGGCCCCGCTTTGGGGTTAAGGTTGTTGCACGTACTTGAGTTCTGCTATTGCCAACGCTTCCGTCAACCGTAACCCGTACTAGCGGTAAAAGTGATAGTCGCCAGAGGCCAACGCTTTACTGCAGCCAGTCAGACCACTTTTAATACTAGTCGCCTAAGATTTTGCACAAATGAACTAAGTTTGCTTGGGCGCTCGTGGGCGCAGGCCCAGCAAAGAAAAGAAAAACAATTCAAACAGGTTAGCCTATGATGCGATTTGTGTCAGAAATATTAATCGTTGAGATATGCCTAACACAGTATTATTATTCAAACAGTCAATTGAAGGAAATCAGGCGAAAGGAAATGATTTGTAGTTAAATGGGGCATTATAAGCAAAATGTCCAAAGCGACAAGCGGAAAAATTGAGACCCAGTCAACCCAATCTAACAGAGGTAATAACTTCAAGTTTAATAAGGCATTGTGTAGTCAATTGATGTTACATACCGGAAAAATCCGGCATTATATTTTATTATTTATTTTTACAAAATATTGCTATTTAACAAATCAAAGTTTACATTCTGCACAGATAACTTTAGAATTACTAACTAACTAATCGTTTTAAAACTAATATGCTCGTTTAAGCTTCATCGTCCAGGTCATCATCCCATTCCCAGTCATTGAAATCGTCCTAAAAAAAACAAAATGCATATTAATACCACTCAAATAGCAATATAGCAAACTACTTACATAATCATCGAGATTACCCTTCTCCTCGGGCAGGGCACGTGGCGAACAGGCCACATACGCCACACCAGAATTATGGCCAGAGCATTCACAAGTCTGGGTGCCAATGGGCGTGGCACTTTGTGCCACACGCTTGGCAAAGATGGTAGCCAAGCGCATTATGGGATACTTGCGCTCCGGATTCAATTTACGAGCACTGAACACCGATCCATCTGTCTCCAACGCCAGCGGTGTACAAATGCCCAAGTTGCTCTTGGGTATATGCACCTGCTTGCGAGTCTCAGCATCACCCTCGGGAAAGCGTTTCGAGTAGACCAAATCTCTGTCCAATCCAAAGAAGTGACGCAGCTTACGCGTGCGCTCAAAATCGAACTCTGTATCAGCCAAAATGTGCAAGTTGACGCCCTCCTCCAGCATAAATTGCAATATGGAAGTGTAATCAAAACGCATGTCCTTTGCAGCACAACTGCTGCACGAGAGCAGAATAAAAGTCTTGGATACACCCGGACGGAAGTTCAAACGGGATGCCATTGAAATAGCCATTAGTACATCGCTGCTGCTGCCATTGCCCGTATTGATATGGTCAAAGTAATTCGCCAGTTGATCAGGTTTAGAAGTAAACACATTGTGCTCATAGATAATGCTTCGAGGCTTATCATATGGTGCAACTCCGCCAAATGCAACGACCGCATAGCTAAAAGGAAAGAAAGTTTTAGAACATAATATAATAAGTCTTACTAATAAAGAACTCTATTTACCGATTGTTGGTCAGCTTGTTAGCTTTAAGCTGCTCTTCGAGGCTTGAAACGACGCTCATAATGCTCTTTGACACTTTGAAATTCTTATTGCAGGGTTTGGCCTCCACAATAAAGACAACATCGCTGCTGTGTGGTATATCGGCGTCACTGAGCTCCATAAAAGTGCCTTCCGGCACATACGAACCATTCGACAACTGGCAGCTATAATAGAATTAAAATATGTTAGATTTTATTAAAATATATAAAATTATTTAACTTACAACACACACTGATCAGGCACTCGCATGGGCACCTTAAGTGTCGTACATGTCTCAATGTAGGCCAGAGCCGCTGAACAAGCGCCCTTTACAGCAGGGTGACCCGGACGGATAGGTTGCGATTTCATGCCCAAGTCCAGGCACATCTCATAGAAGGGCGTGGGATCTAGAACAGCACTGCAGGCAGACAAAATGCCCGAGCGGAAGAAATTTTCACAAGTTTGAACCACTTGCTTGCTTATTGCTTCTGTCTTGGCCAACTGCATTGGTTTACAATGCTGCAGACTCCAGGAGTCGGTAAATTGTTGAGTTTGATTCGTTATTACGTGATTGGACATGGTGTACTCATCGAAGGGCTCGTTGTTCAGGGTGCCCAGAAGACCAGCTGTCTTGGCAAAGTACCAGCCACTCAAATCGAACCAACACATATCAAATTGTACATTGCAGTGCAAACTGAACTGTGTGTCCGAAATGATGGATAAGATATCCAACTCGCGATAGATGGTAACGTCACCCACTTTGAGAGGCAGTATAGGTTGAGGATTGCCATTGACGGTAATGTGCTATGGAAATAATTGGTTAGTTTTGAATTTAAATAAGCGTATAAGTGTTGAACCTACATCAGTGCCTAGATCTATTTCAATAAGCTGCTCATTCGCAATGAAGCTAAGCTTGCGCGTAGAAAGATCAACAGATTTTCGTCCTGACACTGTTTGCATCTGAAAGCATTTAGAGAATTTCTGTTATACATGTTGATTATATGTAATATAGCTATTATTTACCCCTGGTTCCAGCAGCAGCGTAAAGTTGCGCTTGAAGAAATCGTGAGCCAACAAATAGCTGCACTGACCATTGCGACCGCCACTTGTCAGCTGCTCAAAGTTCAGATTAAGGCCCACAAAACGCTGGTCAAAGGTCATATAATGACGGGAATCAATAAGCAAGGCGCGTGCTATAATAGAAGAAGAATTAGAAAGCAAACATACCAAACAGATTAAACTACCTACAATAATAAGGTGGCAGCCATGTCTTTGGATCCAAATGAGCACGCATATTGTAAAGTTTCATAATGATGGATGAGTTGGTTTCGCTAAGGAAACTCTGAGCCTTGGCCAACATTCGGTATTCGGGTATTTCCTCAAACTTGGGCGTCTCATTGAACGCATGCCACGACATAGGCAGCTTTTGTTCTAGATCAATGATGCCTACTTCCGGATCGAAGACAAACTTTGTCTTGGCCTCCCTGTACATATCGGCCGTTTCTAAGGCATTTAGTGCATATGTGCGGAACTTATTGCGCAGCAATCCGTAGAGCTGATGAATGCGATACTCAAGCTGCAGTTCATCGGCTAACCACTCTAATCTGGCCAATATTTCGTTATACTTCTGTACAAATATTTGTACTTGATCGATCTTTTGCAGCTCTTTGATCTCCTGAGTGATTTCGGTAAGCACTTCGTTAAGCTCGGCGCCAAATGGCACCAGCTTAAAGTACTTATCCTTGATAAAGTTCCAGGCCAGCGTAGAATACTTTTTGATGTTTGTAATGGCATCATTTGCCTGAATATCTCTGTACAAACGTTCAGCATCCGCAGTAAAACTAGAAACCTTATTGAAGTACGGTGACTCGGCCAACTCGTTGGTACGCTTGTATATAAAGTCAAAGATCTCCTTGCTCAAATCCCAAGCGCTTGTCTCTATAAAGCTGATTACCTTAAACATGTGTGGTTCAAGCCGTTTCAAGACATTCTTCCAGTAGGTTTCCGCCAGATGCCAGAACTTTTGCCATATATGCTCAATATGCTTGATGAACTTAATATGTAGATCCTTGGCAAACTTATCATATTTCTCAATCATTCTCTCCAGCAGCGCGGAAACATAGGTCAAGCTCTCGCCATGGAAAAAGCGACTGATTGCATCCAAAATGTTGTTGTAGGTTGTCTTAATGGTCTCAATCAGCCAAACAATGCTGTTGCGCAAAGCTTTGCCAGAATCTCCCATGGCTTGCCACAGTTCCGAAAAGATCTTTGGCAAGGACTCAATGTGATCCCTGATGGCCAGTTCATCCAGAATGGTCAAAGTAAAGTTAACAACATTCTTGATGTAGAAATCATTTGCCTCGTACGATTGATTGACAAATAAGCGTAGATCATGTATATCATCCTCAAGCACGCTCAGCTCACTGATGTCATCGATGAACTTCCTGTTGTATTCCTTGGCCGTGCCCCAGATGACGCCAACCGATTCCACAGATTCGGTATACAGTGTCTTGATCCAGAAATCAATGCCATCCGAGAAGGACTTATAAAGGGAATTGCCCAAGCCATTGAACTTCTCTGTTAGTTCGATTTTGATATTGGGACGCCAGTGGAATCTGCCCGTAATAAGACGCGAGTGATTCATCTTAAGATACGAGCTCACATCAATAATACGTATCTCTTCGTAGTTACGCCAAATATCCAAATAGCCACTACGTGTATCGGGTATAAAGCCCACCATTTGTAGATTCTGACTGGCATCCTCTGTTAGATTGAAGTCCATGCGTGCAAATCGATCAGCAACATCTACAAAAATATAGCCAGAGTGATTGGTGTCCGGTGTATCCCACACAGTTGCATTCATTCCATAAATAGGATACTGTATGGTTGGCAGCAGCCACAGACGTATAGTGTGATAAGGCGAACGACGTTCATACTCCAACTCTTTCTTATTAAGATCCAACAGAGCTAGGAATTTGCCAAACATGGGTGCATAGTCGCGTTTGTAATGCGCCGTTGTCTCTGTTTTATAGAACGAAGGACGAGCAGCCAGTGTGCCATTTAGCTCTACATCTAGCTCAGAGGCAGGATGATAGCCATAGAACTTAAATGTGTAATTCGTGTGGCCTAATTCATGAAACATATCACGGAGCTGAGCTCCCAAGGAAATCAGCTGTTCAGGATTGTCCGAATAATCGATAGTTAGAGTCGTCTTTAGCAGATCCTGCAGGCCACGATAGTAGACGGCCTTGCAGTTGATATCCTTTTCGAGATACGGATGAGCCACTGTCAGACCAAATGTCTGATGATCTCGATCGCCTCTGCGCAAGGGTACGGCAGTCCAGTGGAAATTGCTTTGAATCTTTCGAGAATGATCGTAACGTTTAGTGCCAGCCCATTTTAAGGCTAAGTCAGCATTGAAGTGCTTATCGGTGAGGTAATACCAGCCAGAGGTGGAAAGATTACGTTTTGGATAGAAGAGTTCCAGTGCAAACTGCTGGGATTCATTACCAGTCTAAAAATATACCAAAAAATCATTATAAAGTCGTGTAAAATTTAAAATTAAATGCATTATAAGTACTTTACATATGTAACTTGATTATTTCCATGGCTTTGCTTGAATAAGTAAAGTTAAATAAATCAATTTTTATATAGTTTATGATACACGCTTAAAATAAGGGTTCAAAATATTTTTAAAAAGGTTAGTATTTCTTTCTGCAAGTTCTTTGCTTTATCTTTTATATATTACTAAGTATTTCTGACAACTAAGCAATGACTTGTAATTTTACTTTATACAGAACCATTTAATGCGGCTTTATTTAAATATATTATAAATATTATTTTTATAAAAACTTGACATTATTTAAATATAATATCGGAGCGGCATGCTATCCAAATGATAGAAAAAAATTCAAAAATACAATAGGTATTAAAAATATCACATTGTGTAGTTATCATTAAAAATACTAAAGTATGAAAATTGCTGATAATTAAAGGTTTTACCAATTAAATAAACATTAAATATTAAATGAATTTGTAACAAACAACAACAAATCGAGCAATTTAATAAATCCAATGTAACATGTAATTATAAAACGACAATAAATTTACAAACAAAAAACATTAAATATGGAATTATTATTTCAATGAAAATGATAAATAAAACCAATTAGGTATCTTCCCAAATTTGCATTTCTTTTTGCCTACCGTGCTAAAGTTTCCAAGTTCCAGATTAAAACCAACCCAAGCCTTCTTGGATAACTCAATTTTGGCATGCTGCCTGACCACCTGGGGACTCACATCCTCATACTTGGTGGTCAAGACTACCGTACGATTCGGATGTATGGCCACAACCTTAAACTCTTGGGCGGTTAGAGTGGTCAACGCATGTAGCTCTCCAGTAAGATTAAAGTTCTTCGTGTTGCGCAGCTCAAATACTTCAATGTGTTTGATATCCCTTGTGCCTGCCGGATTGCGCATATCCCGTGTATTCACAAAGTGAATGCCCAGCGGCTTTACATCATTCTCCAGTGTAATGTCGGTTGTTTCCTTGTAAATGGGATGCTTCTGTTGTTCCACACGCTTGTACTTGCCATCGAGTATCTGTTGCTCGTTGTAGACAACTTTTAGGTTGCCCGAATCCGAATTGGGTCTCTCTTGTAGACCGTAGGCAATATCTCCACGATGTCTGGTCGTCAGCGGTACTTCCATTTCAATGTTGCCATTGAGATTGTGATTGTTATTTTCGCTATCATAGTTGCTCCTCAACTTAAAATAGGCACTATCTCTAGGCCAATTACAGCGTACATAGCGATAGCTGCGACCACTGTGCGAGAGATTTAAAAAATAATTTAAAATGTTGCGAAATTCATAGAAACTTACCTCTTGGTTGTGAATTCAAAGTCCGTTTTAAACCAAGTAACATTTAGGAAGGGCGTACTGCTATTTAAGGCACCATGCATGTTGTTTAATGAATTGAATGATATATCAAAGTCGGATATACGACGACTAGCTGGGTAATCCAGGGCACAGACTAAATTATGATAATCAGCATTGGGTTTATCATAATGTCCGCTTAGTCCAAATGTGTGCTCGCCCTTAAACTTGGGCGTTGTCAACTTAGCCAGAAAGTTGCGACGTGATCCTTGCTTGCGCTCAATAAGCACATCACCCTCGACTACAGTTGTATCTTCCTTGACACCCCAAGAAGCATGAGCCAAGCCATTTAGGTCATTGGTGGCATTGCGATAGGAGAAACGTGTTTTAAACTGTCGCTGTGCCTCCAGAGCTGCATATCCCGCCTCCACAAAGATTTCGGGTTGTGTCATCTGTTTGCTGATTATATTTCCCTGATACTTGCCACTCAGCTGATGAGTGTCGCCCAAGGGCAACGGCAGTTTGGTGAGCACCTCAAAATCAAAATCATCTGTTGACTTATAGTGCACAGTGCCATTTACGTCAATAGTCCATTTGGAGTCAACACTGAGACGACCGCCTGTTTGCAATTGCTGGAATGACTTGCCGGGATTGACGTACTTGGCACTAGCGTGCACAATACGTGGCTGAGCATTGGGTCGTTCCATGTAGCTCTCCAGGACCAGCTGTAGATTCTCTGCCAGTATCCAGGACCATATGCAGCTGCCGCGCCCAATATGTTTTCCTATTTGATATTCACCGACAATCTTGCCACCATCGGCACCAACACCCACATCTGAGTGCAAATGCACCGAATCAATGCCCAATTTCTTCCAGGGTGTCTGTAGATTAACATCGCCGATAACCCGTCCCTGTCCCATGGGCTTTAGATTGCCATAGAAATTGATTTGTGATATTTCGGGTTCGGTGCTCTCCACCAACACGGAGAAGTCCATGGGTCCATTGTTGCCAGTTACGCTATATCCACCAGATATCTGACACATTTTGCCATCCTCAATCGCGCTAAAGGAGAAGCGTATTTTCTTGGGTCCCGCCTCCTGAATGTTCAATTCAATGACACCATCCCGTCCTCCTGACTTTGGCTGAACACGCAGTGTGACATCTATGGGCAGGGTATCCATCATGCGTACTACACCCGTCACATCATATGTGGCCATATTGCGGTACAAATTACCCAGCACATCATACCGGTTCCGATCTTGAGGATGGCGAACAATGGTGCCGTGCATGGATATATTTTTATAGTTTTTCATCGGTGTCCAAACCTCAATGTTGAACACGTCCTTCTTTTTATTAGCACGTGTGCCATAAGCAATAACCTGACCATCGCGGCTGTGGAAACTTAGATCCACATTCAGCTGAGGATTAGGTCCTTTCGTTGCCAGCACAGAGGTAGATGCTTGTTTCAAAGGCAACATTGTGGTATGAACTTTGCCATTAATATTCACGTGGTAGGCTGGATCTGTATGCCAGTCGGTTTCAATGTGCAACTAAGGGAAATATAAATGAGTTAGAAGTTGTTGAACAATAGCAGATTGAATTAAATACCTTGTTTAGTGTGCCATTGTCAGTAACCTCAAAGCGTATATCAATTATATTATCGACGGCAGAGAAGTCCTTCTTGAAGTATGCATTACAAGCGTAGAACGGAATCACATTTGTCTCCAGCAAGATGCCCACAGAGGTTTCCAGGAAGTTGTCCTCATTCTGGATAAAAATAGTATTAAGCTATGTTGATAGGGTTTAATCCGTTGACTTACCTCAACAGCGGCGGCCAGTGAGAGATGCGTGTGAGATGTTATTAAGGTAACGTTGCCCTTGTATGCAGTGTCATCCACTTCGACAACGCCATAGATATTCGTTTCTGGTAGCTCCTCATATGGCGTGATAAGCTTTAGCTGCACATTGTGAGCCTTGGGTCTGACATTGTCTATAATTTTAGTGTAATTGAGTTCGAACCCAACTTCCTGGGATTGAGCAAGTTTATCGTTAACCAGGAAGTGTACACGCTGATAGAACGAATTGAAATACAAATCAATGTGATACTCGAATACGGACTTGAAATCCTTGGCCATGTCGAATGGCGTGGACATAGTTAGTACATTTAGCACATTTATATAGTCCGGATAGTACAAGCGATCTCTGAATTCCAGTCGACCTTGTGGCAACTCAACACTGCCCAGTATAAAGTACAAGTCAACATTCTCCTGTACATCTACTTCACCAAGAATGGTTGGCCAGGCCAAGGTATCTACCTCGAAGTTGACAAAGTAGGAAAGATAATCCTCCTCTTCAGCTTCTATTTCGCCTCGGGGCGGCTGAAAATCATCATCAAAATGCAAATCAAGCAGCATCTTTTGACTGCTTAGCTGGTTCACTAGCTTTGGCTTGGGTTGTCCATTGATCTTAACACCCAGCTTGTAGTGGGACAGTTTTCCGTGCAGCTGAAAGATGAATGTATCGCGCTTCAGCAGCTGCGCTATAAAACCATTTTCCTCAAAACCTGCCAGGGGAGTGAACACCAAGTAGGAGTACTCAAAGTCAGTCATATTGTGCATGTGCCAGACACCCTTAAAGCCCAACGTTGCATTGTTCCAAATGCCACGCATGTCCACACGTTCCGGATTGACCTTAGCCAAGATGCCAGCCTGCTGGAAACTCTCAATTGGCGTGGCCACACTTAGTTTTACATCAAAGTCAAGTAGATTCTTAATGTCTGCCATTGCCTCAAATCCAAGTGCAGCAGTTGGGGCACGCACCTCTGCCACAGCATGTCGCTTCTTCTCATTCAATCCGAAGCGTCCGTTAATATTACGGAATTTCTCCAGTGGCGTTGTTATGTTTACAATAAGCATATTATCCGTAAACTTCTTAACATAGCCGTCCATGGCCATGGTGAATTCTCGCAGCTCAAATTCCAGAGAGGCTGCTCCTTGCACCTGTCGCTGATCGTTCAACATGAACATAGCTGCCAAGCCACCCTTGCGATAGCCCTCGAACGGACTGGCTAGTGTAACAGTGCCAGAGACATTCTGATAACGCGCATTTCGCAGCATCTCCCAATTCGACTTGATGCTGTAAATGTTTAAGGTATCATTTTGTCCCTTGTACCTCAAGTAGAGATCAGTGTCGATCTTTTCTGGATCCTGCCAGTGCTTGACCATCACATTGATCGTGGGTATATCCTTAATAGTGCTGTTGATACCAAAGCGTACATCAAAGCTAACCAGCTGATCGTGTATATCATGATCGCTCTTGTAACCCAGCTCTAATATTTGGTCGCCGGCCCACGACAGTGAGGAGTTAACCAATATTAAATTGCCTTCGTTGTAAACACCCGCTTGCAGAGAATTTGTTTGCCAACCTTCAAAGGGTGTACTAAGCTCCGCACGCACCCAATTATGCAATGCCTTGCCCGGCATAATGCCCGCATTGTAACTGAATTCTATGATCTCTGTAATGCTCCACGATGCATGTGCCTTGCCACTGTACTCGGGACCTCCAATGTAGGTGTTGAATCCGAGATTTATTGTGCGCTCTGGATAGGTAAGCATGGCATTGCCATCGTAGTGCTTATTGCCCGGATTATTGTACTCAAGCAGCACGCCCAAACGCTCCGATGGATCTCTATTGGCATCCCATTTCAACTCCACTGAAAGTTCCTTACGTTTCTCAATGTTAAGCATGCCAACTTTGATATGCACATCACGAATTCTGTAAACAAAATGCAATATCAATTAATAAAAATATTCACTGCATTTTAAATTATTTCTTAACCCACTTGTCGATATGAATTTCTAGCTGTAATAGCTTTGGCTGCTCCGACAGTAGTTTCGAGTTGATCCAATAATCTTTTTCCTTGATTTTAAGACGCACCTCAGCATTTGAATTGCTATTATGTGCATTCGAAGAGTATTGTACAGTCAGTCCATATGGATCCTTGCCGTATTTGGTCTGCAGATCGTAAAAGATCAACAGTTGATTGCGTCTATAAACAATGTTCAGAGAGGTCGGTTCAAAGGAGGGACTTTCCGCAATCAATTTCAAGTGATGCAGCGATTGAACACGAGAGCTGCGATCCTTGTAATTGCCCTTGAGTGCTATCGAGTGACCCGTAAACCATGATCCATTTATAAACACCTAAGAGAATGGAAAGTTACAAAACTGTTCTTATTAAAACTTTGATCAATTTACCATATAATCTTTGGTAGCCTTTTCATTGACTTTTAGACTGGCTGTGCAGGAATTAAACTCAGGCACTGATACGTTCATGTAAGCATCAATGACAAAAAGACTGCGTCGGGGCAGATGTACAGAAAACAGGCCCATTATTTCCTTTTCGGGTGCATATTTAAAACCCACAATCACATTCTGCTCAGAGCCGTTTTTGCTGCGTTCCTCATGCCTAAACACGGAAGAATAACATGTTATTTTATTCACAAAATTAAATTGTTTCTGAAGTTTACTTACTTCACTAATATACGATAATCAATTTTGGATTTAGGCAGCTTCAACTCCAAGCTGGCACGTGTCCGAGAACCCTCTAAGATGGCATCCTCAGAGTGAGAGCGTGCAAACACAACACGAACCATGCTTGTGTAGTTAGGATTGACATAATCAGGAGCATTATTGTAGCTCAAAACGCCTTCGGTGTGCCCCTGAAGACTTAGCCAGGTGGCATTCGAGGCAAAGTTTAGTTTTGGATAGGCAGTCGTACGCAGTTTCATATTTCCACGATATTCTGTCTTTGATTTATCGCCATTGTTAAGCAGACGACCGGCAAAGTTGATTGTTTCGATCTTACTTGCCTGGAACTAAAGCGAACATTAGCACATCCATTAAGAAACGAATATTTAAGTTAAGCTTACCCTGTAATTGATTGTCATATTTGTTGAGGTGGTGACCTCGCTCTCTACAATATTGCCACTGACCAAAGCCTGCAGTTTCTTTGTCTCAAAGGAAAGATCCACATCATGCTGCCTTATTCCGTTTTTCTCATTGATTTTTATCGAACCAACAAGACCTGTTATGTTAACCCCATTAATGGCCATCAGCATGCGGGGTTTATAGATCCAGGCTGTAAAGTCTTGATAGCGTCGCAGCTCCATGCCTAAATCCAATGAGCGATTGCCATTGTTTTCCAGATACACATCGAGGCGTCTGTACTCAGGATTGCCATCATAGCTGCATCCAGCTAATGCTCGACTCTTGCCATTAACAAAGGCTAACGACGCATTAAAGGCATTGGGTACACTCGTCAAATTGGCCACAAGTAATCGTGGAATTTTGGACCCTGGTGTAGTGAAAACTAGTGTAAAGTTATGATCCTCTTCCTGCTGTTCCCAGTTGTACTCAAATACATATTTCTTGGCAGTCAGATCGGACTTCTTGAGTATTAGGCTCAAGTTTAGGGGTCCCGACAATAACAGACTAGGATAAGCAGCTGTGGCATTTGTTAAATCAGGCACACTATAATGCGAGCACAATTGCAATCCAATGGCGCTATCCAGCACTGGCCAAGTGCACGTCGAATTCGCCCTGCGCTTCTCAATGCCATCTTGCGGCATCAATTCGTCTCTTTTTACAACCAGAAGCTCGGAGCGTGAACTAAAGATTTCATTCTTGTCCTGTGGCAGATTGAAGGAGAAGGAAATGAGATTGCGACCACGCATCTTCAAATTGGCCTCCACCTCCGAGTTGGAGTATAAATTGCTCTTGACCTTAATGCCCGACTGGCCCCAGTACATGTCCGTTTGCATCGTTGTAATCACATCTACAGAAACCGAGGGCTTAAAACGACCCTGCACATCGAAATGCCAATCGGCATCCAATTTATCCAGATTGCCAGAGATGCTCAGGTCCACGGAGGAGGCGCCAAAAGCGTGTATAGCCAGTGGCATGCCCACAGATAAGGGCACGCTGTACGAAACATCCAGAAAGACACTTGACTTTGTGTAGGTAAAGGGCTTGCCCGAGAGCAGTTTCTGTGCCTGGAAGAACGGATTGAACTGCTTCAACAGCATCATAACTTCAACCATTGATTCTATATTATAGTAGCGCAGATCATTGCCAAATACTCGCAGTCCAAACTGCGCTCGTGGATTGTTGTAATCGTACTTTAACTTGTAGCCTAGTTGTTCAATATTGCGATCGATGCTTTGTTTTCTTGCTGTTGCTTCATCTTCAGCATTGCGTTTACTTCTACCCGGTTCATGAAGATCTTCTTCGTATACGTATTCGGCATCTTCCTCTGGCTCCTGGACTGCATCTGCGACTTTACGCTTAAGTCTCAAGTTGTCCAAATTGAGCAAATTGTCCAAAGTGTCATCCTCTTCGGCACTCTCATTGCCTAGCCAGCGATTAAGGAATGAAAGCTTTTTGCGTAACAGTTCACCACTTAAGGGTCCCTTGGGTCCAAAAGCATTCGCTACCAATTCCTCAAAACCTTCGGCACGTGCACTAAACTCAAAGAAGTTTACGGATTGTCCAAACAGATCAGCAGTAAAGTTAACGCTGGCCATGCGTGGCAAATAGGAATCGGTGCCAAAAATAAGATTTGCATCGGTTGTTGATCCTAAATAATATGTATTTTAATAACACTATTACCAAAAATATAGCTTCTACATACCAAAATTGTATTCGTCAAAGAATAAGCTGTGCTCATAGTTCTTAGAGAACTTTCGAATATCCAATTTAAACTTCTCTGACAGGTCATCGTTCAGAAGCAGGCCCTGCGCTTCAATGCGTACTGGTGAATTCGATTTGACCAAATTGGTGAGATGCGACCAAACAAATGAGCCAACTTGATTGATTTCCTCATGCTCCAGCACGGACTTTATGACACCTATTGAAATATAATCTGGACAGCGCATTGTCTGCAAGTAGCTGTAGATACGCAGCTCCGAGTTGACGGTGTAGTTAGCGTAGTTGTCTAGGAAGTAGCCCCGATGCTTGAGGCAGTTGACACGTCTAAAGGCAAGAATGCTTTGCAAACGTATATCTACAGGTGTGCCATTATCCTTGATAATCGTTTGCAGTTGTTCCACAAAACCCGCAGATAGGACACCTATGTTGCCCAGTCCTTTAAGCAGAATGATCATACGTTCGCGTTGTCTACGATCGCCGCGATATTTCTTAAACTGACTGAGAAATTCCGTTTCCAACAGATTGACAATCTGTGTAACCTTGAGATCTTCCTCACAGTTCTCGTGATGCTTGCAATAACTATGCACCACAGCTGTGGAGCCCAGTGTGTACTCGGGATCCAATTTATTCTTGGCATAGTCCAGTATAGTATAGAATGTTTCCATTGTTTCCGCATCGGGTCGAGTGATAAACGACAGCGATGTCATCCAGCTGTGTGCAATTTCTTTGGGCAGTTTCTCATTCACAATTTGATCGCGCATCACTTGATAAGACGCGGTGCTCTGAATGTAGGGCAAAGATTCCAGCACGTGGTTTCTGCAATTGATAAGCTATAGAAGCGAACCTTCAAATGAGGTTTATTGCCCCATTTAGTGTCTACTTACTTGCCCTGAGAACAGATGCTGGCCGAACGCTGCAGCAGCACTGTGAGCGTCTTGTAGTCCAGACTCTTTGAGGTTTGTAGAAAATTGGTGAAGATATCAATAAACTCGCGTTGTATATTTGGAAAGCCCACTGCGCACATTTGCACCAAAAGATCACGAGCAGCTTTAATCTCATCATGGCTGGGCTTCACAGACGGCGTATGATCAAAAATAAGTGTGGATCGGCGCCCAACCAGCTCAATATCTATATTAAGGAAATGAAAGAGAATCATATTGTTGTTTTTTTTAAGTGCAAATATTATATATTTCACTTACTACTCTCCAAGAACTCGCTAACACTGTAAGCTTCCTCCCCTACCAGCAGCAGCTTGCTTTTTGTTGTGGTCAATGCGCCAGAGCTGCCATTGGAGAATGGCACCAACAGGTGGCTCTCCACACAATTAACTTCACGATAAATATTATTGTCGATGGTCAACTTGAATGAGAAAATTATAATGTTTATAAGCTTGTTGCCCAAAACATGGATTTTAAAAAATACATGCACAGAAAGCTTACAGCTTTAAGCTTACAGCAGGTGGCCGCTAAGATATTGCCACCTTTTTGTAATTACAGTTCAATGTAAATAGAAGTGCACGTAGATAATGTTAATTTAAAAGCTGTTAAGCTGTGATCGTCGCTTGAATCACTAACTAAGCTACATCAAGTTCCTATAACATTTACCATAGTTTTTGGTATTTTTCCCTAATAGATATTTGTACGTTACAGCTGTCACTTACATTGCAGTAACTCTCTGAGTTCAAGATGGGCCAAATAGTTTTGTCATCGCGAAAAGTGTACGGAGTGGTCTGCAACACGGACTGTGTGGCAAAGCGTCGTCGGCATGTAGCAATGTCCTTTGTCTTGCGTATGGTCACATAGGCGCTATCAGTTGAAGCTAGAGCATACTGCACCTGGCAATCACCAGATACATCTGTCTCTGTTGTATTAAAGTCTACATCGAATCGCATCATGGTATTCTGAAAACTGGATAGTATGCCCTTCTTAAAGTTGAGCACCCAAGGTGATTCCTCCTCAATGGGACACACCTCGCTGATGAGGCCATCGTGAAAGGCAAAGCGCAGCACATTCTTTGTTAAGTCAGTGGAAAACTCAAAACTCTTGGGATGTAGCGAATCAATGTTTGGTGTATTTTGTTCCGTAGACGTAGTCTCTGCACTGCTTAAGCTATCATAGTAGTCATAGACATCTTTTGTGGGCTTCTCCTCATAAGAATCGCTGATATTCTTCTCTGGCGGCACACTATCGTACAATTCAACACCATTAATGCGCAAGTAGCCCTCACAAGGCTTGGGAAAAAGTATCTCCAAATTGGCTTTCAAATATAAATCGGAAGTGTTGTCGCCAGAACCAGCGAATTCGGTACGCAATGCTACCGTATAATCATATTTGTATGACATATCGCCATAACCGAATTTCGAAGTTGTTGGCTCACATTGTGGACGTCCGCAGATGCGCGGGTCTTTGAGGGGATCTTAGTGTGAAAGAAACAAAAGATATTTAAGTGAATTTGTAGTAAACATTTTATATTTTATTTATAAATATTTGTATTTTACTTACTTTGTCTTGCCGCTTGACTTGTTGCTATGATCAGAAGCAGCCAAAGCGCTGCCAATTGATTGATTGTGCCCATTGTGGGCGTGGCTTATTTGTCCAACAAGTTATTGGAAAAAAACTGAAATTCGAACATCAAACCAGTAGTAATAAATATGTAACTGAAAAATTAAAGAAAGAGCAAATATTTTATGAAATATCAATTAGTAACTAAATGAATATATAATTTTTAGCAATATGCAAAAATGGTTTACACTGCAAATTGCATTAATTAATTCATAATCAAATTGCGGTTTATTATTTGATTCGCAAAACAAAAAGTTCATTATGAAATATATTATACAGAATTTACGTTTGATTAGACAAACGCAATGGTTGCCAGAAAGTTGAATTTTTTTTACTGACTTGCGGAGTTAACATAATCCAAGAAACAAAACGAAAGAGAGACAGAGGAAACATTTCCAAATGTCTAGCCATTAAGTTGGCGTTATATTTGGAAAATGATTTTGCGCTCAAATGAGTTTCACACTTGTTGGCACTGAGTGCGGTTTTGCCAACTCCTTTGAAGCTCGAACATATGCATGTGGGCGTGGCGGTAACAAACGCCCTTTTATTATAACGCCTTTTGCGTATTTCGCTCTTTGGTCGGAGCGCAAAGCCAAAGCAAATCAATTGAATTTCCACTTGATTCAACATAAAACACAGAAACCAGCAAAAAGCAAAGGAAAAAACGCCACCGCCGACAAGAAAAATAAAAGAGAATTTCAGTGGATGCAGCAGCAAGCAGCAAGCAGCCCTTCATCATTAATTCCAGCAATAATGTGGAAAAAGATCGGGACGGAGGGTTAGAAAACGTACGACATTACGATTGATGCCAACTGTTGTTTGCATTTGCATTTGATTTTAGTGTAGTATGGAAAAAATTGCTATCGCATTCTTTTAACCCCCGCCCGCTTTTTGTTTTGCTTTGTGCACTTTGCGATGCATATAAATCGCAGTTTCAGTTGTGGTTGGGTCGAATTCAAGCTTTGATTCTTGTTCTGGTCTTCGTCCTGGTTATGGGTGTTTGCTGACACTGATTGTTGGGCTGCAAGCAGCAGCAAAAGCACTTAACACTTTTTTTTCTTCTCTTGATGCATGCATACATGTACATGTCTACATACATATGTGATAATAGGTCTTATATGAATGTGTGTGTGTGTCTGTGTGCATATCAATACTTCATAGCATTCTGTTCGAAATACTTGTGGGTGGATGTGTGGTTGTCATAGATTGAATTGCATTTGGTAAGTTCTTACGTGAAGGGTATATAATGATTACAAATCGTTGTTCAGACGGGATTTGTCGTCAGGTTTTGTTTCCTTGCTTGCTTTATTTCTGCTATTACGCGATTTTATTACGCTTGAGCAACGAAAACGAAATTGTGCGCATGACGGCAGTAAAGAGTTGTTAATTTGATCAAATTTTTTTTTGGTTATAGAAATGCGTAAAGTTTAATTCCTGTTTTACTAATTTAATGTTAATGTTTATTTTTGATATGATTTGATGCTGTTTTCAAATTTTACTGATCTGACCTAACAGAGGATCGACTGAAGGCGCCATCTAGCGTACTGAGTGTACACTTAAAAAGATATAACAATTGTGAATTGTCTATATAAGTTTAACAAGTGGGCAACACTTTACTCAGTTTTGTTCATAATTATACTAATTGCATTAGGGATAGGCAGAATTTACTTTACACTAATGCAACCAAAACAAACCAGATACAATTAAAAAGGATGCTCTCTTGTTAATTTGATTAACAGCGGCATTGTAGTCAATGCAGCAGACTGTAAACTATACTCTCCTACCTCTAATGTTAATGTCTACTTCATTATCTGGTTGCCTGTTAGCGACCCCGTCACAGCTCGCCCGCTGCCCATTGCCCGCCACAACCCCTTAAAAGTTCAAAGCCGATAAGCGGATTTATTCTACCGCGCGAGTTGTAAGAGCTCTATGTATGTGTGTGTGTGTGTGCAAAACTAGCTCATACATTTATGATGCGAAAAATGGCAGTGAATGTGATATGTGTTGGGGCACTGCAAAGACCATAAATCTAATTTGCTATAGGTTTCATTCAGTGGTTTATCATACAATAATCATGATATTGCTGTTTGATTCAAACGCAAGAAGCTTAGTTTGCTGCGCACTGATTCGAGATGTAAAGGAAAATATAATAAGATCAAACATCTGTATATTTGCATGGCATATAATAATAATTAAAGTGTTAACTGCTTGACTAACTACATTAAGTAAGAAACGTTTACTTCTGATTGAAATTTGCCTATAATGATGTTAAATATACTTCTTTGATTTTGGTTTTTGTCTTTGTACTTAGTACTTTGAAAAGCCCTAACAACATTCAAGTAGCTGCTCTTTCTTTGATTTCTATATAGTTCAATAAGTAGTATTTACCTCAAAGGCTGAATATATTTCCAAATAAGCTCCACAGAACAAAAAAAAGAAAAAAATGTGCACATAAATCGCTTGTCAACTAATGCCAAAGGAACTGTTCAAACAAAGATTCGGTTGGTTGGCCAAAGCCAAAAGCCCAAGCGCCATTTGTTTTCATATTTCCCCCTGCACCACGACAACCATCCCCTTTTTTGAAAGTACATAAGCACATACGCACACACACACACACACACACATATATCGCAGTGAAGCATTTTCCTGGCGTTGCAAACAATTTTTGTGCAAAATGCAATTTTCAAGTGAAGGTGAAGTTGAGTTAAGAGTTAAGAGTTTGGGAGGCGGCAGAACTGGCCTGAGGAAGCAACCAAGTACACATGGCGAAGGAACTTTAGCAGATTGTTGGCGTGTGTAAAAACAAGAGGAACTGATCACACATTTAAACACAACGAATGCCAAATACACTGGCAACATAGAAATTACAATGTTTAACCTTACAAAACCCAATGGCAATCGTTTTTAAGGAGTTAGAATAAAGAAAGAAATCAAGTATCCCATATCTGTAGCAGTTTAAATACCCATTTTGTAAGTGTATGCTAGGAAAAAAAAATATGTAAAATTTTCATTCAAGCATAAATTCTCAGCTAAATGCAATTACGTTCGCAGCATGCCAAGACATTGCGTCGAAGACTCTTACAATGGTTAAGGGTTTTTTGAACGAGGAAGGGGGGGAGGGGTTTTCCAGGGGAGATGCACATACAGTTGTAAGCCGTGCGTTGCAACGGCACGCAAATCTAATAACAAAGTGAGCGCAAGAAAAGTTCCATATATGCAAACAGCATCAACATCATCTTTGAAGAGTTGCTGCTGCTACCAATCAAATATAAGTTTACCATGGCAACTACAGTTACTCTGCATCTCGCTTTCTGTATATGTTTCGTCTATCTTAAAGCTTATTGAAAGTTCGAGTGCGCACACACCCACACACATATAGTGAAACATAAAAAAAGATGAAAAAAAACAATAACAATAATAACAGCAACAACAAAAGGTATGACAACGGAAGCACAAATTTATTTTTACACAGTTGCAAAGCCGTTTGTGCGCCTCGCTTTGCTACTAACTGCAACACGAGAGAAAGAGAGAGGAAGAGAGCACAAAGAATACAAAATATGAGAGAAAAAAACCTCCTCTTCTTTCCATGCGTTGTGCAGCGGCTTCTATTACTTTTTCAGTTACCTTTTTTTTGTTATTGTTCTACCTGCCGCCTCGCTTCATAGGCGCCTTGTTATTGTTTGGCGCATCCCATCATCAATTGTTTTTGTTGCCAGCTAGTCGAGGCTAGCTGGCTGGTTGGCCCTAATGGCTTCCAAATGGGGCGCCATGTTTGGTCATTGCCTTCAAAAACCCAACACCAACATCCAACACCCTCGGCGCCCATCGCAATGCGATGCATTTTTTCATGTTCGATAAAGACAAAGGGCTCGAGGGCGTAAATTGAGACTATGTTTGTGCTGGGGTGTGGGTGTTGGGAACTGTGCCGGCTGCAGGTGCTCCATGGTGCTGGCAATGTGTTACTCTATGTGTGTTAGCCAGGCGAGAAATTGCAAAAATTGAAAATTATGTGTATCACTTGAAAAATGGCTAATAAACGAGATTAAAATTGCCAGCAGCGTGATTTTCAGCTACTTTTGCTGCATTCAATTCTAAATTGCTAGAGAATGCGTTTGGGTCATAGACGTGCAAGTACAGTAGAGGAACTTAAATTGCAGAAAGAAGTTTCTTTTGTAATAATGCAACTACTTTACTACACTTAGCTCTTAGTTCCTTGTAGATTCTGTTTTAAGTTGGAAATTCAACTAGGAATGTGTGTCCTAATGTTAACTATACTTGCCATACTCGGTAAGATGAGAGCGAATAATAACTATAATGCAAGCTGTAGCATAAATATTCACATCCTAAATGGTTAAGATTAAGTAGTAGTAAAAGTAAGTTTAAACTTACGCCAATTACTATTTCTAATGTGCCCATTATAGTCATAGACATTTAAAACTTAAGTGGTTAAATGCTTTAAACAAGCGTATTCAAGCAGAAAGTTCAGACAAACTGCAGTTTTGAGCTTTTAAGTCTTTTTTTCCTCGTTTTTTTTTTGTTGTTATTTTAAAAAGTATAAAAGTTTTGCGTTTAAGGAGCAACACGTGCATAAATATAAGTATAAACACACACACACATATATATATATATCAATTAGAGGCCATCTAAAGGTCTAGAAAAGTTTGCTTGCATTTAGCAGAAGAGCTTAAGCCGACTAAAAGTTTTGGCTTATAATTTTTTTAATTACAACGTTATGAAAACTAAGTGAAACAAAAGTGTGGCAACCAAAAACACACGACTAAAACCAAAAAGCAAAGTAAAAACGAAAAAACTAAGTAGCCTAACGACTGCAGGCTGGGGACAACGGTAATGCAACAAGGCGAAAAGGCAGTCAGTTGGGGTAACGATTTAAGCCATATAAAACCAGCAAACAGCCATGCCAAAGCAACCAGACAAACTGGCAAAGTCCACAGAGAGTTGGCCAAACTCTCCCGCAAAAAGTGCACACTAAATGCTTGGGAACACCTTGGCTCAGACCACCAGCTGCAAATGTCTTAAATGGGACCAGTAGCCCCGAATAGTTATATATTTTTCTTTTTCCACTTTTCAAAAAAAAATTCCATGTATTTTTATTCGCATCGAAATCTAAGTGAGCATTGCAAAATTATGCAAATGTTTGCCAGCCTCTGATTCCTACAGTGTAGACAACAGTGCGTGTTGCTATTGAACTGAACACTAAACGCTAAAGTTGAAGGAAGTGTGAGTGCAAAAGTTTCCTTACTACTCAACTCTCAACCTTGCTCTGGTGCATTGAACTATGTAAAACTTTTGCACGCAGACATGCGGAATCATCCTCTAATTTAATAATTATACGACAGCTAGCCAAGTGTGCGCCTGTGTGTGCTTGTGTGTGTGTGTGAAGAGCATACAAGCACTTAGTAACCGGTGTAATTGTGGTGGGTGGTGGGTGTGAAAGCTTGTTGCGTGTCAAGTCTTATAATGTGAGCTGGCCAATAATGTGTCGGACCTAAGCTGAGCTCATTTCCATGCATTGGTTCTTATCTTCACATTATAGTTCCTATTTATTTAAGTGTGAATTTAACTAAATTTTATGTTAGTTCTGGTGTTTGGAATTTAATTTTAAACTCTGCACATATTTAAAACCAATTGTTGTTTTAACGACTCATTAAAGAGTTAATTGATTGGAAAATAATTGCATTTTTTTTAAAGCGCTTTTTTTCCCGGCGCTTTAATTTGAAATTAAGCTTTTTTTAGTTTGTTTTTATTTACTTTTTTAATTAAAGTGGCTTTTTCGGTTTTGATTGCATAGAAAAATATATACATATACATTACAAAACGAATTAATTATAAAAACAAAGCTTTCAGTAATCTTTCAGTGGTACAACATTTTAATGAAAGATATATCTTCAAGTCAAGCTGCTTTTGACCTTCGAATATGATGCTCATAAGCTTAGACATTGTCTATTTAACTTGCGTTCAGTTAAAGCACTTGCATTAAATCAAACCTGACACAAATCGTTCCACGCTAAGCCCACAGCTCAGCTAGTTCTTTGATCCAGCACCTTCGGCAAATTCACAGCTAAATCCATCACTTCATCTTGTGTGACTGGCAAAGGCGAGGTTAAAAGAGAATATTGCTCTTTTCCGCCAAGATGTTGCCTGCCTGCCTGCCTGCCTGCCTGCCTGCTTAGCTGAATGTGTCGCCACGTGTCTACGTGAGTCCTGCTACATATTTCCCCTCGGTCCTCATACAGCACTCATCTGGTTAAAGCAGATTGATGCGCCATGGCAGACAATGTCGCTAAGGTGCGCCAACCACAAATTATGTCAATCGTTTGCCAGCAAACAGAAAAAAATGTTTAAGAACGACATGAAGAGAAGACGAGAAGTGCGACATGGCTGACCAACAAGTGGTCAATTTCTTGGCCTAAGCTTTAATATGATCTGAATGTATGTGACAGCAGTGGCAAATAAATGTCGAGAGCCTAAAGAGACGTGTACATTTTTATTCCTATAGATTTGCTTTTAACTGTTTTCACAGCTACATCTTTGGCTGTCACTTTACATTTGTCGTTTTTGCATGAAACAGAAGCACACACATATACACACAGACACACGGAAACTGTATACATATGCATAGTTACATGTGAAACAACGGAGAGTGGTAGAGATATACATACAAAGTATGCAATGCAATTTTCAGCGCAACAATCATACGCCGCGTGGTATAAGCCAAAATGCGCACCTGAATAGCTTCAACTTGCTGCTCTGTAGCTGCTGTATTTTTCTTTAGTTTGGTTCTGTTCTGTTCTGTCATTTTTGGAAGTTAAGCAAAGTGAAGGCGTTGCAGTTAGTTGGCTTGACACATACATACATATATGCACATACATGAGTGTGAGCATATGTTTTCTGCAGTTGACAGCCGCTTAAGAGGGTACGAAGTATGTTGGCAATAACTATCTTAGCTGACAGCAAAATTGTCATAACTTCACTTAGAGCATTTGCATGTTTAAACATATTAGCGTATGCCATCGTTAGTCAGGAAATTGTATATATTTGTTTAATTAACGTTATGGAATGCAACTGAAAGTTCTAGCAACAACAGCAGAGACTTGCCCTTTGCAACTATTTGTGAAACCCCGAAATATTCACAGAAATTATATATATTAATTTTCAAATATAATTTCATATTTGTACGCAAGTAAGCTTTGCACTTTGATCAGTTCAATACAGAAATAGCGCTAAGTCATTCATCTCAGAGTATATATATGATTATATTACTAGAATTGCTTATCGCTTGTTCTTATCAAGAATTCAAAAGTTTGCAGAAGTCTTGAAAAATAATCTTAAAAGTGAATGCAAAATATTATAAAATCAATTTGAGGAAGACTTTACTTCATTTGTTATCTGTTTTATTTAGAATTCCCTAGCTATTCAAATGAAATTGTAAGGTAAACGTTTGAAATGGTTTGAGCAATTTGAATCTTTAAGGTATCTTTAAATGAGATTAGCTACACTATTATAATTATAGATTAAATGAATATTGCTTTCACTTAGCTGCTTTGATTAAATGCGGTCGCTGATCTTGTTTAATCTTTATGTCAATTAAATACCACTTATCAGCTTTAACATTGGCACGTTTTGCAATTATTTCATTTAGCCAAAGAGATCAAAAACACTTTTTCACAGTTTTCAACTTTTTCACAATTGCAATTTGCCTAGTTTTGCAATTGTTTGTATGGCTGGCCTGAGGCACAACTGACACATGAATGGAAACACAAGCGGATAAATTGTTGCAATTGAAAAACCGTAAAAGATTAGTAAGGAACTAATCGATGCTCTCTCTAAGTCAGTTGCTTATCGCACAAAAAAATACATTTAAAGAGAGGCACTCAGTGATAATTGTATGTAGTATATTAATAAAAGTTTTATAGAAATATTTTTCTGTTTTTATTATTGAACTATTGAACTGTCTTATCAGCTTATGATTGATTCTAGCACAAACACGTTGAATATTTTCACTTAAATTCTTTCACAACTGGCATAGTTTTCTCCACTTATTCAAGGTTTTCTAGCACTTTTGTTAATCCATTTTAAGGTAAATTAAGTTTTATTTTCAAATTTCTTAATGTTTTGCATATTTTTGGGCGCCAGTCGAGTAATATCTCTTGGATAAGTGTATATTAAGGGCACATTTGGGAGAGCTGCTTTAAAACTCGTTATGCAGTTTTTGCACGCAGTTTTATGTGATATTTCACATTTGAATGCATTTGGCTAGGGCCAAAAAGGCGCAACGCATTTATGGCCACTGAAAGCACTTCCGGTGCATTAAACACGCGATTTTTGCTGAGATTGCTACGCCATTTTGTCACACTGTTAGCCGTTAACAATGCGACGGCGCAGCAGGATGATAAACAAGAGAGATTGCATACAAGCAGAGCAGCTACAAATTATCCTTACTTCCGGTTAACGCGACGAACCCTTTACCGACACTCGACTTTCGATTCAGAACTCTGCTGAAGCTGCGTCCGCTCTGTACGAAGCGGCAAACACGAATGAGCTGCGCTGCCTAGCCCGCTTGATGATGCTGGAACTTAGATGCGTCCGTTTCGTTTCGTTCCGTGTCGTGCTGAGCTCGAGGTTCTCGGCTCGCCTTGCCTCGTCTCGTTTCGGCTGCCATAGAGATAACGCCGCAGTCGCTGTTGCTGTCCATTTCCTAGCATCATCTTTTTGCTTTTTTTGTTGTTTGGTTTTGGCTTACAGAAGTGCGTCGTGAATGAACTGTACTGAACTGAATTGAACTGAAGAGCGGCTGAGGCTGAAGCTGAAGCTGCCGCTTCGCGCTGCATGAATGAAAATTGTCGCGCGTATATATATATATATGTAAAAACATGTTTATCAAACTCAAACTCAGATTCGAACGCATGCCATGTGCCATCCTAATGGCTGTCAGTTTGTATTATCATCGAGCACTATCACTGACATTCCCATATCGACTTACTTACATATATGTACGCATGTATCACTCAGCCTATGCCTATGCCTATGCCCAGCAGCTGTCCATATATCAAATCCATTGAATGCCAAAAGCAGACACAGCAGCAGCGGCATCTCTTGTTTTGATTTGATTTGATTTCGTTTTCGTACTATGTCAATTGACGTCCATTTTGCTTATCAGTTTTGGACTTTATGTTATTTATTTTGCTCAATCTTGTCAGACAGTCTCGCTCTTTCTCACTCTCTCTATCTTTGTAGCCATCTCTCTCCATTTGGCCTGCTGTAGTCGTATTTATTTTGTTGTAAAATCAACAGCCAAACAGCACATCACAAATGATAGGCAGCATTAAGGGATTTGCTTCAGTCGAGTGTGAATGCGTTTTTTTGTTTGTGAATTGTTCGCGACAGTTGGAAATTTTATTTATCAGATACCTTGGCTTGGCTGTATTGTTTATTTTTCAATGCATGCGTTTGACATGCAGGCCAATAAATTGCATAGTTCAGTGAATAGGTATTGTTGGTTTTTATAAAGCTTTGTTTCTATTCTACTTGATTTGGTTTTATTCTGTCTTTGTTCTTTTTGTATAGCTTGATTGATTTGAAACATAATAACATAAGGCCTTTCAAGTCTGAACTATAAAATAAACAACAAATTTGCCCTAAATTCAGTTATAAATTTTGCCAAGTTTTGATTTGCTTTCAATTGTTCATAAAGTAAAAGAAAATAAACAGCAAAGCAAAATAAATATATTGCTGGACATTGATTGGCTCAAGGAAAAAACAGTTGTCCCTTGACCTTCGACAGCTGCTGCAACTTGCTTTTTCAATGTTCTTTTCTTCCAGCTGTTGCAAGCTTTTATTTATTTTGCCTATCCAATTTAACCTCTTTGAAATAGATTAAATATGCAACATACAAACAGCAAGAAAAAACCAATGCTTGTTTTTAAAAAACATTTAAAAATATGATTTTACTAAGTCGTTAGTAAAATTAAATAAAATAAATAATAAAAGCTCTATGTATATTAATCAAATAATATTTTACCATTTTAATTGGCTCTGGCAGAGATATACTACACATAACTGCCGTAGATTTATGTGCTTTGTGTGTAAAAGTTTGCAAAATATTCGCTCCCGGGTCAGGTGTGGCTAAGGATACTCCAATTCTCAAGTGTTAAGTGTGCAACAGCGTTTCTGTTTGTCTGTCATAGCCTAATGTGCTGCTTTGTGAGTCAATAAAATAAATGCTGTGGCATTTGCCATTGCGTCTGTTGCACATTTTATGCATATAAGTGAGAAATACTTACTTTTCTGCTCTCTTTCTCTCTCCCTGGGCATGTTGTAAAGTTGTAGAACACATCGCTTGGCTTCATTTTGAGCAAAAAGTTTAACTTGAGTGTGATGAGTTCAGTTTTGCGGGGAACGGCGACATTTGCCTCAAGTGATTTTAAAGTTTAGTCAAGAGTTTTCATATTTTAGAGTATACTTCGGTACAAAGAGGCAATTTTAAAGCAAATTATAGTCTGAACACTTATGATTAATGAACTTAAGACATTCAGTATGTATAGACTAGTTTATGATAAAAATTCAAATATATAAAGATGTCATGTCTTCAAGTACAAGTCATAAAGTTAAGAAAAGATTTTTTTTGCAAAGACCTTTGTGAAAAGCTTAAAAAGTTGTCAAAGGAACTTTATTGGCTTATCATTGGCAGCTAAAAACTTTGTCATGTCTGTTAAAATGACGTTCCCTGGGCAAATCACAAGTTAACCAAGCAGAAAATTGGCTGCAACAAATTGCCAACTACTCAAAATAATATTTTATATATATATTTTTTTTTGGCACAAATTTCTCATTTGTGGCAAGTGAAGCAGCAGCCGAATGCCAACATGGCATTAATTAAAACTCAGCAACAACTACACTACACTATATACACACTATAACTTGCAAAGAGTACAACTATTTATCTAGCCAACGCCGACGCAACGTCTGCTGTCATAATAAAACACGCAGCGCCAACCGCGCCACTGACAAAAATTGCAAACAATTTAAGCAACTGTGGAAAATGGCGTAAAGCAAAAAAAGAAATAAAAGCCACTAAATAAATAACAGCAAAATAAACGCAAGGGGTACAAAAAATGTTAACCGTTCCCAAAACATAAAATAATACCATAAACTGAAAATACCAAAATAAATAAATGAGAAAAAAAGAGGAAAGATGAGAAATTGCAGCACTTGTAATGAAAGAAGTTTTAAGCGCTGGGAACTGGCTGAACATACCGAATAATAGAGTAGCGAAAAAATAATAAACTCATAAATAGTGTGACAAGCGCAAGAAGAAGGGATGCCAAGTAGAGGAGGACATGGAAAAATTACGCCAACAGCTGCGGCTGTCCATGAGGACGAGCAGGGAGCATGAGCACGGATAAAAGACGACTGATGAAAGATTTACGAAAAAAGCAAATACAAAATGCAGCACAAAAGCAGAAGAGTTGCAGTCAGCCAAAAATAAAATGGCAAAATAGAGAAAAGTATTTATATTACTTGCTCTGCAGGACTTGCAGGACCACAGGAAAAGGACGAAATGAAAAATTAATATGGCTGTCGCTTAGGCGTGCTTGCCACAGACCTTTGCTGCACAGCCCACTGGAAAGTCTAATCAATGCTAACACTGCAAATTGTTGCATCAAAGTCGCTGACATTGTTTTAATTTGTAGAACTCTCTGTTTCTACCTCTGCCACTGCCATTTGCTCTGGCTTCAGCTGTCAAACTTTTTCGCAGCATCCACTTTTCGATGGCTAAGATGTGGCAAAGGAGTGATGTTGGAAACAAAAAACAAACAGAGATAGACTGTTGCTTTGTATTAAGAATGTGCAGCGGCAAACTTTCGGTTTGCTGTCTTTTTTTGCGGTTGAGTTCCTTGTTGCAGTTTTTGACAATTGCAAAGTTTTTCTTCTGCTACGTGTTGCTTTTGGCCTAAAAAACTTTTTTAATGAACGTTGTAACAAAGAAGGGGTTTTCTTTCGGTTCGGAGCATTTATTTTGTAATTTTTGTTACATTTCAATTACAATATCGCACAAATATAATTTAATTAATCAATTTCTACAGTTTCTATTAAAGTGACACAGCTAATGTATTGTTTAAGTGTATCAATAATTTAAGAGCTCTTTTATTTTAAGAATTGACCCTTTTAATTAAATTTACCACAAATATCTTATTCAGTTGTTGACAGACTTTTTGTGGCCTGTGCAACGGGTAGAGGGACATCCTTTTCTCAGCCCAATTCAAATAAGTTGCACTTGGCAATGTCATTTCCTATATAGAAATTGCAGCCGCAAAATAATAAAAAAGGAAAATTCTAACCGAGATATATCAATATATGCAGAGCTTGCAAAACGGGCGGAAATGAAATAAAACGAAGCCATCTTGACTTCTGTTGCCTCAACTCCTAAGCCCCACAACCCGCCATGTTCTCTATACGCTTGTTTGTCTGCCGGCTGCAGGCGATGTGAACTGCGAAAAGTACAAGGATGAAATCGTCGCATTGACGATGGCGCCGGTAAAGTTTGTTAAACAGCCGCCGGTGGAATTATTGAGGAAACGCTTTTGCCGTTATGCCAAAAAGCACAAACCAAACCGAAGCTAACTGCTGTTGTGTTCGACTTATCAACTAACTAGAAAGGACAGCTGTGTAAGCGGAAGAGAACGCAGAAAACAATGCGATGTGTTGCGTGTTCAATGAGGTTTTTAAGCGCATTCGCTGGCACAATACTAAAAGTTGGATGGAGAAAATAGTTATTAGCATCCAGCGCCAAATCTGTGACAATTGGGTAAAACGCAACAGCTGGGTACAGTTCTTGAAGCACTTGCTTCAGACGTGCTCCATAAATATAAACTATCTCAGCAGCAGTGCCCAACACATTACCTCATATCCCATGTATTTGTGTGTGTGTCTTCAGCAAGATATTAGAGCAATGTCTTTGGATTGCTATGGGTCATATAAGTAAGCTGCAAAGTCCCACACTTCCTTTTTTTCTGCTGCCCGTTGGTCACTTATGGCAACGACAGCTGAGTGAATGTCTTGTCGTTGGCAAGGAACAAGAAGTATTGCTTGAGCACTGTTGAGAATGGGCTCTCTGACATTCCGATGCCCTTTACATACGTTGAGTTGTGCTAAAAGCAAAATAAATCGACATTTTTGTTTTGGGAACAATGCTTACCCTTTTCTTTTATTTAACCATTCCACAAGGAGACCTTATAAATATCTTTTGTTCAAGCACTTCAATGGGCACTCTTGTGAAAGTGGTTAATGATTGAATAGCTTTATTATTTGGTTTGACATTTATTTTAATTACAAGCGGCTGTCCTTATTTAGTTCTTAAAGCAGTTAAAGAGCGTGATTATTAGTTTGAAATTCAATTAATCAACAATAAACGAGAAGATTGAAAACCCTAACCAGTTACTCATAGAATTTCGACTAGTTTCATGATGTTGCCGTGTTAAGGCTTTCAATTTGGCCAACTTGTGCGCCGCGGCAAGTGCACACGATCCCTGACTAATTAATACATGTTCCCCATGGTATCATCAGTTACACACATACACACAGACACAAACACACAGGGGCTCCATAACTGGAGCGCAGCCAATAGCCAAAGCATGCCAGGGCTGCACTCTCTGTATGTAAGCACATACCAAGCTCATACATATTACATACATATCACATATCGTATACAAAACGTTATCGCCTGCAGCGCAGACAAGCTCATGCTGCGTATGTGCGAAAATGAAATAGAAACGGCTGCCACTACTCACACACACACATCCGTACACATACAAATACGTATATGATACAATGCTTAAATATTTTGCCTTTTATTAATATTCTCTTTTTCCCACTCTATCCCGAGGATGATGCGAAATTTTACCAGAACATCGCACATACAATCAGCTTAACAATTTGTCGTCAATGCTCACAGCGTCCATTGTTTGAAGCTGGCCGTTGTGGCAGCAGCAAGCATACTGAAACTATCCTTTTGTTGCCACACATAAACTTTGCTAATGAAAAATAATCATGTTATGTATGAGAAAGTTACAGCAACAAGAATATACCCTATAATTTTCCAAATTGTGTGGCTTAACTGAAATATAACCAAAATAGCTCGTCTTGTTTTGTAAGGCACAATAATTAAACTTATAATAGCTTGTGACTACTGCTTTTCATCATAATTACAAAGTATCTTGCACTTAAAGAGTTTTACAAGAGCTTGCCCAGAAAAGTATGCTATAAAAAGCTGTAAGAATTTATTAAACATTTGAATTGAAAATAAGGCATACAGTACATGGAAATGTTTGTAGTTCTTTCTCTCCATAAATATATTTTAATTGATTATGGCACAAGCATAAATATTTATTTTGAAATTAAAATTTCATATTTTCCATTTGTTAAAGTGTAGTATTAATTGTTTATTAAGCAATGGCCACAACAAACAAACAAGATGATGAACATTTTTGCTTTAGCGCTTTGTTTTTAGCCTGTGTGTTAATTTAAAAAAAAAGTAACTTTGTTATAGATTGTGACAAAAACATTAAATTTCCTGTTTGACATAGCAAATTGATATTTTGTTTGCAATTGGAACGGAAATTAAAACACGCCATTTGTGTGTTAATACGAAAGAAAGACATATAGTGAGAGAGTGAGAGAACGCATGGAATATTGTTTTTCAACACACAATGGCGAGTATTTAACAATTTGCGGTTGGTCGTCTCATTAATGCATAATCGACTGTATAAATATGTGTGTTAAACCGTTTTAAGCGCGCGAACTGTTGTTGCCGTAATGCGATAAATGCGCATAATAAACGTGTCGCATATGCAATGAATGCCATTTAAACCGAGTACGCAAATGAACAGCAGGGCGGATGTGGTTCAGACTGATTGATTTGAGGTTGGTGCGAGCGCAACAATGTTAACACCAAACGTTTAATGATATTATCTCGTAATTTCTGTTTGCATTGTGTTAATTTAATGTGCGAATTAACAATATCATTGGTTTTATTCATTTAAATTAAGTTAAAGACGGTAGCTAGAAATACATATTATATTAAAAGGTATTCCACAATTTCATAACATCTACCATTACGTTGGCTTACATATGTCATTTTGAATTGCACCTCAAACACCGCTTGCTAATTTAACGGCCCAATTCACAGGTACCAAACACACACACACCCACACCCACACAGACACATACATATATTATAATTTTTCTCATTTACCATTGCCGTCGCGACCGTATGCCGAATTGTTGCCAAGCAAAACGCATTCATCAATTAGTTGGTAACCGCAATTCGAATTGCCATTCACACGTATTGCTTCACTTCATTTTAATTAAACTGTTTGCCTCGTTTTAAGCGCACTCAAAGAAAAACCAATAATTTGTCTCTGCCATATTTCAATCGTGCTGCTCCACTGCCTCTGCACACCTCTCATACCCAAATCGATGCCAGCTACGAAATTGGCATTGCCAAGTTGCTGCTGTTGCTGGTGTTGGCATTGTTGCTAACATTATCAATGCAAATGCATTCGCTGTCAAGCGAACCGAGTTGAGTTCGAAAAAGCTTTGTCCGGCCCGTGTCTGTGTAATTGCTGGCATACAATTTTATTTTAATTTTCAAATAAAATTTTCGCACATTACTCAAAAGCGCATTGTCTCACACTCTGCACAATCTGCTGCCTGTGTTGAAGTCAATGATGCGTGCGAGCCACAGAAATTCAATAAAGGCAAAAAAGGATGCACAAGCAGCTGGACAAGATTGAAACAACAAAAATGGCAAAGCAGAAAGAGAGAAATTAATTTTTTGCAAAAAATAACAATACTTTCTACAAAAACCCACGAAGCTTTTAATATCCTTACAGAAATTTTATGAACCTTACGTTTTGATATCCTTTCACTGTAATGGGTAATATTATATTCTTATGTTTGGTGAAATTCTCTCTGAATAGCTCTTATACCCCTGGCAAGTGTATCACAAATAATATTCGTAGATTCGTTGCACAGTTCCCTTTAGTTTTGTCTGTCCTGCGGTTATAATTAAAATACAAACCATTGCGGCTCGTGTTGCATGTTGCGTTGAACGTTGAGAGTGCTCTTCAACTGCTGTTTGTTGTCCGGCGAAATGCTCAGCCAGCTTGGCCATGTTGATGAAATTGTGGTTATTAAAATATATGTATATATACTATCTGATACGAGTAAAACATCAAGTGGCAAATAGCGTAGCTCAGAAATTAACCTCACACTTGCAACTTGGTTAAGTAGACTACATATTATTTGCAAGCATTTGCGTCAATTTTTGACTGCAATTGTGGGCCACGAAATGTGCGGCCAACTGGTCGTGGCTTGGTTTAATTTGCTGTGTAAGTTGCACTAGCCGATGGGAAATGTATACCAGGCAACTTTGCAAATGGCATTTAAATCAGTTCGTAATTACTTTTGTACTTATATTTTTTTTAAATAGTGCTTTTATTCCTCATATTCGTTATGACCATAAGCTGCATCAATTTTAAACTTAACTATAGTTATCAGGTCATTAAAAAAGTTAAAAGTTGACTTTTAAATAAACAAGTTTCTTTGTAGCTCACAATTTAACACCGAACAAAATAAAGTATAGGGTATTTAAGTATTTGTTTTGAACGATATATAAAATTAATCAATCCTTTTTTAATTGAATACGCTTTGTGGCAGTTCTGATAATGTAAATCTACTGACCCATAGGTATCTTAAATAAAGCCAACATTGTTTGTCGGATAACAATCTTGAAACATGCCTCGGGACTATGCATCAAACAAAGAAATTTTTGCATTTTAACAAGCCCGTTGTTTGGCCCAAAATGTATTGTTGGCCAACTTATTTGCTGCTATCATTCATACCCTGTACGCATAGAAACAAGGACTATGAAAACAAGAAAAAAGGGATTATAACAAAAACCACTAAGCCCAAAAACCATTGCCATTTATAAACTAAAATATTAAAAGAAACATTAAAAATTTAATTGCTAACTTTACAAAAATAATAAGCTTTAATAATATTTCATAGGGTGTCTGCTTAATTAAAATGCTCTTTCATTGTAATTGTTGTTGTAGTCTCTTGCTATAAGCTCAATGCTGTTGTAAAATGTAATCATTGTGGCATGTAATTAGTTTTTGTGTGTACCATCTCCCACAAGCGGGTGTAAATGTATAAATAAAATTTACAACTGCATTAACGTGTGCAACAACCCCAAACACACACACACGCACACACACACACATACACTTGATGCAAATGAAGCTACAGCTGGACATAACAAACATATATTTTCCAGTCGATGAACTATGTGCAACATTTTAAAAGGGCAGTTTAAAAAGTGCTCAGAATTTCAACACGTTTTCAAGCAACAAAATACTATAAAATAATTCATTCAAAGACTTTTTACAAAAGCCAACTAAACTCTTTTCCAAGACTTAAATGCATTTAAATAAATTACAATCACTAAAGTTCTTTAATGACTTACCTCGCTTAAGTGGGTAACTTGCCCTTTGTGGGGCGAATCCCATTATGATTAACCGATTGAGCTTTCAATCCGCGCACCACACGTCGTATGTGTAATAATAATATTACACACTGTGGTTGTTGTTGTTGTTGTTGATGACATTTGCAATAACAACAATCAATAATAAATTTTCAATTTGAGTTCTCTGAGTTTATTGCTACATACTATATGCATTGATTGGCGGTTGTACAGTTAACCAACACACACACACATACACACACACACACACACACGCTCTTGTATACATTTGCTGTTGTAGTTTTGGATCAACTGATTTGCTGGTCTATTTGCTGTCGTCAACGTCCCAACCCAACAATGTACCCCGTAAATGCCACGCAATTTGTTTGTTCGCGCTCTCAATCTACAAATATTGTGAAATTAACTTGTTAAAATGTTCGTTTGTCCTGCCTGTGGGGCTATAGCTAAACTACTGGCCAAGTTAGTAGTGGTTTGGGTGTGGCTGTTGATAAATGACATTCGATTTGCGATATGACGTGTCCTTTCGACATGTTTGTGTGTGCTGACCCTGTGCGTGTTGGTGCTGAAAAGATGGCATTGATTTTTAGTTTTCCAAATAATATTTATGCTTAACTTAAAGCTCTGAAACTAGAAAACAAGCTCAAGTTAGCAAATCCAATAATTCCCTTAAGTAACCCTAAGCTTTGCCACTTCTTCAGCTTTAATTCGAATCAACACAAATACTCTCAGCTTTTTGGTTTGCCCTATGCCTAAGAGAAAGGGAATAGCTCTAATCTAGTGCAAGGCAATGCAAGCCATGGATTTAACCCCACTTTGACTTACACATTGACCAGTTGTTTTAACTGACATTTGCCCGCACTTTGCTGCACTTTGCACTATGCTCTCATCTTAAAACCAATAGGGTCGGCATTTTCCATTTGCTATGTCGTGTTTGGCTGTGCGTTTTCTTTATACAATTTTCGCGTTGGCCCTTTGCGCTGCATTTTATCACTAAAGTGCACGCGATGGCGGTGGCAACGTTGGCTAAAGACGTCAAGTGGCATACGCGGCGTATGAGTTATCTGGCCATTTTCATGCTCTAACTCCATGCTCCGGCTCATCGGCATGCTGCTGCTGCTGTAGCTTGCCGCTTGCGGTTGGCATTTAAAGTTTAAGTGGCGCAAAATCAGCGCCCGTACCAGGAGTCTCAGCATTGCAGCTGGAAAGGACTTCATTTGCAACATCAATCGCAGCCTCATCCTGTTGTCTGCCTTGCTGCTGCTCTCATTACGTTAATGGCAACGAGTGCGCGCGCTGGCTGCGTGTTTAATAAAGCGTAGGCCAGCGAACCGGATGCCATGGAATTGCTGACATGTTGAGTTGAGTTGGTCTTGATGCTAGGGTTGGGTTTAATTAGCTTCAACGGCTTAATGCCAGGCATTCGTGAGCTGTCCTAAATGGTTGGGCATGCAAAGAAATAGATGAAAATGACAGATACTAGGTAAGTCTGGTTGGGCATTAGTTGGCCTAGTTGACCCATGCAAATATGCTGAAGCTGACAACAATTTCCGCCTGATGACAATCCATTGTTATCAGCTTCATTTACAACGCAATTGCTTAACAAACTTGCGAATAGCTTTTCGAAAAGGCCATCAATAATAACTTGGCTTATTGTGACAGCTGGAAGTATTTCGAATTTGCATACTTCGTGTTAGTGGAAATTGAACAATATTATAACTGCTGCAGTTGTAGTTGTTTAAATGGAATTAACAATGATTTTGACATATATATATACTGCACTTGAGTTCAGATATTAAAGGCGATCAAAACAAAAAAGAAAACTATTTCACATGTGCCTCGAATACATTGAAGTCTTTATATATAGGTGAAAAGTTTCGTTGAAACGCGCAAGCCCAATACTTTTAAACAATTTTGCAGCCAGACAAACTTCAAGCGAGGCGAATAAAAGATGTGGCGAACAGGTCGCTCACTATTTATTTGCCCCAAATAGCAAAGGTGGGCGGACGTTCAGGCACAATCAACCCCAACCATACAAACAAAGTCAGACTGTGGAATTCATTCACACGTAACTGCATTGGGACACCAGCGGAACTGTGCAATTCCTTCTTGTTGTTGTTTTTGGCTTGAGAAAGAAACTTTGCCTCATAACTTCACATTGAAGAAGATGCATATGCAACACGTTCGTGCCATTCAGTGTGGCACCACCTTTCGGCCGGCATATATACAAACATGCATAGAAGTTTTTTTCCAGTAAATTTCACAATATATACGCTTACATACATATATCTGTGGCAAGATGAGCTAAAACTTTATCTTAAGTGTGCGACTTTTGCAGCCAGCACATAAGCCAAGTCGAACTCAACTCAACTCAACTGAACTGAACTGAACTTAGCCCAGCTAAATGAAGGAGTAACTGATGAATATGAGTGAGTAGCAAGTTAATTGAAAAATGTTGTTTGCCATTTTATGTGCACTGCCTCAAAACTGTGTACAGTTGGCAAACAAAACTTTAAAAGTTAGTTGCTTGTGTTTGGGACACATAATTTTTAATTAATATGCAGTTAAATAAACTTCGTATCAAGTATTTATTATCTTCATTTCGATTTCTAAGCATTCTAAGATTTCTAGTTATCATGTTTAAAACTTAAACGTGAAAATAAACAAAGTTCAATTTTGACATCAATCCATAAAAGCTTTGAGAAACTAATTTAAATTTCAATTTATATTTATTAATTATTAATTGTTTAAAAGCTATTTACGTAAGTATATCATATTTGTCAGTTAAAATGTTGGTTTGCTCATTATTAAAACGTTCGTTTTTCAATTATCCCTGATTATAGTCCAACTTTCATTGTGTGCCACATTTAATGCATATGAGATGTCAATTATGTTTTTAAAATAAAGCTGTTCTTTGTTTCTTACATAATACTTTGCTTAAATGTATGAACTGTATATAATCGATGGCCACTTTTGTGTTAAATACTAACTACGTATTTATTATTTTAAAAGAACACTTATTGTTCAGCCTACCAACATTTAATCAAACAATTTTACGATATGTGTCTAAATATTGCAAAAATATATGTATAATAATTATTTAATTTTATAAACTAGTATTCGTTGTTGCTTACGCTATTGTAAATGTACTTATGCATACCATTAATTAGGTTTAAAATTAACAAGCAAATTAACAACTAATTACATGATATGATGATAGCAGCAGCTTTTCCACACAACTTTTCAATAATGAGCGGCATATTGTTTTAATAATATCTAATTACATATAATGATATTCATTTTTGTACCCATTAAAGCGATCTAAAACGCTTCGATTAGAATTAGTCTGTGTTGGGTTTTGTTTGTAGGCATTCTAAATGGATGGTTTACTTTAATAAATAAACAAATTTAATTTACAAATATTTGTTGCTTGGCAAATAAAATTCGCAATGCAATCGGGTATTATTGTAATTATATAATAATTTAAGCTTTCAAAGCTACATATACAACCCAGCTGTAGCATAATCATAAATCTAAGTAAATTGGGATTTTAAAATTGTCTTTAACTTATGATCTTTAGTTATAATGCCTACAGTCTATAAGGAATTTATAATAATCATAAGCGTGCTTACTACATATAACGGATAAATAAAACTAATTAACAGTATTAGTACAGTTACTACAAGTATGAGAACCAGAGACAATATAATTACATACATTTACATAATTAATATGCATTGCCATTGAAGAAATTACAAGCCAGGCTTAGTTAAATTGTTTGCGGATGCAATTTAAGATATACCACTTTAAATGTTTCCTTATTTAGATCTATAAGTATTCCCAGAATTTTGTAGTACCTCCACTAGACGCTCGAATTGAAAGCTCAGCTTAGGAAATATGAATGCGACTTTCCTTTGCCATTCTTGCTGATCACTGCAACGTGACCTGTAAAAATCAAAGGAATAATTGAAACAAATTAAGACAAATTGCAATTCAGTTAAAACGCACCTCCAGTATCTGAAGCGCTCGCCACTCCCATGAGTTTAAGCGATCGAAATAGTGCTCCCAGATTAGAGCGACCATCCATGAACTTGCTTTCCAAATTTACCACTGGAGCCTTTTTGCTTTTGGTCTGTGTGTGCCAGACTAAAATTTCAGTGCAATTGTTGCCCCTGGGCTCAATCTGATCGATGCGTAGTCCAATGCTACGCAAAAATAGATCCTCCTCGTAGCCCGGCTTGTAAGGCATATTCACATTGGGATATTGTGACATATACGCCAGATTCACAGCAAATCCAGCCATATCTACGGGCCAACGTCGCCCGGCCACCCAAGAGTCCAGAAAACCAACAACTTTGCCCTGCACACAAACAAGAAAAATATAGTTTAGTTTATCAGATAGATAGACAATTAACGATAGAGATACACTTACATCACGAACCACAGGTCCACTGACCGCATAGTCCGCTATCAATCCAACGGGAAACATGGAAACACGCTGTGTCTGTCTTATTTCCGAGAACAGTCTCAGATCATAGGTATTGTCGTCGTCACCAAAATACAGTACACCATTTGTAAGATTGTGCTGTTGTAGCCAGAGCAAAGCAGCCCGTCGATTTGCCACGCCTCGTGGTGCAGGTTTCGTTTTACGAAACTTACTGGGCATGGGACTGGCCAAATGTGAATAGGGTATGCCTGTAAGAGAATACGATTAGTTTGCATTGGTGTTAGTTGGTGCCAATTGTTCTTTGCTTACCAAATCCACTCAGCAGTGTATCCAGAAACGAATCACATTTCTCCTGGTCATTGGCCACCAGCCAATGGAGACGTGGCACATGGAGCAACGAGTATGCCAGACGCGTCAGTTCAGGTATTTGCTCGCGTCTGGGATATGTGGGCGTTACGAAATAGATCACAGGCAGCTGTGCATACGCACTGCGGGGTTTATCTTGTATAAAGAGTCGATGATCCTCGATGCTGTCGCTGCATATGTAGAGCGGTTCATTCAGAGCGTGTGCATTTGTACTATCTGTGGAGTGAAAGAGATAGATTATAAGCATTTTTTTTTATTTCAGCCTAAGAGTATGCAACATAATTATAACAAGAATCTTGTTTTATTTTTGGCCGCTTGAACGAGACCCTGGGCCAAGAATAAACAGCTCACGATTCGCAATTAGCACAACATTTTGAAGTGACTTACTTTTAGCACTCAAATATTTAGTATTACTCTATAGCTATAAGGAACGCACTCTGCAGGTTTATTATGAATCACAATATTATAATGCTAGCCAGCTACATTTGTGTTTCTAAATATATTTATTAGCCTCGGGCATTAACATTTACAGCATAATATAATATTGTTAAGCACTTGGCATTATTATATTGTTCACGCGATTATTTAACACTTGCGAACATTTCTCTATCCAACAGTTTATCTGCATCAAAGCAAGGCTAAAATGTGTGATTAGCTTCAAATACTAACGACATGATTACACTAATGATGTAACGGAGTGAAAAACGCGTTAGCAGGGCAGACTTCTCGTTTAAGAAATTCTAATGATCTAGACCTAAATATTTGACATATGATGGCAACTTAAAGCTTCATTAATGCTATCACTCAACACTAAGATAATCGATTGTAACATCAAAAAAGGCCCAATTCAATTACGTAATGCAATATCGCATAGGGAATAAATACAGCGGCCTATTAATTCTATAACCTTACCCACATTTGATGTAAATTAGCGTTAATGTGTATTTCAATCAAAAAACAAAACACACACACACACACAAACGAACCCATTAAAAAAGTCCCTTGATAAAGGTAAAAACACGCAAACTATAGTAAAAACAGCACATCAGAGCCGCCCAAAAGAAAACAATGGCTGGAAGTAGAAACCAGATATGTGTTGGCTGATAAGTTTCACGTGTGCATTAACAACAATATTGGGCACACAAATTACATGGACACACACACAGAGAAAGTGAGAGAGACTCAGCAACTAGGCTCAATTTAATAACCAATTAAATATTGACTTGTCCCATGAGACACAACAGTGTCAAACAATGCCGCCCCTCCATCAAAGCGCGACATTGTTTGAGGGAAGGAAAGTGTGGGGGGGGGGGTTTCCCCCTTAATAAAGCATAAGCCTGCCCTCAAGTCAAGTGTTTACCCATCATACTTGTGCTTGGGCCTTTGCTGCTGGCGTCCCCAATGTAAATAGTTTAAGTACAAGCACATATCACAACAATTTCGTAAAATCACAATACGAGCGTGATTATCGTATGCATAAGGTTTATGTTTATCTGGTTTCCATTCACAAACTATTATGCCTGCCTCAAACAGCAGCTGATAAGCCAAAACACACACACACACAAACTGATTCATTATCAGGGTCGCGTTTTAAAGTCAAACTCAATTACTGGAGGACTCATTTGTGACACACCTTAACTATGATGGCAGTAGATTTTACAATTAGAACGAATAAACCCATGGGAGTCTTTGGTTTGTGAATCACGTCATTTGTTAAAACTATCAATTGGGTATTTCTCATTGAGTTTTAAAATTACTGCACACTTGAGAATTCAATCAGTTTGTGGGTATTTATTGCCAGCTACTACAAACGTCACTTGTTCGATAAGGTAGCAATCGTTCTGTGATAACAAATATGTTCCAAAAATGCTCTTACAGTGCAGTCTAAATAAAGTGAACTCTTCTTATTTACATTACACTTGAAAGACAAAAAGAACGTTGCTCCTAAATAAACAAAGTATTCGTCAAAAGCTTCAGTTAAAGTTTTCAAAGCACGTGTATTTCACATTAAGTTTTCAAATCGCGTGCGATTTCAATGCCAACTTTTTGATGCGATTGAATGACTGGATATACACAAATCGAATAACATTTGTATATGGTATATCGTAAATATTTATATAGACAATTTTGCGGCAATTAAAGGCCGTCGCATGTCCAAAGTGCATCAACTGTCAGAATATAAAACAACAACAACAACAACAGCAACTGTGGCAATTTGCCACGCGACGCTCAATTGAAATTTTTTGGAAAATTAAGCTACAAGTGTTTCGGGAGACGGTCAATAAAAATGCATAAATTTAAATCGTACTGAAAACAAATGCAAATAAAAAAAAGGCGTTGTTGGAAAAGGCAACAAGCTTTTAAAAGTTAATTAACTGGTCGGCTGATGTGTGAGGAAAAAACTGCAATTAAGTCATTTAAATACTAACATTTACATATGTTTGTTTGTTTGTGTGTGGTTCTGTTTACACTGACCAACCTGTGAGACTTGACAGTTTTCATTCATTCAATTGAGAGACAGACAGACAGAGAAAGACAGAGAGAGAGAGAGCGATATTGTGAGGTTTTACATCAACGCAACTGAATCAAAACAAACATCTAATTTTCCGCTTATTGTGTGATATAACACGTGCTATTTATAAATATGAATTGTATTTGTGTTTTAAATTGTGTTTTAATAGCCATTAAAGCTTATCAATTTCTTCTCTTTGCAAATACAGTTTGTTAATGAATCAATTGACACATTTGACGAATTAATTGGAATTTAGAAAAGTTCTTTGTTCTTTTAGCCTGCTCGAATGCTTTAATAATCATTTATGTATATGTAATATCATGTATCAGAACAAAAACAAATAAACAAGTCTGAAACATTTCCTGGTTAAAGCAATGAATCACATTTTTCACAACAAGTCAGTTGAATGACACAATTTAAAAGTCGAATTGTTTTGTGAATAAGAAAAATTAGCGTTATTTGAATCAAAGTTCAGTTCTGTTACGAGATTGGACTTTAAATTCGAAAAGCTGTTTAAAGTACAAAGCACAATCTTTAAAAGATACCGAAAACAATTAGAAATGTGTGAAAATATTACAAAAACTAAAGAATTTATACTCGAATATATAATGGCATAAACAAATAAAGGCTGACATCTTTCATTATTCAACAATATCAATTTTTTGAGTGAAATATGCTTTCAAAGTGTTTTGTGTTTATGATTTAGTGCTTGATCATCGATTTCTGAAACGCTTTCACATATATTTCATAGCTTCTTGGCCCATATATAGAACACGAATTAATAGAAAATGTTGCGGCTATAAAACGCACGAATAGGAAGCGGGTGAGGGTGCGGGTGCGGGTATTGATAAAATACATATAATGGCAAAAGGAGAAACAATGCTTGGCAAATTAAGCCAATTACGTCTAAATAATGAATTGTAACAAGCCTAGCAGCAACAACAACAACAGCAACAGCTAATAAACCAACTAAACCAAGCAGCGAACCCATTCTGTCAGCTAACATGCAACAATGATTGCCGCAACACTTGGGTAGCCCAAGCAACGGGTTTGCGGGCTGAGGTAAGTAGTAGAATTGAACAGCTGACGATGACAACCAGAGAAATGAAGAGTGAGCGCTACTGATAGATAGTTTGATAGAGAAAGATAGATAAGTATGTGTGCGTGTGTGTGTGTGTGTAAGGCGTTCAAGTGTTGATTGTTTGCTCGTTAGCCTAGTTGGTTAGTTTATTTATGATACCCTAAAATAGCTGGCATTAAAAGTATGTAAAGCCTGGAAGTATTTAATCAAAATTTATGTGCAAGCAAGCTTTATAAAAGCAATGAAAAGCAACAAATCTGAGCATTAAATACCAAGAAATAACTATATTGCTGAGACATTTATAAACACACACACACATATTACACGCTTAGTTAATATTTGCGCACCAAATGTGTTAGAAAATCGATACACCTTAAAATGTCTGCTGTGTAGCGCACGTAAAGGTAAAAGTAAAAGTCATGGTATAAATTCACTTTCAAACTCTCGTAAAGTTGCAACGGTGCATTAACCGTTAAGCGAGGTGAGAGACAAACTGAGAGACGAAGAGAGGTTTTAAATGAGAAGAGAGTGAAATATCTGCGGGATGATGGAATCGAACAATTTTCTGATTCACATCTTGCAGTGGAATATAACAAAATAAAAAGATGAAAATGTTGTGTATAAGTCACCCCGAATGACTGGAGTACGAAGTTTGAAGTGAAGAGAATGAAATGGAATATGCAAAATGAAGGAAAAAGCTTACATTTGATTGTCGTTTTAAATATTTGATCTTGAGTAAACTCCTTGAGCGCTAATCTTACTGTAAGTTGCAGCCGCTTACCTATGCCATTGTGCGGCTCAAAGTTATCACCATTATCATCAGAAGCGCCGCCCTGGCCCAGCAGCGAGTGCGAGCTTAACACGATGTAGATGCAGACAACGCAGAGCGGCACTGCGAGCAGCATCCAGTAGCGACGTTTGGTTAGTCGTGGCGCCATCGCTCGCCCTATGGGCGGTAGCCTTTCCTCACCGGTAGATGTCGCAATCTGTGGATGGTAGCGAGTATGATATTGGCTGCTGGACGGTTGATGAGTGGCTGCCCAGTGGGCAATGTGCTCTTCGTCGTTATCGTCGACGTCGGACGCTTGCGGTTCAAGTGCAAGTGCTTGATAATGGGCACTGGGCATTGTGTGGCTGTGTCAGCTGAAAATTTCACCACGGCGACTGTAACTGTAACTGGAACTGCTGCAGCTGCGGTAGCAGTGGCAGCTGGTGGTAAAGACGCAGACAGCAGAGATGACGACAGCGCCGGGCTGTGTTTGCCATTTGTGGAGCAGCACGTTTTTTTGCCAGACTCGTTTTATTATATTTATTTTGTTGTTTTTTTTTCTCTTGTGTGGATTTTGTTTTTTGTTCGTTTGCTTTGTTTTGCGCTATGCTTGTTTTAATGTTTTCTATCGAGCGTTATACAATTTGGAAAGGCGAAAGGCCATCACTTATAATGTTAACTATTAGCATGCATATGTATATGTTTTATTATTATTATTATTCGCAAGTTGTCACCACACGAATGTCTATAGTATCACTTAAACGCACATACGCACGAACGAACAGACAAACATACACAGACGCACTCGATGAGAGAATAACGCCTGCTACTTATTTTTCGCTACAGCAAAAAAAAAGTTTTGCTTAATATTAATTATATTATTTATTTCGGTTGGTTTTCCATTTCGTTTTGTTGTTGTCTCGATGAGTTTGACAGCAGCACTGATGGCAGCCAGGCCACTTTTATTCGAGAGCGCGCACTTACCTGAACCAAAGACTATTAACTCTCTTTTCGTCTGCCGCTTGCTCACAATTTTTCTGCCGCACTCACCACCACAGCAGCAGCTGAGACAGAGTTGCTTTGGTGTGCAGTATTTTTTTTATAAAATTTTTGTTTTTTTGGTTGGTGTCTTTGCTAAAATTTGAATTTATTGGCGCGCATTGAAAGAATTTTACTAATATGTAACAAAAATTTTAAAACTGAAATGTTTGTAAGTAGCCTGTGAATGAATCAAACAAAATACAAATGAATCTGCCCAACAAAATAAAAACCTGCTCTAATTTCATAAAATCTTTTTATATGCTCTGTCATTTTAATACTTTATGGCTCGTCTCGTTGCTAATCTAATCGCCAATACTTTCCTTAGTAACAAGTTTGATTTATTCAAATTTCAATGGATATAAATAAGTAAAGCAAAAAGGTGATTATTGAAGGTTCGTGTTAAACAATTGATTTATTTGATTTGTTTCGGTTTATTTCGTTACGTTACAAATAGAACCAGTTCTTAAGTAATCAGTTAAGTAAAGGCAAAGTAAATTTTAATTTCGTTTATTTTTAAAAGCCACATTTTTAGTATCTCAATCTCAGAGTGTGTAAATAACGTTACAACAATAACTAATGCAATTAATGTCCACAAAAACCAAGGTGCAATTAATTAATGCGATTAAATGTGGCATATTTAAGGACACATCACTGGCAAACTTTGCACTTATGGAATCGTACACACATGTATATAATTAACTAAATGGTATGAAGAAAACAAATTGTCTTTAGCCGCTTCTTTCGCAATCCAACGATGAAGAGACATTGAGGCTACAGGCTGATATATATATATAGCATTTTAGATCAGTCTCTGTATGGTTTCAACCAATTTGTTTGCATTGGCGCCGGAAAATTGATCCACCTTCTGGGAGTTCTTAATGAACAGAAACGTGGGCATGCTGGAAATGTCATATTCCATTGAAACTTCATCGCACTCATCCACATCGACCTGCAAGCGATTAAAAGAGTATTCATTTACTTGGAACATTTAGCTTAGGTTTCACTCTGCACTCACCTTGAGGACAACAATCTTCTCGGCATACTGCTGCGCCAGCTCCTCCAGCTTGGGCGCAATCATCTTGCAGGGTCCACACCAGGTGGCAAAGAAGTCGACCACAACCAGTTTATCGCCAGCATTCGTCAGCTGTGTCTTGAAGTCGTTCTGTATAACGTTAACAAGGAATAAACAAATACATTAACAACTGACCCAATTACATTTGGATGGAAATGATTATTTGAGTGAGTTTGCTATCGATTTGCTTTGGCCAGCTACTCTAACACGTTTGCCTTATCAGGCCAACAACATGTGTGATAAGCGCTAAAACAACATTGCTTAGCATTAGTAGTTATACTATTTCCAAGCATTATATAAATCATTGCATCAACTGGCAGCGAAACATTTGAATATCTTTGCTTTTTGTATACACGTGAAATGTTTTATTGATCCATTTGCCTAATTGCTCGACTCGGAAATTGTAATAATATTGGAAAAGAAATTTCGATTGGCAGCTTTCGAACTAAATACTTAGTCATATATATTAGGTTTCATTTCAAAAATGCTGCATATTTTGATATTAGCTTTTTGAGGTCAAACGTTGAGCACTTCAATTCATTGACGCCTTTTGGCTGTTAGTCATAATCCAACACAAATCTAATGTTCACGTATATATACACATTTATATATCAATCAAATCGAAAACGCTAAAACTTTCAAATCGATATATCTGAATTACCCTGTATTTTGTTATTAACATTTGTTTGGCAAGGACAACTGAGTAACAATTTCCCCTCTATCCGATTGACCTTTTGTTAATTGTAGTCATTTCCAGCACGAAACAATTGGTATTGGCCACAAACTTGGCTAGTACAGTAGTAGTCGATGAATCATTTTAGCTTTGGCTTAAACTATTCAGTTAAGCGCCAGAAATGAAACGCCTTTAGCTTGTAATATAGAATACGTACTTAATATCAGCTTGATTGAAATCAGTTAACTAATTAGATGTAATTACTTTTACTTTATAGCTGCTTAGTAGAATTCTACACAAAAAACCAAAAAACCTGTTTCCAACGCATGCAAAATGTATTCTTTTGCGAATTTAACTTGTTTTCATTGGAATTTGGCAAAGCTTGTCTTATTTCATTCGAAACCTACGCAAATTTAGCTTGAATGATTCATAATTTTCATAAATCTGATGAATGATTTGGCTATATTCAATCACGACAGTTTTGAGAATTTAACATGAGTGTGTCCATCCTTAAAATACAAAAAATAAACTGAATAAAATCACTTTTAATTGCTTAATACTTTTGCATATTTTCATTTCGTTGACTCGTCTATGACGTCACAAGTTTCGTGATAAATCTGCTTAAAGCTATTCTTAACATATTAATGATTAGCAATAAGTACAATCATACATAAACTGACGCAATATATATATTTGTTATTTGTATTTAAGAAAGAAAAACAAAAACAATTTGTAGTTAATATCTCATGATTTAAACCGGTTTCGAAAGCAAGTGGCGCGCCAAAACAATGTGTAATCGGTTTAATGGGCAAACCGAAGTAACAGCGAGGGTTAGAAAGTTGACCCGCAAGCACCCTGTGCCTTCAGCAACAAAATAAAACGAGCGAAGCGAAGCCAAGCCATTGCTTTAGCTGATAATGAAAATGCAAACTCATCATGATAAAAATAGTGTTTGACTCTGTCTAACGCATAGCACATGCTAGAATGCCAACAAAGTATGGTAAATATACACACACATGTACATATATGTATATTTGATTATATTAATGTGGACAAGCTCTTCCGTTTGTGGTTATATCTTGAGGAGCGTATCTAAAACTCGTAAAAAAAAATGCCACTTTCTTGCGTTTGGCGGCGTCTGGCAGCGATGGCATTTTGGGCAAACGTTGAAAGAGAGCAAGATGATATCATTGTTATATACTGGTTTTCTCTATATTATTTGTGTCGCCAGCAAAGCAGACGCTTTCTTGCACTACGAACTACGAACAGTATCAGCATACATTCATACAATATAACATACATACATACATACAAACGTACATATCGAAAACGTATGGCAATTGAGGCAAGAGTAATAAGTGGGGAATAGATATGTATGCAAAAGTATTTGGCTTGGGGAATTTCAATTATTTCACTTATTACTTAACCAGATAGCACAGGCATTTCACGGAACTTTGTTAATTTAACTGCAGCATACTCACCGAGTCTTTAACAGCGTACACCATTTTGTATTTGTTGTTTTTTTTTTTTTGGGTTAAGTAAAATACAACCGGTAAAATATAATGAAGTTCACTTAATTAGCGGACAATCGAACAGCTCACGCAACCAACTCGTGGGATTATAACCTAGCGAATGCCAATGCTCAGCGCTTTACCCTACTGTCATAAATGAGCCCAACAAATTCACCATGCCAAAGAGCGCCTGAGAGACCGCAACGTTGTGTGAGTGGTGAGTTTGCTCCGGCATGTGCTGCATAAATCATGTTGGTATAATTTTATATAGAGTTTTAGCTGTGTTTGAATATTTAACACAAATTTTTGCTTCAAATTTGTTTATTTTCTATGTTATTTCTATAAAAAAACTCGAATTTCGTAATTTATTTTCAAATGCAACACTGTTGTAGCTCCATTTATCAATGGCAGATGGCGCTACGCTCATGTTGTAACTTACTAACATTAGATGGCGCATTTGATAGAATTATATGATGATTTCTTAATACGATTTCTTGCTTAAGTTATTTAAGTAGTTTATTTGTTAATTAATGTTTAAGCATACGATACCCAAAGGTCATTGGTCGGTTTTATGGTTTAAAGAATGAATTATTTACAGACCATCGATTACAAATCAACATTTCATAATTTATTAGTTGCCAAAATAAAACAATATGAAAACTACACAACGCTACACATTGAAATTAAGATTTCAAAACTAAACGTAAACACTAAGAATTATGAGTAATGTGCTGTGAATTAAGTACACTCTAAGTATCAATGGGCTGCGTGCGCCGACTGCGCTGCCTGCGCATGGTGCAAATGATGATGATGATGATGGTGATAGGTAAGCGTTGGTGCAGGTGGCGCCACTACAGTTGCTCCAACAGCACTAACAGCAGCGCCTCCAGCGGCGGCGTAACCACTTGCTGCCGCCATCTGTTGCTCATAGTTGGCATAGTGATCATAATAGCTGCCATAGCTACCGTGATCAATGCTCGTGCTGGAGTTAATACCGCTACCGCTGCCATTACCTGGCGCTGTTGTGCCCGTATCAAAGTAGCTAACGCCATTATAGCCATTGGCACTCTCGTAATAGTGTCCATGTCCGGCAACATTGCCAGCGCTCGCTGCAAACTGTTGCTGCAGCTCATAATCCGACTTGGACTCGCGATTATAATAGTACTCGTAGTTATCCTCATACCCTGCCACCGATGGCGTCTCCACGTTCCCATTGTACTTAATGCTGGGCGTCGTTTCACTCTTGCAGTTAAGTTCAGCTCCAACAACGCTGCCATTACCACCGCCTAAATGCTTTATCTGCGAGTAGTTGATAAACTCCGGCTCCGGCGTTGCCAGCTGTGAATTTGTCTCATACGCCAGCTGACAGCTGCTGTTGCTGATGGCATTGCCGTAGCTGGAATGATTGGCCGGATTGTTAAGCGCTGGCTGATACGCCAGCTCTGAGATGCAAGTATATGGCAAACTGGGCGATTTGCTTGGCGCCGCAGTTGCCGCAGCCGGTGTTGCATGATAGATGGGATAATTGTACGTAATATGCTGATGATTAACCGTAAACACATTCGCCGAGTTATCACAGGGCGTGCTGGATTCCGTAGCTGCTGTCAATGGCCAGGAGTTGCTCATGTAGTTCGATGAGGACTGACTAAGCTGATGTGCTCGTGTTGTGTCCTCCAAATAGCTGCAGGTGCAGTGGCTATAAGTAGTACACTTGCCACAGGCTACAAAACAAGAGCATTAGCAAGGATTTGCCTAAAAAATGTTTAGCCAAGTTTAGCTTACCATTGAACTGGTATATCTCCAAAGCTGAATGAGCCAGTGGATTGCTGGCGGTTGGACGCTTAAGCACCTTGCCCATAAGATTCTGTTGCTGCTGGCGCAAGAAGCATTAGATTAGATGCAAAAGCGAATAATATGATTAGACCCACCTTCACTTGCTTCACCAAGCCGGCCATGACCGATTTCTTGGGCGCACTTGTGGCCCTTATCGTTGTCGCTCCCGCTCCCGCTGACTTGTTGGCCGCAATGGAAACCCTGCCAAACGCACGCTTCGAGACACTGGAGTTCTTGGGATCGGGTCGCAAATGATCGTGCACGCCCTTGGCCTGAAAGAAGATGGCATTGCCCGAGTGCCGCCAGAAATGTGTCACCGGGTAGCCGCAGTGACCACGACACGGCTTAATCTCCAGCCTGCCACCGCGACAACTCTTATTGGGGCACTGTTTGCCCTCCTGCTTGCGTCGCGCCTTATCGCAAATGGCCGGTCGCAGATTGATCTTGCTGCCATTGGGCAGCGTGCAATGCTGCGAACAGACCAACACGCCCAGGCAGCTCTTCTTAAGGATGTTGACATTGTGATTGTTTGTGTTGCGCATTGCCCAGCCGGAGATGTGCTTCTTGGCCTCCTCGTTGTGCACCGAATAGATGAGACGCACATGACCATCGCTCCACTCGCTGAACTCATCAAACTCAATGTCTGCCACATGTGGCACAATTGCATCATTGATATCCCAATCTCGTTTACTCTTGTGCGTTGTCATCGCACTGCACAGACCAGTTTGCATTTGCTGTTGTGCCAGATTCGGCGTCGTCTCTTCTTGCTGATTCGTTTGACTCTGTGGATGTGGATGATGCTGATCTGGCTGTGAGAGTTGTTGGTAGTGCGCTTTGAATGTGTAGCCATTTCTGCAAGAGTTCAAGTAATTGTTAATGGGTCAGCTTTTAGCCATTGGTAATGCGGGCAAACCTTAAAAATCTTATCTGCACTAAGGCAATGTAGTTGTTAAACTAAACTTACTTTTCATACACCCCCAAAACCAATAAATTCCTAAACGTTTCCGTCAAGAACTTTATGCTAATTACGTCTGCATGGCGTGGGTGCTCAAAGACAATCGTCAAATGAAATGATCTTTTCATTTTATGCGTCTCATGAAACGCATAACTCTTCCCAATAAACAGCAGAGAGCTTAGTTACCGTTAAGTCCGAGTAGCCCAGTTGGACCAGTTAGAGGCACTCTAAAGTAATTTGAGCGCCAGTCTGCAATAATATTGACACTTAAAGCGCCGGCGCTGATTCATCAACAGCAAAGACTCCAACTCGTCTCGTCGATTGTGTGTGTGCGTGTGTACGTGTGTGTGTGTGTGTTTAGATTTATATATCAAACGTTTAGTGGAGCTCGCTGTACAATTAGCAATAAATTTGTCGAAGCAACACGAAGCGCGTCGCATTAGAGGCGCCCCCCCTCTGTGGCCTTTTTATGTATACTGGGAAGTCAGCAGCAGGCCCAACGGTACGGACTCTAATCACAGTGGACAGTGGACTCTTGGTGGTCCAGCAATGAACCTGTTTGTCGGGATATGTCGCTTTTGTTTTGGGTTCGTAAATTGACTGCTTGACACTTTGTAGCGGGCTTATCTGATCTTGATAGCGCATCACATCGTTCTTCTATACGGCTCTATTCTAAGCGGCATATAATAACTTTGTCACCTACAAAATATGTCTATATGTATATATATAGGTATGTTAACTTTGACCCTTTCTCCAACTGGCCACAAAAGTCAGCCCCCGCTTTGGTTTTATGGTATGTGTGTGGTCGTTCCCCGCGGCGTCTATCTATCTGGAGTGTCATTAAGCAAGTCCCGCTCTCCCCTGCTCTTTGGCTAGCTTGCTCAGCGTGATAATAATAAAGCGCTTGAAATAATTTAAATAATTTTGTGCTTAAATTCATGTTTTTGTTTTTTTTTTCGTTCTTTTCCAACTTTTTATTGAGTTTTTTCTTATTTGCTTTGGTTTGACTTGATGCTTATCTTAACGACTTGTAACAAGCTCGAAATTCTTTGCAACACTTTCTGTTGCATTGATCCTTGATTAGAAAATTTGTATTTAGAAACCATTTGAACGATTGTAAGCGCAAGATTGTGCCCAGAGTTGTATTTGTTTAGTTTGTAAAATAATTGTTAATGCGTAGTTTGAGATTAATTTTGCGGTAGCGAAATTGTTTATTAAATTATTGCAAGAGTCGCTGATAAACATAGCTGTAAAATATTGAAAATCAATATGTTTTACTTGTTTTCTAAAATATATATAATACTGTACCCGCACCGAACCAATTACAAACCGCAATAGAAATGATTCTTTTCTAAATAAAAATGATTGTTAAGCTTTAAAGAATTTATTGTAAAACTTTAAGCATAACATATGACAGTCAAATAATTTTATACACACATTTTCTGTGCTATCTTTTAGGCCTGTCGGACAGCTGTTTAGTTTTTGAAATATATATTTATCAGCATTAACATTTCATAGTTCTTCACAGAGCAACAAAATAAAATCAAATTCCATTCACCTTATACCATGGAAAATAATTGAATCGAAAAAAAAATATACCAATAACTACAAAAACCTTAAACAAAAACCTTTCTTTGCCTTATTGGCGCTGCTTTTTTCAGTAAAGGGTATTTGCATTGCCGAGCGTCTTGACTATTCAGATTAAATATTTAATTATTTCATTTCGATGGAAGCAGTTTATCGTCATTACTTTTATATATATATATATATATAGAAATATATATAATTATTTTGAAGGCTTGTATTTGGCGTCAAGGGACTTGAAATGCTCCGAGGAGAGACGGCAACTTACAAAACAACCATATTCCAAAGAAATTTGTTTAATCCCGTGTGTGCGTATATTGTTGAAGTACATATATCCAATAGTTGAGTTTTGTTGCACTTTTAAAACACTTGATTTCACAATTGCACGCAATTGGCCATTATATATATATATGTTGATTCTATTGGTATCTACAGCGAATCGAAAGATATGCAACTTAACCGTCGCTATTTTTGTTTAACACGGCAAAGGTAACGACAACGGCGACGACAATGACAACAATGACGATGGAGACAACGGCGACAACGGCGACGATGACGACCTTTCACTGTGGCAACCTGTGCGCGCTCTGTGTGTGTGCAGCAGGGCAAAATGTACGTATCTGCCAGATACAAGACAACAGAAAATGGACAAAAAAAATAACACACATATACACGTACAATAAATAGAAATGAACATATATATATGAACTTCGGCGACTGAAGACAAAAACGACGCTGGGCAAAGTTTTGTCAACAATGAAATGATATTATGCCTGGCTCCACCTACAAAAAAGCAACAACAACAACAACAAGCTGCTGAGAGGCGCATAAAGAGACACGAGCGGATAGAATGGACTAACGGACGGATCTCATTGTACACCCGCATAAATTTGGCAACACAACAACAACAGCAAAAAGAAAAAAAAAACGTAAAAGAGAAGCAAAAGAAGCAGAAGACAAAAAAAAACTCCACAAACGACGACGACGAGGTCGGCGCATAATCAAGCCAACCAACAACTCCACACAGAGCATTAATAGGGAGCTGCAGATACACAAGAGCATTCGCAGTCGCCGTCGCCGGCGCCGTCGGCGTCACAGCTGCCGTTTAGCTTCCTATGCGTTCGTTTGCAAATGCTCGTGTTCGTGTGTGTGTGTGTGTGTGTGTGTGTGAGCGCAGGCAATTCCCAATTCCATTCCAGCTGAGGCTGATTGGTCGGATAAACAGCTCGCTCACAAACACGCACACATACTTACGCTCAACTGCTCTCTGTGGAGTGTGGCAAACGTGTGTAAATTCTTCATTGCTCATTATCTCTATATGTTTGTGTGTGTGTGTGTGTTTTAAGGGTTTGTTTTAGCATCTCCTCTGTGTGTGTGTGTGTGTGATGGGAATTATCGTGAAACACATTAATTGCTCACTTATCGGTCATTTTGTGTATTGATTTTGGCAAGCTTTTCAAAAAAACATCTCTTCAAAGATTTTATCTCAATACAGTTTGAGTAGGGAAAATCAATAAAGTAACTTAGTTTGAGTTTGAGACTTTCTTGGCCAACAATCAGCACAGCGTACACACAAATCGAATCATTCTAAAGGACTGAAAAAAAGGGTCTCACATAAATGATAGCCTTAAATCAAAGAGCGCCACTGTGTTTTTTGTTAAAGCCAAGAATTGTACAGTTCAGAAAAGTGCTTAAATAAATGAAAATAATAACAAGGCCCATGGCAAAGACGGAGAAGAACGAAAATTGGATTGGTAATGAGAACAGCAATGAGGAAGAAGAGACATATGAAGCTGACGTTGATGTTGATGTTAATGTGTTCTTATGTCTTGTGTTTTCACCTGATCGGCCCGCATTAAAGGCATTTAGGCCAAAGTAACAGCAAACCAACAAACACACAAAATGAAATAAAACAAATTTATGCATCCAGTTGTTGTTGCCATTGTTGTAGTGTTGGTAGCCAAGCGGTAAGCTAACAATTAAGCAACAGACCAGCTAAATGAAAATGGTGCTACTCATGTTGCCAACACTACTCGCCGGCAAATAGGCGTTAAAGTGAAAATTAAGGTACCGTTGACAGGAAATGCAAAGAAAAAATGAAAGAACGTCTGCTGCTCATTGACTGTGACCCATAATTAAAAGGGCAGTACGCACTCAACTGGGCTGATTATACGGGATTGGGCCTCAAGATGTGTGTACGACTCCGAACTCTCTAATACTTCCATGTCAACGAGCAGCAATGGCTGCCAGCTAAGGTAAGCCCGGCTAGCCACTGGAAAGGGCTTTTGGCCAAGTCGTTGTTGTCACTTTAACGCTAAACTCGGCAAAATTATACGGGTGTCACCCATACATAACCATATATATAAAAACGTTGCACAAATACTAATAGATACAACAAAATAAAACCGTTTGTTGCAGCTGCTTTACTTGAACGTAACGTTATTTGGCTATTCGCAATTAATTGCTCAACATTATTATAATCATGGCTTGTTTAATGTAGTTACACACGGTGTGGTCTCTAACCAACGTGCTCCAAGTCCAACTCCGACTGCGCTTTAATGAGCGCGTGCTCCTCGGCTCCAAAAAGCTCCAGCTGTTAGCAAAAGGGCCTGTCATTGAAGAAACCATTTTTTTTTTTTTCAGCGCATCAAATTAATCATTGTGCTGTTAAAATAAATAAAAATTGGTATAGTTTCAAATGGATTTCTAACGCTTTTGAGCACAAATATTATTAATTAATTAGCTATGCGATGCACTTAAAAAAATACTATCTATATGAGAGTAGCTTTAACGTTAACTCCAAACTGATTATCAGTTTCTTGCAGTGTAATTCATAGACAAGACAAGCTTCAACCAAACTATGCAATGTGTGATATGTGGCACCCAGCAAAGCAGCAAAGCCAAACCAAAAGGCAAAGGCAATTTTTCCATTTACGCAATTAATTGGTCGAAACCCTGGGCGGTCGCCACTAATAGATCAGACACAAGCTTTGTGTATTTTTTTAATGCGGATTAACATTTTGCCTATTGACTGATTAATATATTTTTTTTTTGAGAAACACACACATGAAACTCACCCACAATAACATTGAATAGTTTGTTTGACAAATGTGTTTAAGTTAAATGCTAATGGATTTTTATAGTTAAAGACTTTGGAGCCATTGTGACCATGTGAATGAGCACGATTAGAACCCAATTACAAAATGCCTTTGGACCATATCCAGCTATAATATATTTTCTTGAGTATTCAAATTATGACTCATAAAATAAATTTTATGACTTCTTTGCCTGCCCAGATAATGTCAGAAGGTGCCAAAATTATATACTTCAATCTCAATTGCGGTCAAAAAAAGAAGCCTAAAGAACTGGGCAGCGGCTTTTGGTTTTGCTTTTGGCTCTTTGCATCATCATCAGCCAAATTGAGCTAAAATCGATGCGTCGCTGCGTCGCTGCGTCTTACACTCTAATCAGTTAAATGAACTGTTGAAAATTTGCCACATTTGCGACATAATGATTTTAATGAAGGTTCGCCAGGTTGGCCCTGGCCACGCGTCCACTCGCTTGTTTAAACAATAAGTAGACACTTCGCAGCCCAATTGTGGCCAAAAAGCCATTTGACTCTAATGCGTTTCTGCTCATGCAACACGTCAAGGAACTTGGCCTAATCACAGGGTAACGTTCATTACGGAAATGCTTTCATATTCCATTTCGCTTAACTGTCTGCATGTGCAGTTAGTTGCCTGAGGACATCACCCGCTTGCCCCTCACCTTGCTCTGGTTCCTTAGAACTGTCAGCTGCTTGGTTTCTTTCTAGGTCTTAGTGAGGCCAATCACAGCAACAGCAGCTAAAATCAAGATCTGCACACAATAACCTTTATCCCGCATATAGGCGAGCATACGCAATCAAGCCGAGTTGGCCAAGAGCCACACGCATGACGACCTACGACAAAGAAGAAGAAGAAGCTTGCAACGTTGAGGCAGACGCCAAGCATTAACTTAATTACGATTATGATTGTAATGGGCAACCGTTGAGCATCGTTATCAGCACATCAAAAGGGGATTATAGAAATGAAAAGTGCTGAATGAGCATGCGAAATCAAAGGATCACTATTAATTGATATGCAATAGGCACAGCGCACAGCGACAATGATGGCCAACAGGTGCTATTGACGACAAGAAGCAACAATAATAATAATAACAACAATTCATTATAGAGAACAGAATGCAACGGAGCACGTAGACGGCACGGGTTAAATTCTCAAACAGACCACGAAAAGGAAGTGGCAAAGACTGCGGCAAGCCGCCAACAACAGCTGCAGCTTCATCTGCAACATTTACGAGGTTATGCAGGCGGCTGTTGCAGTTGCTGTTGCCGTTGCAAGTGGCACAGACTGATTTTGTTTTACTTTTTAGTTCGTTCAGTCTGTGGCACGTGCTTGGCATAGGCGACGAGTTCGCTTCAAGGTGCAAACTAGAAACTCCCACGTTCATTATATTCATGCAGCCCACTCGTAGCATAAAAGATCTCTCCCCCTCTTCTCAAGAGCTCATCATATGATCAATCACTTCAAACACTCTGTCTATCTGTCTGTCAGTTTGTTGTACCCGCCTGGACAAAGACTGCAACAATTGCCATTGACAGTTTTTACCGTTTCGTCAATTATTGTTTATGTCTCGCGCCTGATTATTTCCATTGGATAGGTTTTTCTATCTTCCATTTGTGCAGTTATTTTTGCATATGCCCATCAACTGATTGATGCCGCTCAGCAAGCAGCTGCCAATAGACATTTTAATGGTATTTAATAAAGTGACTTTAACTTTGAGTTGGTTTTGTTAAGTAGAAAAACGTTGCAATTTGGTTTATAAGGGCGCAACAGCAACATTTGATTTGTTTTACTTTTACCCATATTTGTAATAATATTTGGCTTTCATATCTCGCTTTTGCATGCATGTCAAATTTATTGTAATATGTTATCTTTCTCTCTGTGGCCAATGGCGCACCTTTTGACGCGTGCTCCGGGCTCTGGAGGTTTTTTTGGGTTTTTGGGCACACGCCTGGCTGGCGTTGCATAAAACCAACAAGCATTAAAACAAATCTCACTAATTAGCCAACATTGTGGCGACAACAGTTCGCGGGCGTATTATCAAATGTAAATTGACATTAAAAACAGTTTTGTGGCGTTTTTAGAGCCAAAATAAATGTACAATTGTTCACGATTTTGTGGGCCATAAATTACGAAAATCATTTGGCCCAGAACGACCTTACGGTCCAGGCACTCGACACACTCGAAAACCCAAACCAAAATCGCCAAAAACATTTCATTAGTCAATGTGCATTTAACGTTTCGTTTGTTTGTTTTTTTTTATGGGTAGGGTGGTTCATTTATGCATCCCTAGCTGACTAGGGGCGCATTGGAAAGCAAATAGCAAATGGGAAATAGAATGGAATGCTAATTTTGAACAGTCAAACGCCCCACAAACTAATGATGATGCTCAATAAATTATACGATTTGACAATTGAATGTTTTGTTTTTTTTTCTGTATATACCCCATGATTACAATCTATTAGATAGCTATTAGAGATAGTTGCTAGTTTCTGGTGAAAAAATGCAACGACCACACACACACAAAAGGCAAACGTGTTTGGTTTGGCTCCCGGCAATATGTCAACATTTGCACAAACTAATTAAATTGAAAATTGAAAGTTCTTGTGAGTTTTTTAATGTGAAAAACAAACCCACAAAATCACCACGGGGGCATGCAACACACACACCAAACACTCCACACTCCACAAGGCGCGGCAGGAGTCATAAAAACAAATAGCACACACGAACACACACAGTAACAGTTAAGATTGAGAGTCTTTGGCACTCTTCACACCTCACGACAACATCGTAGACACATCCTGTGGCGCATGGCAAGACATCGTCGTCTAGTCATTAGTGTCTGGTCATAGCACCAGAGGCGTCTGCATTTGTGTCACCTGCCGTGCTTGAGCTGATGTTACAATTACCAGGTAATACGATGACGACGACGTTGAAGAAGACCACAGAATGTCTAACAACGGCACAGCTGGTCATAATGTTGTTTGGGCCATAATATGAGTACGTGAGGCGTGAGGATCTTACACTTTGCTAGAATGGGGTAAGACGAGGCAGGGTAAGGCTGTATTGTCATCAATTATGGCCACAGTGCCAGTGGAGTAGTGTAGGAGTTTAGCCAGTTTAACTGACTATCATTAATCTGCCAGCTAGACTGGCTTAGGAGACTGTTTAAATCTCCTACGGCAGTTTAACTTAAGTTGACTTTTAATGAGGACTTTGGCAGGGTTCCTCATTGAAGGGTTAGTTTTCCGTTTATTCCCTTTGATCAGTGAGCGATTTCACTTTCCCACTGGACAAGAGACTCAACAACGTGCAGTTTCACACTTTAAGAAAGGTACAAGGGAAAAATTGCTACCAAGTTCCGTTGTACAATAGCCAATATAAATCCAATTAGCACGCTTTTGTCTGCCCGTACACAACTGACAATTTATGTATATCCAACAAAAAGTAAAGAAAAGAAAGAAGGAAGAGCGAACGGAAGATGAGCAGCACAAAAGGAACACTTAACGCACTTGAACCGCTTTCGGTCTCACTCGGGGGTTTCTTTTAAGGGGTGTGTCATCATCACCATCATCATCTTCTTGCGTTGGCAGAACTTTATGACTTGTGCTCACCTTTTATGCTCACCATTAAACGCTATTAGCGAGCATTTAAGGATCACTTTTCTTCACATTTGTTTTGTTTTTTTGGGTAGGTCATTGAGGTTAAGCCCTGCGAAGGGAGGGTGTTTAAATGCGCTGTTAATCTAATAAGCCGCAAACACGCAAACAAGTTCACGTGGGAAAATTGGAGCAATAGAAAATAAAAATACTTTGTGATATGTGCGTGGGTTGGTTGATCGGGCAGATCGAGCAGATTGGGTTAGGTGTTGCCTTTGGCCAACACACTGGGTGTGTGTGGGAAGAGTGGCAAAGGAATCGAAAGAACAGACAGTACTAGTTATTTATGGCATTCAATTGGTTATGGGAATAGCTGGCAAAGAACAAGGAAGCAAGAACACTCAACTCCCACGTTCAACTGGCAACGAGAATCTCATCAATTTGCGATATTTTATGTGACATAATCCCGATGCAATTGGCGACTATAAAAGCTGCAAGTTGGGGACGCAGCATTCACAGTCGTGATGTGGCAACTCTTTGGATTACTGCTGCTTGGCAGCGCGATTTCACATGGCCAAACGGACAACAGCAGCGAGCTGGCCAAGACGCTGGAGTTAGAGGATCAGGATGACACGGCCATTGGAAGTGATAAGGAGCTCTCGGATTTGGTCATAACCACAGCATTGGGCAAGATCCGTGGCACGATTCTACCCTCGCATGCAGGTCGCAATTTTTATGCCTTTCGGGGCATACCCTATGCCAAGGCACCTGTGGAGAATCTGAGGTTCCAGCCGCCAGAGCCAATTGAGCAATGGTTTGACATCTTCGATGCGACTTTCGATGGACCCAAGTGTCCGCAGCCGGGTCTGTTCAGTGAGGATGTGAGTGAGGATTGTTTGCGACTGAATATCTACACTCGCGAGCTGCCCAGCGAAACTCAACCGAATCCAAAGAAACCTGTTATTGTGTTCATACATCCCGGTGGCTTCTACTCGCTTTCCGGTCAGAGCAAGAACTTTGCTGGTCCTCAGTACTTGATGGATCGCAATCTGGTATTGGTTACCTTCAACTATCGCCTGGGCACACTGGGTTTTCTGGCCACGGGCACACAGCAGGCGGTGGGCAACATGGGACTCAAGGATCAGGTTCAACTTCTACGCTGGGTTAAGTTACACATCTCACGCTTTGGAGGCGATCCCAATGCAGTTACACTATTGGGCTATGGAGCCGGTGCCATGGCTGTCAGCCTGCACATGGTATCGCCCATGTCGCAGGGTCTGTTTCAACGTGCCATTGTAATGAGTGGCGCCGCAACGGGACAGTGGTCCTTGCCACAGCATCAAATCGATGTGGCCAAGAAGCAAGCAGCGCTGCTGCAATGCAACACAGATGAGATGAACGAAATGCTTAACTGTTTGCGTGGCGTAAGTTAATTGGTATATTTAGTAGTTTTGGTATTTTAATACTCTATCTGTAGAAACATTACTTGGAGTATGCAAATGCTTTGCCTCGCATGTTTGACTTTGGTCGCAACAATCCGCTTATAGTGTGGAAGCCTGTGGTGGAGCCAGACTTTGGACAGGAACGCTTTCTTGTCGAAGATCCTGTGCGCAGCTATCAGAATGGTGACTTCATGAAGATACCCATCATCACGGGCATGACCAAGGATGAGTTTGTGGGACCTGCAATATGTGAGTAACAGCTGGTAGAAATCCTAAAATTCCATCTGATTTAACCCATTTGATCAGCAATCCTGCAAAGTCGTTCACTTTTGGGTGCCTTCAATGACAACTTTGAGGCATTAGCTCCCATCTGTTTCCTGTACAATGCCAGCAGTCCACGTGCCTATAACATTAGCCAGGAATTGCGACAACATTACTTTGGCACGCTGCTCTTCGATGCGAATAGTTCGCTGCAATCCCTGGCCACACTCTATTCGGATGCCTTGACAGGCTTTGGCATACATCGTTTTGTGCATTTGGCAGCCAGGCTAACCAAGGTGTACTATTATCGTTTTGCCTATCAGGGTCAACGCAGTCACATACACTATCCAGAGGATGCGCCCTATGGTGTTGTACATCATGATGATCTAATGTATTTGTTTGTGGAGCCTTCGATAAGTCGCATGTTCACGGAGGACGATGATGAGTATCGCATGGTGGATATTATGACTAGAATGTTTTCAGCCTTTGCCTACAAGGGGTTAGTACTAGTGCTAGTAGTAGTTAGTTAATGATAATAAACTCTTATTTTCAGTGATCCCAATAAACCCAGTGATGAGAAGTTGCGCAATGTTCGTTGGCGTCCTTTTAGCTTCAAGAAACGTTACTATCTGGATATTGGCAATGAGCTGGTCCTAAAGGAGAGCCTTAACTCTGCACGCTATGAGATCTGGAAGCGCCTGTTTCCCCTCAACTGGCGACGCCAGGAACGTTGGCTCAGTCAGTTCATCTAATCCAAACTCTTGTCGCCAACTGTACTTAATCATACTTTGTATTAAATGCATACAGTTTGTCCTTCAAAACATTTTGTTTTTATTTAATTTTGTGCAACTGTGTTTTCCCCCTTTTCGAGTTGTTTGTTGCCAAGTGATAAACCAATTGGCATCATTTTCAGTTCCAACTTGATGAGTTGGTCCCTGAATTGTTGTTTATGTTATGTTTTTTTTGGTAGGTATGCGTGTCATCACTGTGTGGGTGCATATATTAAGTGAGGATAGATAGTATATTGGTACGTGCTGTGCATTATGGGCAACCAGTGATCGCGTGCCATGGCATACACTGAGAGAAATCGTATGGGTAAGTGTGAAAGAGTCTACAAGCAAATGTGCTCTTTTCAACAACATACTTTGGTAATAAAAGATAATACTATATAATTTCTCTGGGTGTTTATTTCTGGTAGCACACACAGATGTTATTGTTGCTTCTTTTTTTTGTGGGCCACAACGCTCGCAACCTATTTTCATTTTTATTGCTCTTATCGGAGTTCGGTTACGCTTGACAGCATGACAATGTGAAAAGTGAGTGAGCTGATGCCGCCGCCGACGCCGCCACAACAACATCGTATTGGACTCGGACACACTGTTGCAAGTATCCTGCTTAAGTCATTAGCATAGGGAGCGCACACATGACGCTGTCCATCCATCCAAATGCCAAATGCCAATTGGCAATTGCCAAACAATTCAACTAGAATTCCAGCACGCCATGAGTCACGCCATAGCATCATCACAGTGTTGTAGGTCCTGTTGAGGGTGTTGTTGAACTTAATAGTTAATATATTAATATATGCAAATTGCCAGGGAGTGCGGTCTAGCTGCAAGAATATCTGTGGCAATAGATCTCCGTGTCGGGGTTGCACATTTTGATCGTTTTCACTTTAGTTTTAATTGTTTGGCTTGTCAGCACAGCATATGCTTGACTCTCTGTCTGACCGAGACCTGAGGCACGATTCTATAATTTGTTAGATATATATATATTTATGTATGGCAAGTCAGCCAAAGCAAAACAAACAAAAAAACTTCAAAGTCTTGTCCTATTGCCTTGGCATTCCAATTTCCAACGAAGCACAGAGACTCAGTCATAGATTTCGATTTCCACGAAATGTGCAGCGCAAATAAAGTTGTGAGCTTCAAGCTTCTTGCACCATGGTCGCTACATAGTCAACAACAACAACAACAACGGGGGCATATCAGATGCAGTTGGTGCCACAAACATAGCCAAAGCCTGCTGTGTCTGTGGCATCCACACCGTTTGAGGCTCTCAGTTTTTATTGACTGATGGAAATCGCTCAAAGACTATTGAAATTTTGCAGCGCCTTCTAGCCACAAAATGTAATTAGATTGCCTAGGCAGCAGGCACCAAAAAGTCTACTCAAACGTTCCACACAAACCGCAAGGCTTACAAAAAAAAAACCCAAAAACACGACTAGCAGATACCCTTTAAGCCTAGCAACTAACTTTTCAAATGCTTACAGGGTATACGAGAAAACTTCTGTGGTTGCAATGTGTAGAAGACGCGTGCTTGGAACTCCTGCTGTCAACATCAATGCTCAGGAATCTCTCTTGCTCTCTCCCCTTTTGGCCTTACAATGAAGTTGTCTGCGCAATTGACGTGTGCGATAAGGCCAAAAAGTGCAAGGCATAGTTGTAGGAGGACAAGGAGGACAAGGAGGAGCAGCAGCCGCAGTAAGAGACACAAAACAAAAGGAGTCTCTTACATAGAAAAATTTGCAGTAACATCACAAAACTCATAAATAACACAAGCCAGGCTGCAACTACGAGTACTACCGCTGCACACAAATGTTGGCCAGAAACTGTCCACCACGCTGCTGCCAACTCTTCCCCAGAGTGTTTTCTTTTTTGGTATCTTGCATTGACGATAATGTGCATTGCTTTTCACAATTTATGACTTACTCGAGCTCAACTCGCAGTGTATGCAAACTATTTATTGGGTTAAGCTAAGGCAGATGGTCATTGGATTGGCTTGCGAGCTTTGTGGGTGTGGGAAATGTGTGATATTTGGGTGAAATATATATAAATATAAAAGTGGGTTAACTCTTTGCAGTCAATAGTAATACTCATATTCGAAGTATTCTTAGTCAACGGGCAACCACAAAAACCAATAATCATCCGCTTATCCACAAACCCACATTCCAAATAAATGCTGCCGCTTACTTATTACAAATTCGTACGTTATCATCAGAAAGCGTTACGCGTGTGCTCGAGACTGGTATATTATCCAAATTCATGACGCATGCCAACCTAAGAGCTCTGAGCTAAGGGTTGGCAATTGAATTGGGAAAATGCACTTTTGACTAATTAGCATAGAAAGAAAATACATTCTAATGCATATTGCGTGTGGCTTGCCGCGTGGGTGCTAACTAAAAGTCAGTAGCCGATGAAAACATGTTGATAAGCTTGCGAGAAAACCATTAGCAAATAGTAATATATGTGTATGCTCATCATATTTAATAATAGTTGAGATCCTGCAGCGTTGAACTGTTCTATATTGAAGTGGCCGAAACAGCAGCAGCTTTTTTTTTTGAGAGTGTCGCGTGCCGATCGCAAGCTGAGTCTGAGCTAAAAACTCATCTCATGCTGTGGGCTGTCTGACGTTGATCTGTCAGGCATCCTTCTACCTTCTGTCCAGGGGCATTCCATTGTCCTACACTCTTTCTCTCTGAGCAAACAGCATTCCTGTCTGTTGTCATCGCGGCATCGTATTTCAATAATAGTTTTCAGCTCATCCTTGATTTATTTACAGCTTTCAACTTAACTGATGATGGATCATGTTGCACGGTGTCGCTTATTGACTAACTGACAGTGGGTTGCACCACTCGGCTCACAAGAGGGTGCATTTCTTTTTTTTTCGCCCTTTACTAGTGTTTTAGGTACTTAAGGGCTTATTGGTGTGGAATCTAGAAAGTTGTTTATTAAACTAGCAAAACTACTTGAATATATATTTTCAAATAATATATTGCTAACCAATAAATAACCTTGAACTTAATACGCCTGATAAGAAATATAAGCATATTTGTGGTTTCATTGCCTCTGACTCAATATTATATTGAAAAATAGTTCGATTTTAAATGCATTTTGTTTATTAATGTTTTAGGTATTTGAGCTTATCTACGACAGTTTATCCCCGTGGACAGCCCTTGCATTCCTCAGCCCGCGAGTTATTTGTTTTAGTAAGTTGCGGACTCTAATGAGCATGTCAAAAATTCTACTGGTTGTCCATCATATCGGACATCAGCTGACAAATTATTCCTCAGAACATGTGAAAGTTGCACTTCAAATATGTTGATTTATGTTGAAAAAAAAAGAAGTATAATTGATAAAATGTTAACTGTCAACAGTTTAGTGGTCGCTTAACTAATTGCTCAATAAGGCGCCCAGATTGTTGTTACCTGTTCGTATCATTAATAAGCTCCATTAGAACAAGTGCAACAGCGTGTGCCCCCAAAGCATTTCTCAGGCTGCCCGTCCATTGATGACTATTAATCAAAAGTGTAGCATCTTTTGCTACTCCAAGCAGCAGTACACAAAATACAATTTCATTAATTGTAGCCAAAACATACATTGAGCATAGAAGGAAAAACCACACCCGCATGCCTTTATAGAGAGTTTCCCACGAAAGCGCTGGCCACGGTGGCCAACGACAGCAGCTCATCATGCGCCATAGCTGGGATACACAGTGAACAATAAAACCTTTACTACTTATACTTCAACGTACTTCTTTGTATGAATTGGTTTACGGTGCATTGACCAAGACCTGGCCTGACCCAACCTGGCGCTACATAAGCGAAAACCCCCCGAGACCCGCTGGAGTTCATTCAGGTGGCTGCCCTGCAGTGCAGTGCAGTGCAGTGAAGAGCAGAGCAGAGCAAAAAGCATTAGCCAGTTTGGGCACGTACAAGATGTAGCTTAATAAAACACAAAAACAAAAGGTGAAAAATCCATGAAGAGTTTACAAAGTTCGAGTATCGCGGCTGCAGTTCACGTGAAGACAGCTGCCGATTCCACGGCAGCAACATGCGCCCTCATATTGCAACTCAACAGCAGCAGAAGCAGCAACAACAGCGGCAGCAGCAGCAACAACGTCAACGTCAACCACGTAATCAACTTACAACACAACGGAATGGTATGGCTTGGGCCATGTCTACCAGTCGCTATGTCTGAAATAGTAAACATCCCTTTGTGTGCCCAGGGCCAGCGCTGGAGTGGAAAGCAAAAAAAAAGAAAAAAATTGCAACACTTTGGAGGAAGACAACCCCCGGAACTTTAGACAACACCAGAACGCAACCAGAACCAGGAAGCGTAAGCATATTGAGGGTGCTCTCTATCTATCTTTCCTGCAACTCTGTGTTTAATGTTTGGTTTCATTAGTCCTAAGCGACAAATCAAACAGTTTGTGGCAGTTCCTTTTTTTTTTGTTGGGATTTGTAATTTTTGCCCCGGCCGTTGTTTACACTCATTAGTTGGGCTCTGAGGATTGTCACACCCTCTCTCTCTCTCTCTCTCACTCTCTGTCGCTCGTTCTGGTTTTGCGACAACTAGCATACGTTAGAGGGTGCACTGATTCAAGGAGGGGGTTATGGTTGCAGGGGTGTTCAGTTGTTCAGTTGTTCAGTTGTACCATTTTTCAACTCGAACCCATTCAAAGCACATTAATAATCACATTCGACAGCAAGAATATTGACAGGAGTCGCTTTTGAAAAACTGCAAACAAATATTTGCACAGTTTTGAGGCTGAGGCACTTAACACGCCTGTAATTATTGGGCCATTTGGATTTATTTTTTTTTTGCTTTTCTCTTTGTGGTGTGCTCTCGATGATTGCGCTTTTTATGGGTTTTTGGTGTGCAGAGATTATCAGCTAAACAACATTTGGGTGGGTGCTAAACGAATCAATTGATTGTAGTGTGAAACATAAATGCTTTTAAGTGAGTTTATGTTTAATTAATACCAAAAGCCAAACTATATATATTAGTATCCTGTTTAACGCTTAGTCAGTCACGTTGCACATAAATAATGTCGTGATTTAAATTGAAAACATTAAGCGAGGGTGGTCCATGTTATTCTCATCACCAAAGGCATTAACGCCATTATTAACAAGAGACCAAAGCAACAGCAACAACATGCATAATTATGATTGGGTCCCGGGTTCCCCAAAATCACAATCATGTTTGTTATTGTTGTTGTTGTTGTTGCTATTGTTGTCGCTGTCTGTCGCCGGGGCTTCAAACAAAAGCAACGATATCAGAACGAGCGAAACAACAAAAGACACTCAAACGACGACCACACACAACTAACAACACACACACACACGCACACACATTCTCATACATATAAAGCTGTCATGGAGTAGCCAACGATGCCGCCTGTGACAGACAGCGAGACAATGGCGAATGTGAACGTAGGGGGAACGCTCACATATGTAAGCAAGTGTGTGTGTTTGTGTGTGTTGAGTTGTACTTTGTATTTGTTTATCGAATAATCAAATTGTTTATCGGGTTCAACTTAAACGTAAAGCGAAAGAAAAAAAAAACAAACACAGGCAAAACAATTAATTTTAAAGCCTTTTGATGTGAACACTTTCACCAAAAAAAAGGAAACGCAGTGAAAGCAATCGGAGTGTCCTTTTTTGATGTCTGTTGCTGTTTGCTGTTGTTTGATTTAGGAATTTTTTGTACCCTGGGATCTGTTACAAGTGCGCATTCAGAACCGGACCATTAATCAAGGCAATTTACATTTATATAAATATTTAATTTGTACAATCGAATTATGTTTGCTGTCAGTTTCGTTTGCGTAGGCGCCAGCCAAGTAGATTAATTATATATCTATTTTCTTAGCTTCAGGGTGGCGCAAATAATTAATTAAAACATTTGAAAGGTTTTTAGATAGAAAAAAGACTATTTTGGATAAAGTCCCAAAGCTGTTATAGAATTAAGTTTTTATTAAAGCTTCTTCTTTTTGCCTTTCCACGAATATTAATCGATGGCATCAAGGTGGCGGCTGTGAACAACCCCCAAAAACCAAAAACCAAAAACGTTGTTCAAAAATTCACTTTAAATGCCAAACAAATAGTATATTGTTTAACAAATTTTCATAAGCACACTGCGCCGGCTGTCAGTGGCTCCGAGCTCTTCCCAGAAAAACCAACAAAGCGCATGCGCAAAAGGCTCTGCACACTCCACTCTCAATTTGTATTGTCATTAGCGATTGTGGCTCTGATCCTGGGACTGGGGCGTAATATGATATGTTGACAAAACGCATAAACAGCCAGCCCAGACAGATACGAAGATACAGATGAAGAGACATACGCATACGTATATAATTCGATAGCTGACAAACCAATAAAGCATTTCTGTGTTCATTTTTTTCGTTTTTGAACGGCGCTACTTCAAAATGTTTACTCCTTTTTGGCCTGCTTTTGTGCACTTCATAAATGCGTAATCAAAACCACAAACGCGATCCAATAATGTTGTTCATCAAGAGCCACGAAATGGGAAACAAAAATACAAAAAAAAAAATCCACTGAAATGAACAAGCAAACGATCAAGGACCAGGTTTTCATTTGAATGTTGATATGAATGTGGCGCAGGCGTAACGAAAGTGAAATCGAGACACAATCCTAACCGGCAGCTGGAACACCTTCGCATAGTCATCATCATCGTTTCGTCTTCTGCTTTGTTTGTTAGATATCACAAAGAACCAGTCGAAAGTCAAAAGGGGCACGCGCTCATATATATCGCTCTTCAACCCCAGGAACGTTTCGACAAGGCCTAGACCCGAGTTGAGATGCAGACATTGTGACTGATCGGGTACGGGTACGGGTGCCGTGTTTTTGTTGGTTGGTCTAGACATGCCACAGACTCTCTCACAGTTTTAATAGACTTATTGTAATTGAGTCACAAAAGCCACACTCGAATCACAACTCTTTCACATATGCATTTTCCACATTTCCAGCTGCTCGATTGGATCAATGTGTTCCAATCAATAGTATTTTAGGTTTTCCCCTTTGAAACGCAATTTTACATGTGACTTGTAATTTCTTTCAACATTATATTTCAAATTTAATTAAAATATTCGCACAATATTTTGCTCATTTCTTTTCACATTAACCATTGTGTCTGGCCTTTTCTATGTGATTCTCATCTTTTTGTTTTTTTCTTTTTGTGTCCTGTCATGCGTTTTGTCAAGTTGACTTGTTCACCTTTTCTTTTTTTCGCTCTCTTTCTCTCTTTGTCCTTTGTCCCAAATGAGTATAGGACACAATGCGTATAGTTAACTGTTTGCTCATGCCCCCACATTTATATTGTCCTTGGGCATGATGTGTGTGGTTGCTGGGTTGGCTAACAAGTTAATTTTCCATATTTTCTTTGGTAAAACTTTTGCACGAACTCTACATCAAAGTCATTATGTGGTTGTGTGTGTGTGGTTTGCTTAGCTTGGTCCTTGGTCCCTTAAAAGTTGGACAAAGGCCTGTAAATGAGCAGGAGTTTTTGACTTAATAACTCTAAGGATTTTATTATCTTACTTTACTATATATTCTAAAAGAAGTATCCATTTCAGAGCCTTTAACTTGACTATAAAATAACCAAAAATTATCTGCTACCCATTATTAAGTCGCTGTTGACGTTGCATCATTTGTATAAAGTCGCAATCATGATATGCGACCAGCCATTAGGGCAACCCCTCTTAGCACCCTGACGATAATCCTTTTGCAAGCGCTCACGGCTCACATGACTGAGATTTTCACGCAAGAACAAACCTCTTACAATGCTGCCAATCTCATATGTCAATAGCACTCCCAGTCGTAGAGTTGGGCGTTTGTGCCAAGGGTTAAAAATTATCGCACAATTACAAGTTTCGCCTCTTCCCCCCCAAGTCAAAAGAAGGTGAAAAGGCATTTAAAGACAAATTAATGTGTATTTAAGCTGCTCCAAAAGACTAATTGCCCAAAGGCGCTGACCAACACACACACGCACAGACGCACACACAAATGTTTTCTTGAAATACTGAAAATCTCACGCCTTTGTTGATTAATTAATCAAAGTAAATAGCTACAGCGAGCGTTCAGCGAGCAACGTCATTAGCCTAATCTAAACGGCCTATTGATAAGCTTTTTTCCGCACCTAATGGCTACATTAATTTACAAAGCCAGCCAACTAGAGTCAGAGCCACACCGAAGACGCTGACGACAAGCCGATGTTGGCTTTGGGCAGCACTTCTGGCCCCCGGCTTGGGAAACAGTTTATCCCAGACGGTATACCGTTCGACAAAGGCGGGTGGACCGACTTTGGTAAGCTTATTGTTATAGAGTAAATGCATTTGCTTTGCACTGCAGGGTGGCCAATGTTTCACAGCATTTGACACAGGTTGACTGCAATAGAATATTCAAAAGATTTGTTACTAGACTTTGAGCTCTGGGTTCTTACCCCGTTTTGGCAAAGTGCGCAAACCAAGCTGTCATTCTGTGCATCATAAAGAGATCCGTGTTGCTTTCGTTCATTTTTGGACCATACCACAAACCGGGCATTATATACTGCAAATCATCTGCATGACCCACACCGCTGGGCTGATTGTCCATTGTGAGTGGTGCAGAGAGACTCCTCTGACCAATGTAGTCCATACGTGTGTAGTAGACTGGCGTGTGATGTCTTGCCAACTGCACCAGGCGATAGACGCCATGACCAATGATACCATCGGAGAAGATTTGTCCAAATTGCTCAATATTCGTTGCATTCAAATCGTTCGCATTTGTGCCCAGATAAAAGTCCTTAAGCCGTTTACTCTTATGCCAATCGTAGTCGTAAAGGAATAACTCCGGAGCATACTCTTCAAAATTGGTTATAATATCCTGCAGCAATAGATCTTTCTCCAGGTGTCCTGAGGAAAACAAATGTTCTTGTTAAGTCGCACTCTCACCAGCTACAAACAGAACTACACTAAACAAATTTCCTTACTCACCCAGTGTAGTAAAGTCCAACTCGTTAGTGGTAAAGCTGACCAGCAACGGCACCTTATTGAATGCACCCTTGTCAATCAGAGTGGTTGGATGCTTGGGCATAAAGTTGTTATCAATCTCATAGTTCCACTTCATGTTGACAAACTTGTATTGTTCCCAACTGGCGCTGACTTCCACAATGCGCTGCCAGGTCACATTTCTTAGGCACTCCGTCATGTAGAAGCTATTGTAGAGGGGACAACCCAGCTGTCTGGCCAAGAGTTGCGACCAGTAGTCATTGTGAATGCTAAAGTGATTTGTGGCAGATCCACTCATGAGTATGGCACCATGGAATAGGCCACTGGACAATGGCGAGGCCAAATGCAGACTCACGGCCATGGCGCCCGCACTCAGGCCAAATATGGTCACCTTATTGGGATTGCCACCAAATTGGCCAATATGAGATTGTACCCACTTCAGGGCCATTACCTGATCCAGATAGGCGTTGTTGCTGCCACCCAGGAAGCCCAAGGCACCCAGCCTGTAGTTAAAGGCCACCAGGACTACATCGTGCTCCAGCAGATAGTGTGGACCAGCCTCGTACACGCTGTGTCCACTGCCCAGCACATTGGCACCACCGTGTATATAGACAATAACGGGCAGATTGGCCGTTAGATTCTTGCTGAAAACATTTAGCTTAAGGCAATCTTCGCTCATAAACAATTGAATTCCGGCTTGTGGACAGATTAGTGAATCGAAGGTGGCCTTAAGTGGTACATTGCCCCAAGCCTGAATGGGCTGTGGTGCCCGAAAGCGTAGCTTACCCACCGGTGGTTGAGCATAGGGCACGCCAAGAAATGCATAGATAGTCTGTCCACTGAAACTCTTCACTGTGGTGCCTTTAATGGCACCCAAAGTGGTGTTCACCAATGTTTCACAATCGCGTGGCTGTTCTTCAAGGTTACCATTTGACTGTGGCACCACCAGCAGCAGCACCAGCACCAGCAGCTGTCGCAGCCGACAAATCATTTTCCTTTCAATTTCCTGTGGGAATTTCTGTTCGACTTTTGCTGTTTTGCAATTGAATCGTTTTTTTTTTTTTTTTTGGGTGGTGCGTTGCACCCGCATGTGGAATACTCAAACCACTGACTGAAGGAAACTATAAGTGGCAAAATATGGCAGTTTACTTCACACGCTCCGTGTACTATCAAAGCAAAGTGGCAGTTTGATAAGCTTATTATTGATATTTGATTGGCGTTGATATGATTAGAAATTGTATTGTTGGACTCTCCATGAATACAATTAAATAATACATTCCGAGATTAGCAAAGAACACAGAAAAGAGAAATACTTTTAATTTAGTAATCAACTAAAGGAATATGCTATAACTCCTACCCTTTCTTTGGTTTTCTAGACATCATGCTGACCTTGGTAAATCTAAATCATTTGCAAGTACTACATAGCATTCATATCAATTGAAACTTATTGCTTCATTGAAATATTGAATAGCAGCCGTTAGATAGAGTACAGACAGCGCCCTTTGCCATAGCTATGGAACCACCAATGCTGATCCTACGCCCGCAGAATTTTTTTTAGAGTTTTGTAGGTTTTTCTCATGCGTTTTGGCAGCAGGCAACTTACTGAGATTTAAATTGATTTCCTTATTAATGCACATCCCTCTTGTAATATTCAATTAAAACTAACCCACGACTCTCTCTCTCTCCCACTGTTGGCAGTAATTGTCGCTTCTATAGCTTCTCTCCCATTGATTGATATAAGCCGAGTGGTAATTACTCGGAGCCCTGGAAGTGCAATCTGATTTGCCAGGGCAAAAGTGGAAATTTATGGCGGCGCTTGAGAAGCTGACAATGACCTTTGTTAAATAAATTAAATTAATTATTCCTGCAATTGCTGAAGAATATCTTTAAAAGCTAAATCGGAAATGAAGCAACAAAGCTATGGCTTATTTATTTATTAAATCATTTAGAACAAAACAAAAAACATTGGTTTAAATCGTAGAATATTCACACAACGCCGAGTCGCAACAGATCTTGGCGAAAATATTCCAAGCACTTGAGATCCAATGTGCACACCGCATCGCCACAGGAGCAGACGAAGCGGCAAAACCAACGTGCCACAGCACTCCAGTTGTTGCAACTATATATGAGTGGCCTCTTGACAGACATCGTTGCAAAAAAGCCTCAAACTGTGCCTCTCGAGTGGCAATGTGTATTATTTTGTGGCAGAGCTGCGACACACCGAAGCTTCCTGTGGTGGCTTGATAACGCCGCACCACAAAAAAAAGAAGAAGAAAAAAACACATAATAAACTTTCTCACGCATCGTTTGCAGATGTTGCATTAATTAAATGAGCGTAAAATAAAAGAGGTAGAACTTAAGAAAGTTTAGTAGATACTATAAACCCTAACCTACAAAAACCTATAGAAAACATTGGTCTAAAGACCACCGCAGATTATTAACCTTTGTTTAACTAACTTCTGACCTTGGGGCACAGTCATGATCTTTAAGCACATGCCACGCCCTTGGTGGCCTTAAAGATCGATTTCATTTATGTCATATTAGTTTGGTAATTTGCCCAAAAGCAGCTGCATCTCGAAAAAAAAACACTACAAAACTCATTTGAAATTGTGAAGCCATGCAAATTTTCAAGATATAATAATAAAATCTGTTATTTAAATGACATTTATGAAAAGGAAACAGTCGCAACTCTCAAGTGACCAACATGCTGGCCCCGAAGAACAATGCAAGAGGACGGGGAAACGCCTTAGGCGCAAATCGGGAAAACAATGCTCAAGAAAATGGAATAGAAACGCCAAGCAACAATTGCGGAGCGATAAACCACTTGAGTAATCAATCAAAGCGATATGCGGTCCAGGCAAGAGCTCTTGTAATGAATATTCATTCAAAGATGAGAATTATCGCATTGGTATCGTATCGCTCGTTGAGGTTCTGAAGGTTCAAGGCGGGTACGGTTCGAGGCGAGCATTTTGCATAAATGATAGCCGAAACAATAGACCAATATCCTAAAGGCATGAACACTCAATATCTTTGCATATGTATGCGATAATTTGTTCCGAACATATTGCCTCTAATCTATACATTAATATATATTATATATATATATATGTATAAACTTCTTGTAATCAATACGTACAAGTTTCTGTTAAGAAGAAGGCTGAAGGGAGTTTCTTCGCTTTGAAGAACAACGATCCTTGTGCCTCAAGTGAGCAAAACGCACAAAATGTGAAACAAATAACAAAAGCACTCGAACCGCATTTCTTAGAGGGTTTTTTTTTTTGCTTTCGGCCATTGTGTTATTGTAATGAGCCTGACGTTCCCAATTTATTATACAGCCAGACAAGTATAAGAAGCGAGTATGGAACCGCGAAAGGGTCGAGATACTGTGACAAAGAGTTTCACACCATTGCGCACATATTGTTGTGTAAATAGGAACTAATTCCTTACTTTCTTGTCGGTTCTGTTCCGCTCAAGTGTTCCAATCAAAGAGCTTTCCGCCCAAAGATTGCCAAACCACTTGGCTGGCCAAAAGAGCTTCGAGTTATTTTATTACAATAGTAATAAGAGCATAATAAGCTTGCTTTGGTGGAATAGTATATTCAATTCATCTATCATTAAAATATTAATTTTAAGGCCTTAACACACGATTTTCACTATAGCCAATTGCCAAGTTCTGTGCACAAACAATAAGAATTAATATGCCCTGGGCTTAACCCTCAATTGGTAGAACCAAACAAAACAAAAAAGAAAAAGGGCTATGAAAACCCTAAAAAGCAAACTTTCCATCTAAACTCGTCGTATTTTTGCCACTTAATTGAGATTAATTGAAGTTATGTGTCCGAACTGAATAAACAGCTTTTTTGTGGCCATTTTGTTTATGAATGCGTTTTATGTGCACAACACTCGAGTCGAAAACAGAAATATTATTATTATCAATAATTACCAAGAGGGCACCCCAAAAATAGTCATAGAGCCGAGAGGCAATCCATTTTTATTAAATTAAATTGAGTGTTGCGGCGGAGTTGCAATGGCAACAGTTTCAAACGGAAACCCAAAATGTATCTCTAAGATACATCCATGCAAATGTTGAGACGAGGTTAATGCACTCAACGCTTGTTATAGATACACTTCATAAGTCTGTGTGTATGTGCCTTAATTGGTCTATTGGACTGTAGGTTCGTGTTAATAGTTGCCTTCCCAGTCACAACTAGCTATTTAAGCAAATTGACATTCAAATGCAGTTGAATAAACTGAAAGCAGATACAAAAAAAAACTTATTGTCATGTCGTTTATTTAATTTAATTTTTTATTTGTAACTTTAAAATTCACGGCCATCATTTATAAATTGCCTGATCGAAAACGCTTGAGTAAATCCATTTAATTGCCAACTCCACCCAACATCCTTTCATTACATTGATGTCCGTATAATGGGCTGGGCGGGCAACCCGTTCAATTCGCGCATCTCCGGACGTGTTCGCACTCGTGTAAACATGCGTTTGTCATTAGACACAGCGGAAATATTGACATGGATTCGACACGCGGCGCAGTCTTAACTCGCCACTTTATGTGGCATTTGATTTTTTAAAATGTTGCCAAATTCTTTGTATTTTTCATTTTCGTTTTCAATTCAACTTCCGTTTTTTGTTAGAGTTGCAACTGTGCAACTCGGCCTAACTTTATTCTCTTGCGCTTGAGTTAACAGCAGCGAGGTACTGCTCTTGCCACATGTGGCAGGGGGTTGTTTTTTATATTTTTATTCTTTCTTGCGTCGAGGGGCGCGCGTGTGTCCTTTGTCTGTGCATCTTTGTTGTGCTTAAGTGTCCTCACCATGCCAAATTCACAAATTCACAAATCCTCGAATCTTTTTTTTTTATTTCCATGAAGTACCTGAAACTTTACAGTTTTAGTTTTTTGAGTTTACTAATTAGATTTTATTGCGTAGCGCGAATCGCTTTGTAAACGGCGGCAAGTGTGAATAATTCTCCTTTTTTTTTGGTGTGAATTGTCCTCAGGCATTTAGTTTGCCTTTTAGAGGAATAAAATGGAGAAAATTTGTATCTGTATTTTTTGTCTATTAGAAACTTTCTGATTGATAAGCACGGCTGCGGCTAGTCTTATTTCTATTAGCCAAAGTTATTTGCAGCTTTTGCTATTGCCAAGCAGCTCTCCCTCTCCCTTCCTCGCTACTTTCTCTCTTCTTGTTGCGGCATTGAGATTAGGGAATGCGGGTCGAGAGCTATGTAACCGCTGCTTTGGCTTTGCAGCCCTTCAAATTGTGGGAGAAATATTGTTTAATTCTCGTAATATGCACAGTATACAACGCATGTAATTCAATGCCATAATTTCAAACAAAAACCCAAAACAATATTTGAATTGAAACGCAAAAAACAAAATAGAAGCATATTCGACAAAGATGCGCGTGGGAAATGTAATAAACTATTTAACAAAAATATATTTCACATGTAATTCCACAAATATTGTATTGTTTGCTGTATGGACAATGAATATTGGTCGTAAGCCCATTAACACTGACCAAAAAACACCTGAACACAGTGCAGTTAACCCAAATGTGTGTTTTGGTCGATTTGTTTGGACAAACGGCTTAGTCAGACAAGCTACTTAGCAGCCACTTGTCCTAACGATCAGTTCACCCAAAACATGGTCAAAACATTTCAATTCTCTCTCTCTCTCTCTCTCTCTCTCTCTCTTTGTCTCTCTTACTTATCGTTGACCAGCGATCTTGTCCCCGTACCACACCACACCGCACCGCACCGCAGGACACATCGCGGCAAGAGGACTCACGCAGAGTGTGAAAGGTATTATCAGTTTGACTCGATCTGCTGTTTGTGTGCGTGTGTTAGAGCTGGTATAAAGTTGTTGCCGTTTATGTTTTTAGCTGCGTTTCATTTATCAGTTTTTGGTGGAAATGCCAGTCGCATACAATGAGAAATTATGAGACTTGCTTTAAATCATTTACGTTCCATGTATGATCCTCTCCAATCAGCCGCTACTTAGCTAGCGAGGGTTGTTTTCAAGTTGCTCATTGGGCTTATCTGCAAGCAGGGATCTTTGAGGCTATTTGGATTTTCATGTTGTCGACATTTGCCAAATGAATGATTTCCTATATATGCGGTTTTAATTGCGGCCAACAAGCAAACTATTTTAATCTATAGTCAAACAGTACAGTTAATTAACTGCGAATTGTTTGTTAGATGCTTTCTGTAAGATAAGCTCCAAAAGGCAAACAACTTTCTAAAGAGCGTAAAAGAGGGTGAAATATGTACTTAATATTAATAAATGATCATGTAATCACAACCCTGAAATGTTACTGACTCTTGAGAATAAAGCATTAAGACTTTATAAAATTTATAGCACAATCGGGCATATAAATATATATATATATAAAAGTTAGCCCGCTTAAAATGAGTTTCATGAAAGTTATTTTTAAATTCAAAGCAAATAGAAAGTATTTGTAGAAAGTCAAATTTGCTACACTTAAAAGCCAACCAGACTTGCAAATACTCTACTCAAACGCTTTTTCCCCTTTCCCAATAGATTTGCTGAAAAACCGCTGGATAAATCCCTTTTGGGCGTTGCTTCCCACGATGTGCCTGCGGGAAATTGTTGAATTTACGATGACATTTATGCGTAATTTTTGGTTAAAATTTAATGTCCGCATCACGAGGACAACAACAACAACAACAAGAAGAGCACTGTAAAATGTGGAAAAAGAGTTTCCGCTAGCTGAATGGATAACCCGTGGAGAATGTCAAATAAATTTGACATTGGCATCGAGATTGAGTGAAATGTTGCAACGTAATTGAAATGGAACAGTTCATTTGAGGCATCATTAAGCTGCCACACCTACTTTTAGACAGCCTCAATTGTTGGCCAGGTAGGCGCTTAACTTTGTTGATCTGTTTATCAAACTCTCAAGGTCTTTGGCATCATATGCAACGGCATGACTTTACTTTTTGAAGTCAACGCCCCTTTCTCGGCGCACCCTTTGTGCCAATGTAATCCTTTTAAGGTCCTGTCTCAAGCAAAGTCCTATCGCGTGCTAGGCGCTTAATCTTTGAACAGAAAGAGAGAGAGGAGCGAAACAATTGTCCCAGGCAAGGCACCGCGGGTTGCTCATTCAGTTATTTGTTTGTGACGTGTCATAATTGCACGATTTGCTTCTTCTTCTTCTACTACTTCTTCGTCCTGTCGCAGAAGTGTGAAAATTGGGGTTTACCCGGCGCCTTAGCCTTAACGCAACCCTTCAGCATTCAGTTTTTGGATTCTTAATGATTATGTTTGTTTGCTTTATCTTTGGCTTAAGATCGACATGAAAATTTGTTTGCTAACTTTATGGCATATGTCAGAGTTATGGCATTTGCCTTGGGTTTTCATAAACATAACTGTATTTTGCTTTTAGGGGGTTGCTTTACTCCTCAGTTCCCTTGCTAAATTCTGTTTTATGATCTTGAGCAAAAGAGTTGCCTATACGATTTTCATGTTGATAACGTCAGAGTTATGTGTTTTTTTCTTGTTGTATTTTTTGCAAAACGTTTAAAGCTTATCGCCGTGTAGATCGTGAGAAGTAATACCGTTAGATTTAGCTGTGTGGAAACTAAGAAAAAAAGGCTAGGTAACACCTATTTACAACTTTAACTTAAGGTCCTTTTTACCCCTGTGCTCTTGCCTAGAAGAGAAACAACTATTTAAATCTCTCTCTCTCTACTTATACCATTTATGTATGTTCTGCTCAAAAGCTTCTACTTGGTCGCCATACTTCAATACATAACTTAACCACAATTGCACAGCTGCTGTGCTTTTGCTCCGAGTTCCAGGCACTGTTCCTGTTCCTGTTCCTGCTTTAGCTTCCCTTTTCTTTCACCAGGTGCCTGATAATTCACAATTGTTGTTTTTTTTTGTTATTGTAATGTGCCTTTGAGCCCCAACTTAATTAGCTTTGACTGCCTGCCATACTACAATTATCCACTGATGTTCCCCCACCACAACGCCCGACGCGTGCTGCTGCCTCTTTGGGTAAGGGGCAGGTCGAGAGGGTGGCAGTGGCGGTCCAGGCGCAGGTGTGCTAATGCGCTAGAGCAGCGCAGCCGCAGAGAGACTTAACTGCTCCAGCTACCAGCTGCTAACAGCTACTGGCTGTCCAATCAAACCCGAGCACAGTCAGCGACGACGACGGTGACGGAGGTGTGTGTGTGTGTGTTTGTGTGTGTGATTCCAGTAGGAAAGAGAGTTCGGCTGTTGTTGAGTGTCTGACGGATAACTTAGGCGCTGCTGCTGCTGCACGGATAGCGTACGGATAAAACCGGATAAACTGGAAAGCAAACCAATGAGAGCACAACAACCACCACTAACGCTGCCAACGCAGCTGCCAACGTCGTAGGTCGTCGCTTCGGTCAAAAGGAACTTAATATCGAGTTCGGCACAGCCAGAGACAGTCAACATTGCGCAGCCGTTGTGAACGGACGTTCTACAATTGCGCCGGAAGAGCAATTCAACAGCGAGAGAGTGTTTCTAAAAAGAAAGTGCCGTGTGTGTGTGGAAAAGTGTAGAAAAAGCCAAAGCACAAGCTGTTAAAACAAATCAAAATGGTGTTGAATGGATTGACCCTGTGCCAGCCGAGTCCGGTGCCAAGTCCACCAGCAAGCAAATCACGCATTCAAATCGAATGGGATATCAATGATACAGTGGTGCCGTCGGTCAGCGAATTCGATGAGTTCAACGATTGGGCCAATGGGCATTGTCGCCTGATCTATGGAACGCACAGTGAGGATGCCAAGAAGCATGCCAGCGGTTGGGCAATGCGCAACACCAACAATCACAATGTCAACATATTGAAGAAGAGCTGTTTGGGTGTTCTACTCTGCAATGCCAAATGCCGGCTGCCCAATGGCGCCAGTGTACATCTGCGTCCGGCCATTTGCGACAAGGCGAGACGCAAGCAACAAGGCAAACAATGTCCAAATAGGTAAGTTTGCAGCTAGCAGAAATCTTCAAAGCGTAAACTAATCGAATTATTATCCCAACTTGCATAGAAACTGCAATGGACGTCTGGAGATACAGCCATGTCGTGGTCACTGCGGCTATCCGGTGACCCATTTTTGGCGACGTGCCGGCAATGCCATATACTTTCAGGCCAAGGGCACACATGATCATGCCAGGCCCGAGGCCAAGGGCTCCACAGAGGCACGACGTCTGCTGGCCGGTGGCAGGCGTGTGCGCAGCCTGGCGGTGATGCTGGCCCGGGATGCTGCACTCAGCGATAAGTTGTGCAGCTTGCGCACCAACAAGCGACAGGCCAAGGCAGCAGCAGCAGCATCTCTGGATAATCCCAGCAAGCGTAGCAAGCAACGCAACACAAATCCAGAGCAATTGCTGCTCCAATCCAGCACAGAGCTGCTGGGCTATCAGAGTCCCACAGGCCAAGTAGCAACGACCACAGCTTCAATGCAATTCAATGCAAATCAAACTCAAACCAATTACCTAACGCCACAGTGGAGCAGCTGTGAAACGTATTATCAGCCGGATGGCACATTGGGTTATGGCAGCAACATTTATGGCTATGATATGTTGCACTCGCCGTTGTCCTCCTCGAACAGCTCGACGGCCAGCTACTATCAAACGGAGGCGCAACAGCAGCAGTTGCAGCCACAGACACAAACGACGCTAACACCAAGCAACAACTATGAACAAGGAGTCAGTGCATCCGTGTATCCGGCTAGTGTTAATTTGTATGAAAGCTGCGACGATACTTCGAGTTTGACCAGCAGCTCGGGCTACAGCTCCGAGGACTATAGCTATTTCAATGGCTATGTGCCACAAACAATGGATATAAGTGGCAGCTCCAATGCCGCCAGTTCCGATAACTTTTATACGCCGCATTCGGAAATCTTCAATGTCTTTGATCCGAATATCAATAGCTCCGGTCCATCTACAGTGGAGCTGCTGTACGACGAGGCAACAGCCTATCAACAGCAACAGCAGCAGCAGCAGCAGCAACAATCCTTTATTGCCACACCCGTCTCTTATCAGCCACAGCCACAGCAACAACAACAACAACAATCACAGCATCAAACAGCTGATTATTATTATAGTAATACGGGCGTGGATAATGTGTGGAACATTCAAATGGACGCTAGTGTTGCCACCTATCAGAGTCCAGCTCAACTGGACTCTACCGTTGGTGTTTACTGCTAATCCCGCAGAGATCTCACTCAATTCCAAAAACAAAAAACAAAAACACTCAAGCGTTGTTCTAGTCTCTAGTTGAATCCACATCTCGCCTCAGCAACTTGAAGTTATCTATTTTCCCCTCCCCACCCTTCCTCCTTGCTTGCTTGCTTGTTGGTTTTTTTATATATCTTTATAGATCTTTAAATGTTTCTATAGCTCTTTAAGTACATTTGTTTACCCAGCTATTCCAAAGTTTTAACCTTAAGTCCATAATAATTTTCTAAATATAATTAGTTATAAAAGAAAAACACCCACCTATTTATGAATATTGTAATAAAGATTTGACATTCTTTTAAGTATTTATTTCAATGCATTTTTTCTATATATTCTTTTTCGAGCAACCACATTTATTTCTCAAATTGTGGATTTGCGTGTAAATAGATGAATGCATCCAAGGCATTTTGAAAGGTATATGGAGGATCTTGAGTTAAAACGGTTGATAGTTGTGATTCTGTTAGTAGAATATCATTCAGTGTGCCATCGGGAGCAGCTTGCTCAGGATTTCGTACAGCAGCATTCGAATCTTTCTTGCCGACTTCGTTTGCTGCAGCCGCAAAAGTGGCGCCATCTGTGGTTGAATTTGTATTCCCTGATGAGCTAACCGTTTGCAGCGTTGTTGCCGTTCCATCCGAAGTGGGCTCAAAGCCTTCAGATGATGAACTTGGCTCACTGCATGAAGTTGCTGCCTCACTGACCTGCACAGCAGTTGTATACGTTCCATCAGCTAGTCTCACCATTGTTCCCCTACACCTTACACACTTGGGCGTCTGCCGTGGCTGCTCGCGTTTCTGTAGACGCTTGACGGGCACAGCAGCCCGTTGGGTGCGCTTTCGGTTTTGCCAAGGGTTACGCCTAGGCGCCTGGGCTGGCGCCTGCAGCACATCATCATCATTATTATGTTGTTGCTCTGTCCACCTGCTCACCTGACGCAATTCGTTGACACTGTTGTTGAGGTTTTGCAACTCATCTATGAACTTGTGCAGCAAGCCAGATAAATCGATTTCCCCATTGGCATCTCGCATCATTTGAGCGAATCTTTTTTTCCTTGGCCTGCCATCCCTGGCTGCTGGACGTCTTATGTTTGGTGGCATAAGAGCTCTCTGATTCTTGACCATCTCAAACTAAATGTTTACTAACTAGAACAAAAGAAAAATTTGGGTTTTAAACTATTTATTGAGCTCTCAAATGTTTTTAAGTTAGATGTGGTTCCTGAAGCAGTGTGAAGGTGAATAAAATGTTTTCCCCTGTGACTTTAGAGCACATAGGCATGCAAATCTCAAAGCATTCTATGATTATGCTTTCTAAACAAATTTACTTTAAAAAAAACCCGCTTTATTTGAAAGAGATCGTTGAAAGGCCAGCATAATTTGATTCTTTCCATGTCCTTGTGTGTCAAACTCAAGTGTGACTTTTCGATTGGCTTTTGACATATCCTGTCATCCAGGAGCATCAGCATCAGCAACAGCATCAGCCTGTGCAGCTGCTGTAAACAACGATTAACTATTTAATTTATGATACGTGGCAAAAGCTGTGCACATTAAATGTCAAATGTTGCGACACCAAAAACCAACACAAAACAAAGCGCTAATCGAAAACTATTTAATGTGGCCACTTCAAAGGACAACGCCACAAAGAATAACGCTGAGGGAAAAACGCCTCAAAACAAATGAGGCGCGCTTAATGCGCACTTGAATGAGTCCTGGACGCATGCGCAGAATTTTGTGGCAGGGTGGGTCAGCGTGAAAATTGCTAGGACATACAAAAGTAGGTTATCTTGGCATTGTTTTGCTGTGGCTATTGGTTAACAATACAAAAGAGTTTTATTCGAGTTTTACTAGGCAGCTGGAAGATGTAGTTTTTTTTTTTTAAGTAATCGGTCTTTTACCACTGACGCGAATACCAGCGAAGCGGTCTTTCACCACTGATTTCACTAAACCCCACTCAAAATGCTCAACTTGTCTGTTAAGCCACTCAATTGGGTTTTGTTTTTATTATATATAGAGGCAATTGCCTGTCAACTGTTTTAAAAAACTATCAAACAAATATGTTTTTATATACATGTCGAGTTTTGTATTTTTTTCTTTAAGCTGATTATAAATAATTAAAACTAACAAAAAAAAAAAAGGGTTTTCCCATGCCTGACCCTAATAAGGGTTTAAAGGGCCAAACCATAAACAAAACGCCCATTAGTTGTCATGTTGAGCGTGTGCGACGCGTGCGACCTTCAAGGATATTCAAGGATGCGCAGAATACCCAAATTGTTTTCAATATGAGATGACTTTGTTTCAAAACAATATTTGCATATATAATTTTAAAACTAACACTCAAACCCCCTCTCATTTGGCGCGTATGAAATGAAAACATTTATAATGTTTTGATTTCATTTATGTTAATTTCAAAAACCATAAATCACAGAACCCAAAACGCGTGTGCTTCCTGTCGCCTTTACCAGGGCTTACAATATGTTTTTTTCTCTTCTCTCTCGCTCTCGCTCTCCCGCTTGTTGTTTGATTAGCCCCTGGTAAATATATAGAGGAAAAAAAAGCCAGCCGTATGCAAATTTATATCTTTGACTTTGACTTTGCTCTTTTTTTGTTTGTTGTTGATCCCTTTTTCTGCATTATGCAAATTAGTTTAATGTTGATCCTTTTATATGCCAAATCCATTGTAATGCAATATGCGCGTGAATTGGCGAATCTGATCTGAATTTACATCTAGGGTTGAGAGCTCTGGCGAATTTGCAAAATACTAAAGCAATTTGTTAATGCAGATTTTGCAGCTGAAATAGATTTGTTGCGTTTTGGTATACCCTTATTAAAAGGTTATTAGCCGAAAGGTGTTATAAAACTATAATAAAACCAAAGCATGCTCAAAAAAAAATAGCTTTTTGCTTGGTATTTAAGGTATTTTATTTCAAAACAAACGACAAAAAGCTCTACAAAGAAAACTACATTGAATATTATTTCATATAAGAAAAGTGCGAGATGCCGAGAGATCGCAGAAATAGACGCTTAACGCACAATCGCCGTAGAAATCCACGTCTAGGTCGCAACAACACTGGAAGAAGGCGCAACCGCTTTGGGTTTGATTCCAGGGAACGCTCCAATGCGCAGCGTAGACCAATGGCAAGGCGTCGTAGATGGCGTAGGGTGTCGCGGGGTCACGGCTTGGAGCTTATATATGACTTTTTGCGGGATTGCGAGCACAATATGGTTTTGTGCTTGGAGCAACGTAGCCGCTTGAATCGCATGGTGGATCACATATACGAACAAAGAATTTCAGGAAATCGCAGGCGGAATTATGCTAGATTAGAGCGAAATGACAGGCCCGATCCATTTAACTATCTAACGGTGGAGGAACCGATTTTTGATGTTAATGTCCAGGAGACAAATCCGTTTCAATCGCACGTAGAGCTGCCGGCTTTGTTGAGCGCAGTGCGTTTTCTGGCTGAGTTTCGTGGCGAGCAGCCGGAGCAAACGTTCTATGAGTTGATGCGTCGCAGGGAAGCTCTCGATGCCAGCGGCAGTGTTTTGGACAGAGTTGGGCCACCGCTGGAACCTCCCCCATTGCCAGTGACTAGCGTTTCGCATGCGCAAGACAGTCAAGATGATGATGAAGACGATAACGATGACATCATGGATGAGTATATGCGCCTAATTCGTGACACAGACCCAAATGGTGAGCAAGAAGCTTCAGAAAATAACCCTGCAGAAGCACCGCCAGAAGATTCACCCAATCCAGATGAGAGCCATTTACAGGATTCGAGCCAAGAATAACAGTTAAAGCGTAGATGTATTTAAATTAAGTAGTTATGTTGTGGTTATAAGTTTTTGGCATACTTTATATTTTATTATATTTATATTTACAAGTAAAAATTAATTAAAGTAATTTTCACTGACAAACTAGTAGGTATATAGCGCCACCTGTCGATCATATGTGTCACACGCTGTGAATGGTTAATTGTGGCGGTTGAACGATTTGTTGCAAAGTGTGGCGGTTGAACGAGAGCTAGTGAAATTAAGGTCTCATCGCTATCGGTACATTACAGTCGGCGTTGTCGTTGCTTGCAGAGTGCAACAAGTTAATTGAATTGCCATATAATATTTTACACAACAGTTTTATATATAGTATTATATTAGTCAAGCTTAACGTGCATACGATTACAACGAATTAGTAAACCCCACGAATAATCAAGAGAAAAGCACGTAATGTCTGCAACAAGATTTCTCAGTGCAATTGGCCAAATATCGAGGCAGCAGTTGATCCAAAATAAATGCTCAAGAGGTAATTTGCCAAAAATAGATATAAGAAAATATAAGAAACTATTCAAATAAGATGCAAAGCAGTTTAAAAACAAAGAGAATCGAATGTGAAATGTTTGTTAATCACGAAGAAATCTTTTCGAATCAATTGACAAGCAGCTGTGGCATAACTGGACTTTGACCTTTGTACTAAACTCAATATGAGATAATGCCAAAAAGACTTTGGCTTGTCTATTAGATGTAATGTTTGATGTGTTATCATGTATATATTGTATTGATTGTGTAATTTTATAGCATATCCTGCCGCGGCACAGCTGCAGCGACGCCTTATGTCCGCAAGTGCAGCGCCGGCTGCAGCTGCTTCCAGCTCCGCCCATAAACATCTTCACACCAAGGTAGTCAATGGAGTACTGGTGATTAAGATTGATTCTCCCAATGCCAAGGTCAACTCGCTGGGCAACGAAGTCAGCAATGAGTTTGAGAATGTCATCAAGGATCTGGAAACAAACTCGGCTGTCCATTCAGCGGTGCTCATCTCGGGCAAGCCGGGTTGCTTTGTGGCTGGTGCGGATATTAGCATGCTGGAAGCATGCCAGACAGCTGATGAGGCAACGCTCATCTCACATGGTGCTCAACTAATGTTTGAGCGCATGGAACGCAGTCGCAAACCCATTGTGGCCGCCATTAGCGGTGTTTGTCTTGGTGGTGGCCTGGAGCTGGCTCTGGCCTGCCACTATCGCATTGCCACCAAGGACAACAAGACGAAACTGGGTCTGCCGGAAGTTATGCTGGGCCTACTGCCCGGTGGCGGTGGCACTGTGCGCCTGCCCAAGCTCACATCTGTGCCCACAGCACTGGACATGGAGTTGACTGGCAAACAAGTGCGTGCCGATCGTGCCAAGCGTCTAGGTCTGGTGGATCTGCTTGTCGATCCCCTTGGACCCGGTCTGCAGCCTGCAGAACAAAGCACCATGGCGTATCTGGAGAAGACAGCTGTGCAGGTGGCCAACGATTTAGCCAGTGGCAAACTGCGTGTAAGTTATGCAAATAAGTTTATTAGTTTTGGTTGGATTATTAAATTAGCTTCTATTCGACAGGTCAATCGTGAGAAATCAGGCCTGGTTAACAAACTGCAAACGCTAGTCATGGACACGGACTTTGTGAAGAACAAAATCTTCGATACAGCGCGCAAGCAGGTCATGAAAGCATCAGGTGGTCTCTATCCTGCTCCCCTTAAGGTGGGTAAACAATATAAGGTTTACTATGCCATCTATTCTCGAACTATGCTCAACAGATTCTTGACGTGATTCGCACTGGTGTCGATAAGGGCACGGAAGCTGGCTACGAGGCGGAACGCAAAGGTTTCGGTGAGCTATCAGCCACAGCGCAATCAAAGGGTCTGATGGCACTGTTCCGCGGCCAAACCGAGTGCAAAAAGAATCGCTTTGGCAAGCCATCGCGTCCTATTAAGACTGTAGGCGTTCTGGGTGCTGGTCTCATGGGTGCCGGCATTGTTCAGGTGTCTGTTGGTAAAGGTTACAATGTCGTGATGAAGGATGCCACCGATGCGGGTTTGGCACGCGGCGTTGGCCAGGTGCAAAAAGGACTGGAGACAGCCGTCAAGCGTAAGCGCATCTCGGCATTGGAACGCGATCAGACTCTCGCTACCCTACTGCCAACACTGAATTACAACGACTTCAAGACCGCCGACATTGTGATTGAGGCTGTGTTTGAGGACATTAATGTAAAGCATCGTGTGATCAAGGAACTGGAAGCTGTTGTGCCCGAACACTGCATCATTGCCACCAACACCAGTGCCATACCAATTACAAAGATTGCAGCTGGCAGTTCTCGTCCCGAGAAAGTGGTTGGCATGCATTACTTCTCGCCTGTGGACAAGATGCAGCTGCTAGAGATTATAACCCATCCGGGTACCTCCAAGGACACTGTTGCCCAAGCTGTTGCCGTTGGTCTTAAGCAGGGCAAGGTAGTTATCACCGTGGGCGATGGCCCCGGCTTCTATACTACACGCATCCTAGCCACCATGTTGTCCGAGGCCATTAGGTAATATCTAAACATTGAATTTCATTTGTGTTCCTATTAACCCTTTTTTTATGCATAGGCTGCTGCAAGAGGGCGTTGATGCTAAAGAGCTGGATCAGTATACCAAGAAGTTTGGCTTTCCTGTAGGCGCTGCCACGTTGGCCGATGAGGTTGGCATTGATGTGGGCTCCCACATTGCTGTTGACTTGGCAAAGTCCTTCGGCGATCGCTTTAGCGGTGGCAATCTGGAGGTCATGTCAGACCTGGTTTTGGCCGGTTTTCTTGGCCGCAAATCTGGCAAAGGCATATTCCTGTACGATGGTAAAAGCAAGGGCAGCCGCCCCATTAACACCCAGGCAATGGAAATTGTTAAGCAGAAATATTCGCTGGTCTCCAAGGGCGCAAATACAGCTGAGGATCTGACTCTGCGTCTGGTGTCGCGTTTCGTTAACGAGGCAGTGCTGTGCCTGGAGGAAAAGATCCTCGACAGCCCATTGGAGGGCGATGTGGGTGCCGTATTCGGTTTGGGCTTCCCACCATTCACCGGTGGTCCATTCCGCTGGGTAGATCAATACGGAGCTGGCAGATTGGTTAGCAAAATGCATAGCTTTGCCGAGCTATATGGTGCTCCCTTCAAGCCTGCCCAAACACTGCTGGATATGGCCAAGGATCCATCCAAGAAATTCTATCCCCCGACCTCTGTGTCAAAGTTGTAAACGACAATAATAATAAACGATATTTAGATTAAAAAATGAATTTTGTGTAGGCTTAGTACATTTGCATTTCTCTCACCAAAATCCTCGTGGAGTGATTAGAAAAGCTCACTGAATAATTGTTATTAAAGTTTTTGAGGATTATAATAAAGTGCATTATGTAATATTTTTCATACATTCATTTCTTTGTTTATTTGACACAATTGTTTTGTGCGTGAGCTTTTCTTATTTCTTTGTTTTCTTTCTTAGGAATCTCTCTCGCTGTATTCTTGTTTATCTTAAAGCCTAATCTGCAACGATTTTTGTACATCAAATCTATATAACTTAATCTAAGTACGTACTATGCGTAACATCGACTTTATTGTTTGTTATTTAATATATATATATATACAAAATATTTCTTTATAAACACAACAATTAGCAAGTGCTGCAGCAACAGCTGTCGCTGTTTTAGTAACTTAATGCCTTAAACTAACACATTGAGCACAAAACACATGGTCAGTTAGTTTAGATTGGAAGTTAAGAGTTGTAAATTTAAACTTCTTCTTGACAATGTATTGGAAGGCCTTTAAAATAATTTTCTCAACATATTTGTTAAAGTCAATGGTTTTTGGTATGCGCTTATTTACAACTCTTAATAACCAACGAGTTTAAGTTAATCCAACTACACTTAACACACTTAATGGATATTTATATATGCATATCTAATTTATATACCTATGGGAAAAAAGTTCACTTGCGCCAATCACGTCCAGAGCTGCGTCGTTGTTGCCTGATCTGTGAGGCACTGTTGCTAGCTGCAATGCCGCCAGTGGATGCTGTGCTGCTACTGCCAGCACTGCCATTGGGCAGACCACCATTGTAGCGCTCCGGATTGGGATAACGCTCAACAACATCGTCAATTAGCTCCAGAATGCCAATCTTAAACTTGCGTCGCTGTTGCGGCGTCAATGCAGCAATATCCGGTAAAATGCTGCGAAAGAACTCCATGTCCGTGTGCTCGGTAATGCTAAGATTGCCAAAGTATCCACTGCTTGTTGCCTCACACTCGGTCTTAATCCGCTTGGCGCCGCAGGGTTCTAGATGTGACTGTTGCTGTTGCTGTTGCTGTTGGTGTTGGTGTTGTTGCTGCTGCTGCAGATGACTGTGTAGCGAATGATTGTGAAAAAGTGTTGCCTGATGATGGAGTGGTGTGGAGCAGCTATCGTTATATATCAAATCCTGCCCAGACTCGGCCAACTGCACATCAGGTATAAAGTTCTGCAAGCTATTCGCACTGGCTGTCTCACTGTGAGCCGGGGAACTAGCTGGATTGGCGCCCGGTGTGTTTGCCGCATGTTGCAGGCCCAATTGTGCTGCAATGGCTGGATCAAAAGCATCTATTGTCTCCTCATCATCGTTCTCAGACAGCGATTGCTTCAACTCCATCGATTCGTTCTTTAAGCCAATCGTATTGTTATTGTTGTTGCAATACAAATGCTCCTGTTGATGCTGCAAATGTTGCTGCTGGAAATGCAAATGTTGCTGAGAGAACTTGTACAGTGATGCCAGACTATTGTTGCCATCCAATGAGTTGCGCGTCGACTTGAGAAATGGCAATAGAAATGCCATGTGCTCGGTTAAATAATATGGCTTGTGTTGTGGCTCGGAGCCGCTTTGTTGTTTAATATAGCGCGAGAGGCAGGCGCGAAGGTTTCGCCAACGTTCCTTGCAATGAATAACTGAAAGAGAATGCAATTAATTAGATTTCTTAGTAAATATAAGCTTAATTAACTTACCACTCTCCCGTGTATCCTCGGATATCAGAGCCCAAGCTTTCTCCTGGTTATCTCTGTAATCAAGATAAAGATAGTTACTTTAAGAGCTAAATCTTGTTGCTGGCCAACTCACCTGTTGCGATATTCGGGCACTTTCTTGTCGTAGAGACAACGATGCGTGCGCACCAAATTGACAAAACGTATATTGAAATCCTCGTCAGCTTGCATCACACGATTTGTAGATCCTATGTTGGCTGCTGCTGTTGTTGGTGTTGGTGTTGTTGATGTTGCACCCGGACTGTGGCCATTGTATAAAGTTGTTGCTGTTGATGTTGCTCGATGATTGTTGTCAGCCTTTAAGCTGCTGCCACTGCTGCTGCTGGAGGTGGTGTTGACAGCATTGCTGGTGTTGCCACTGCTGCTGCTGGGCGTTGAGGTGGTCATATTTGTTGCACTGCTTGCTGCTGTTGCTATTATTGTTTGTGTTGCGTTTGTTGTTGTTGCAGCCTGTTAATTACAAAGTTTGCAATCAGTTTTGCTGTTTAATGTTGCAATAAGTCTGCTGCTGTTGCTGTTGACAGCCATACTGATAACAACAGCAACTGCAATACCCGCCAGCAACTTTGCTGTTGCTGTTGTCGTTGTTATTGTTGTTTTTGTTATTGCTATTGTTGGCAGTCAGAACAACAAGAGAGAAACGTTTGCTCAATTTTGATTATATTTTTTCTTTTCTTTTTTGTGCTCTGTTTCATGGCTTGGTTTTGCTGCCGTCAACAACAGCAATAGCAACAACAGCAGCAGACGACGTCAACAGAGCTTTTTTTGCAATTGGTGCTTTTGTTGTAGCTGTGTTGCTGTTGCTGTTTCTGCTGCTGCTGTTGTCATAACTATGCATGTATGTATGTGTATATTTTGTGAAACCTAATAAAACAGTGTGACCGCTTTGTTGTTATTGTTGCTGTTGCTGTTTCTGCTGATTTTGTTGAGCAGCTTCGTGACATTTTTGTGGACAACGTCAACAACGACAGCGACATTAGCAACATTGTTTACTTTTCATATTACTATAGCCACAATAACAAAAATAACAATCATAAAATATTAAGAATAACAGGCTGAGGCACCGTACGTATATACATATGTAGGTGTGTGTGTTTGTACTTGTTTTTTATTGTAACAAGTTTTTGTTGATTTGATAACAGGCGCTGCCTTGTCAGCTATTGAGTTAATATTCCATAGCGATTTTTAATCACTCAACAAATGATTTGTTTAATAATTCGCATGGCATACCAATGTGAGCATAACTAACTGTCTCCAGTGTCTGTAGGCTTGTTATTATTGCAACTGCTTTGCTGTTGTTATTGTTATTGCTGCTGCTGCGACTACCTGTTTTAATTCTAATCAACCCACTCAGATTTGCACTACCCTCGCTCTGGCTCTTGCTCTGTTTCTCTTTCACTCTCTTCACACACAGTTCTCTCTAATCTCTCGCTCTCTATTTCTCGTTTGCGGTTGTCGTTTAAATCTTTAACAAATTTTCCCGCCACTTTCAGCACCTTACGTTAAGACCACCAGTTTGGCACAAAAACAACGTGCGCACAGTGGGCTTAGTTCGTGCAATTTCTTAATTAAAAACTTCATATATGATTGAAATAGGTTATTACAATACAAATTTTGCTCATGAACGAAAAGTACCTAACACTGAGTAGCAATGTTTTAAATTTTTGCTAATAGCAGCCCACTGTATCTCAGTTGTTATGTTGTTTTTGTCGTCATCATTATTATCAACATTGCCAACTTCATTATCATCTTCTACGCTGCGCGCGTGTTTCAGTTCTTGCTGTTGTTGCTATCTTTGTTGTTGTTGTATTCGCTGTTGACGTTGCTTTTGTTATTGCCATCGCTGCTGCTGCTGCTGCTGCTGTCGTATGTTCTGTATTATTCGTCATTTGTTTTTGTTGTTTTCGTTAGTTTTGTTTGTTCGCCTTTAACAGTTGCCAGCGTCGCTGACGCAGCAGCAGCAGCACCACCACCACCAACAGAACAGCGAGACTTTATGGTATTGTTGTTGTCGTTTCTGCTGCTGGCTGCTTGCTGATTTTTGTTATTGTGCCGCCTGCGCAATGGTTGTTGTTGTTGTTTTTGTTGCTCTTATTGTATAGCATGGTGGAGAGGGCAAACAATAAACTACCTAGCAATATTAATTGTGTTTTGTCTATTAACATAAAATACGTTATATTTGTAAGCATGTTCGAATACATATTTGTGTTTATCTGTCAGTTTGCTTGTGTGTATTTGTTTGACAACAACAGCAACAGCACACAAAAAGTACAGCAACGTGCAAAACGAGAAAACACTAAACAGCAACAGCAGCAAAAACAACAACAATAAAGAATATATTTCTAAAGCTAACAAAACACACAAAACTTGCAGAAATACCCGGCTATACTTCCTCCCCCTTCTCTCTCAGCACACACCAGCAGCCCCTTGCCCAATGACAGCAGCAGCAGCAGCAGCAACAACAAAAACAACGAAGGCAAAGGCAATAACTTTGTTAGATAGAACAACAACAACAACAGCAGCCATAGCATCAGCAGCAGCAACAAAAGGCACAAGCACAAACACACACACACACATACATATAGACATCGACCACATTGGCACACAAACAATGTTACACTATGGCATATAGAATTTTTCTTGTTGGGTGAATTGTTGTTGCTTATCTGGCCAAGGCATTTGTTTTTGTTGTTGTTATTGTTGTTGTTGCTCTGGTGGTTTTTGTATTTTATTATTTCAAAAACAATTTCATTTTTCATGTGAACAATTTGTTAAGTTTTTTTCGTTGTTTGTTTATTTTACCTGTAGTCGACTGCTTGTTGCGGCCAGGTTGAACGTTTGAAAAACCGTTTCCGAAATCAAAGCAAGTTAAAAAGCGCGCTTATTTTAGATTTAAGCCAGAACCGCACTGAAAATAAAACGGCGCCAAAAGTGACCGCTGCTCTGAGGACTGCAACTGCGACTGCGACGAAGACGGCGACGTTGACGGTGACGGCGACGGTGACAACCAACAATAGCGACGAACTGACGTAACATACAAAAAATATAAACAGTTGCAATTTCAATTTCGTTTTCTGTTGTCGTATGTTTCACGTTTCAAGCGACGAAAGCGACTAAACACACTCAGATACTCAGTATCTATCAGCTACACAGTAGAACACAACAACAACATCAGCAGCAGCAGCAGAACCAGCAGCAGCAGCAGCAGCAGCAGCAAGCAAGCGTACAGTGGGCTGCACTTAATGTTTCTCCGCTGCATGCTATCTATTCTATAAGTACATTATATAATTTATTTTAATATCTTATTTAGCTGTTATAAATAAGTATTAACACCCTGTTTTAGTATATATTCATGCAAGCATATAACATTTAGAACCATATCAAAAATCGTTTACCTTGTTTCACTGTGCGACGACTACAGCAAACAGAGAACAACGCACAAAACGTTGCTCTCTCTCGCTCTCTCACTATTCCTCTTTCGCTCGTGCACACATTCACACAGCTGGCAGCAACAACAGCCCAACTTTTGTTATTGTTGTTGTTGCTGCTGGCGAACAACAAATAATACAAACAATACACACACACACACACACACAGTGAACAGGCACACACGGGCACAGGCAGAGAAACAACAACAGCGGGCAGAGCAACGGCAACTGCGCGCTACAAAATGCAAAGAGACAGAGACACAAAGCAGAAACGACGAAACCAACGACGACGACGGCGACGACGTCGACGACTGACTAACAAAAATTTTGCCTTACTGTGGACCAAGCTCAAAATAAATGTAATTCAATTATGTGTACAACAAATTGGCTAATACATTTTGTAAATATCCTAATAATATTTTTAAGATGTCTTTACAAAAATATAGTAAACGTATATTTCTTAAGCCTTCTGGCCTTAATAAATAAATAAACATTACAATTTACAAATATTTGAAATCTTTTCTTTAAATTCGTTATACCGTTACTCAGCAATATGTTTTGTCTTCTGTACCTGCCCTACAAGCAACAAGGGATCTTTCCTTTAGAGCCGTATCCTCTATTACGTCTCATCAGCCCTAGTCCAATGTGCATTTCCCCTGTCACTGACTGAGTATGTGTGTGTTTTGTGCTCACACACATACCAATAAATGAGTTTCTAACTCTCAGCGAACATTGAAACAAAGACAGTTGCTTGCTCAGCAGCGGCAGCGACGGCTCTCAGAATAAACAAAATGCTAAGCAAACAAAAATACACGCAGAATGTTTTAATATTGTTGCTGTTGCTGCTGCTGCTGCTCTTGTTTCTGTTGTTGTTTTACTAAAAGCTCTTGTTATTCCATTTTGCTATGCGCTAAAGTTTGTTATCATTGTTGCTGTGTTACGAACTCCAAAGCTTTTTTTCCAAATAGTTGTTTACATTGTGTTTGGATGAGGGATGGTGCAGAGGTGCTTTGCAGAAGCTTTTGCTGCATTCTTTTGATAGGGGGCGCTTTTTCAATAGAAATTGTTATAATATTTATCAGTAAAACAAAAGAATTTAAACAAAAACAACATGAAGAAAACAACATGTTGAATAATGTTAAAAGCATATTAATAAAAATTATCACTATTGTCACATTGTACAAAGAGCTTTCAAAAAGCTTATCCTATCACACACCCATTACCACGTCTACCTAAGCTATCATTCCATCAAAACACTAGCCGCGCTTTCGATACGGTTTTAATGATTTGTTTACAACATTGTTGCCTTGCAATTTACCGCAAGCATACGCTTCAGCTTTTACTGTCGTTGTACCCGAAGCAACCGTACCAACCCGCGCACACTTTGCCAACACTTTCTAAAAGCTTCGGCTACTGCGTGCGTGCTGGCAAAAATTCAATAAAAAGGAGGCTCGTTTCTGCTTTGGCCTACATGCACAAGCACGAACAGACAGAGCCGATGTCGCTCACGAGGTCGAGCCGAGAATGTTGGTCAGCAGTGGAAGCTTCAAGTGCAATCGGTTCGATGGCGCTTTAAAGCTAACGAACTTGCCTGTCATGCTTTCAGTTGGCAAAGGACAGTCAAGATTGACGCTGGTCCTGCGTGCGCCTAAAAGCACACATCACTTTTTCTTCTTCATTATTGCTGTGTCAGTTACGCGCTGTGCTTGCGCGCGTGTGTGCGTGTGTGTCTGTGCGTGCATCCAAATATTTGTCATGAATTATTAAACGCACTGAACTGGAAAATTTGAAATGCAGACTTACAAAGCGAAGACACAAAATAAAACTGAAACGTAAGCAAAAAACGCAATTAGTTTCTCTTAACGCAGCAATTTATTTTTATCCCCCATGCAATGCAGCCTCATTGTAAATGCATTTCTAAAACGCATTTTGCATTTTACGCTCTCCCACGCTCCCTCTCTCTCTCTCTCCCATTCAATGGCTCTCTCAGCTGGTGCGCTCAGCAGTTGTCTTGTGCAGTGTAGAGTTTCGAAAATCGAAACAAGCTGCGGTGTAGCGGGGTCAGTGATTGTGGGTTCCGTTGCTGCGGCTACCTGTAGATGCCATACACATACACACACACACACACAAGCACACATGTCCGTTCTGGGGTGTGGGTGTGTGAATGACAGTGGCATGTCGAGTCCTTGAACAGGGTTTTTATTGTTAAAACCATCATCGTCGGCGATTTCCTGCACCCCACCATTCACTCTATGCCTTTCTCTCTCTGTCTCTCTCTCTCTCTTTCGCTCTCGTTTCCGTATGTAATTAATCTATAATTCAAGGTCCAATAAGACCGTCACGAAGGTTAAACATGACGAAACTGCTTCTCTAGCACTACGAAATTTCATTGCCTTTGTGTTGGACGAGCAGCTTAAAAAGTTTTACCAAATTGACATTTCGCCGTCAGTCTGGACGGATTTGTGTGAAACTTGGGCTTAAGACTTTTTGCAAATCAAACAAGTTACAGCTCGATTACGGCTGGCAGCAACAAAGCCAAGGAAATGTCTTGACTTTAATGGTTTCACTTTAACTCAAGTCTAACAGTTATTGTTAAGCTTAAGAATTATATGTCTGAACTAATAACATTCGCTTATCTATTCGAAACAAGCATAAGTAGCTATATTGACAAGGGTTTCTCTTAACAACCGATTTAATATACATTAACTGTTCAATTGTAAGCCATCTAATGTGCAGCCAAGTAGAAAATTGAAGCAATTGTCTTTGTGCCATGAACAAATAACGTTCAAAAGTCCTTAGACGCACATCTTCAAGCGTCTTTATAGGCTGGTCAAATAAGTGTAAGTGTAAATTCGAGGTTATTATTTCACACACACAAACGCACAATATTTAAAATTGCTGTCAAAGCTTCAAACCGCAACTATGAGCGCTAAACATAAGTAAAACGCACACACACACACATGTAGAACAAACGTACTGGCGTTTAAAAAAAAAAACACACACATTACGCATACGCCATGTTGGTATTGAGGCAGTCTGGCAACTTTGGTGTGCGCGCCATAACAAAAACAAACAAACAACAACGAACTAAGCTGAAAAAGAAAAAGCTTTTCATTGCTGGCCATTAGCACTCGCAACGCTCTCACTCACACCACTCTCCCCACGTTCTCTCTCTTTGTTAGTATTGCCTTCTTGCAGTTGACGTTGAAATTACACGAGAGTTTACTTGCTGTGTTTCGGGGTTTTTCCTGCGTTGTTTCGCTGCCGCAGCAGACAGAAACATTTTCGCTTGAGTAGAAAATTTCAATGATTTTCGACCGCTTAGTGTGAAACGAACCAACAACCAAAACGAAACGAACGCGCGCGTAAAATACTACAAAGAAACCACAAAACACGCACACAATTAACAACATTTCCCCTGAACAACCCTCGCATTAGAAAAGAAATTCGTGTTTAATCTAAACAAATAACAGTTTTTTAAGTAAATTAACAATAAATCACATTTGTTAAGCGATTGCAACGAACCAATAATGTAAAACAAAAGAATCCACAAGTAGCCAAAAAAGCGAATCAGCAAAATATAAATAAATACCATTAGGAAAACGTATTCGTATATGTTTTACGTATAAGTGACAATTGGATTGCATTTGACATTGGATAAGTTTGTAAAACGTGTTTTTCTCGGCTAACAGGATTGATAACCATTCTAAGCTTGGCATCATTTTTTGCTTGGATCTAATTTTAATGTGAGTTTGTTTGATTAAGTAATATTATTGTCTTTCACCTTTGTTCTATTTATACGGCTTATTCATTTATGATTCATTCAGTCGCTTTAGCCTGTATTCTATATTTAAATCACAGCCAATTGAAGTAGAAAACATCCTTTTTCAAACACCACACTTACCTTATGAATATTTAATGAAATTAGCTGCAATCTGATCCAAATAAAAGAATCGAAATAACAAAAATTTCGAGTCGAATGAAAGTCTGCGTGTATTTGGCTGTAACATTGCCCCCCTTCACTTCAGCTGGCATTGCAGCTGTTTGTGCTGTCTATCAACGGAGGGGAATGGGGAGGGGGGGTGTGCACACTTATTTGTCTCGTGTCGTCGTTGTGTTACTGCTGCCACACACGGCGTATGAGTGTTATGTACATTTTTATAGCCAGCAACAGTCGCACAAGCCGCACAATCAAGCGGCTGTGTCTGTGTTTATGTCAATTTCAATTTTACATGTGATATAAATGTGAGTGTATATGTGTGTGTGTGTGTGGTGTGAATGGTTGTGCACAAGCACCGGAAGCTAGTGCAAAATGCGCTTCATTGCAACTCTGTGTGTGTGTGTGTGTTTGTTTGTGTTTGTCTGCTTTAAGGGTGGCACTTGTTAGAACGGAAACGGATATCCCGTGTGCTCTGTGCCCCGCTCGCTCAGTGTGCGCCTTTAGTTTGTCATTTCGTCAGCGTCAGCTTCAGAATCCAAGTATCCTTTTGTCCTTGCACATTTTGGCAGAGCACAGGAAACTTTAAATTGAATGTGCACGCCCCTCGCGCTTCTGTTTTTATCTATTTGTTTGTTTGTTAGCTTGTTTGTTCGCCTTTGCTGCACATCAACGCCGTTGGCCAAGATTTGCGGGCTTTAACTGACTGACGATGTGAGATTTTTGCGGTTTTCTATTCATGCTGCTTAGCTTGTGTTTTTTGCTTGTGCTGAGAGCAGAGAGCTAAGTAACTGGGGCAACATCAGCTAGCTAAAGAACGTGCAGCTTGGCGAACTTAAACCAAGCGAAAAAAGCAACCAAATGACATGAGATAGAAGCAAAGAAGAGATAAAAGAAGTAAAGATGCGACAGTTAAATTGGAAAACGTACAGAAGCATGATGATGATATGCAACAAGATGAAAGGTAAAAGCATGCCACATAACAAAGAAAATTAGCTTTGTATTTAAATTTTATCTAAAGCTTACAGTCAAGAAGTAAATAATATTCTCCTTTTTACAATGGAATAATATTCCATTTCTCTTTGTATTTTATTCCCAAAAAAGAGTTGTAAATGTAATTTGGCAGCCTTGAGTATTCAAAATGAATTTGGCCTTCTTGAAGTTAACATTTGCCATGGCCTTTGACTTAGTGCTTGCTCTCATGTGGTGCTAACCCAAAAAGTGATTCATGTGCCCGCCATGACTTTGGTATTGTTTGTTGTTGCTCTGTGCGTGCCACAAAGCGTTGCACATATATGTTTTACTTACTGCTGTTGTTCTTGTTGTTGTTGTGATTTATGTATGTGGCACACACAAGCCACACTACACATGTTTTTCTTCGCATGGCCTTATATAACACACAGTCTCTTGACAGCGTAACCCAATTTCAAATACTGTTTAAACAAATTTTCAGCACCGCATCCGCAGTCCCACTATTGTTGTTGTCCAGTTGTGTCCTCGATTTGCATCTCTCTCTCTTTCACACTCGCTCGCCAGTGTCACAGCAGGATGCGGTCAAAAAAAACAGGCAACAGCAGCAGCAGCATTTTTACTTAAAATCTAACTCAAACACTAGATAGATAAGAAAAGCTTAAGCTTGTTTCTCGATAAACTTGACTGGGCCTTGGTTTTTAAGTGTTATTGTTATTGCTGCCTGTTGTTGTAATCCTGAGATTTACACACATACACATACATGTACATTATTATCGCATAAACACTTAACGTGCAAAGTTGTTTGTCGATATTGTCGTTTGTTTTTGTCTTGCGGCTTTCATGCTTATCGGACACACATACGTGTGTGTGTGTGTGTGTGTGTGGGCTTTCACTTAGGCAGTTTCAAGTTGTTGTTCTCGCTCTTCTCGTTATTGTTATTATGCAGTCACCGGCTTCCATAACGACTTACATTCAATCCCTTTGTATTTGATGGCAACAATAAAACTACACACACACACACCCACACTTACACACACACATATACATAAATATTTCATTATTTATATCGGATTTTTGCAAGTGCGTCCTCTTTGCATTTCAAGTCAACAGCTGCATACAAATATCGCTAAGCTTTGCAACTTGGCCTGATTTCAACGTTGACGTTGACGTTGCCATTGTTTGTTTGGTTGAAGAAGCACTTAATTTGGTATCGAAAGGTTTATATTATTGTTATGTGTTGACTTTATTCATTTAAATTGTTTATCGTTTAAAATCGGTTTGTCTAAACTAATTGGAAAATATAAGAAATAACTCAACTTCAAAATCAAAATTCTCTCTGGACAATAGATTTACTGCCATTTGTCTCAGTATGCATGTAAATGTAAAGATTTGCTTAGCTTTCCATAAATTTCGCATCAATCAAATGTCTTGTACATTCTATTCCATCACTTTTTGGCCAAACAATGCCCCACAATTGGCATCGACCTCAAGATGAAGAAGATGTTTGATGCTGATTTGCCGAAATACATATATTCATGGTTCGTCAAAAGTTGTTTATTGTTTGTGTGATTCATGGAATTCAGAATATTCTGTCAGAAGACGAAAAACAAATTAAAAGTCTACAAAATCAAACCAGAGATATCTTTAAAGACATGAAATATTTTTGTATGCCTAAAGGCTATTAAAATGAAATTATAAAAAAATTTAAAAGCATACTTTTCCACAACAAAAAAATGCCTGAGTACTTGAGTTGCAGGAACGTGGCAACAGAAAAAAAAAACCGAAAAATCGAAGGGCAAAACGTTGAGTTCAATGTTGCCCAGATGAGCAATTCGTCAGATTCGTAGACGTAATTTCCTAAAATATGCAGCCTAATTGAACATGCCACAAATATGGTTTTTTTGTTGTGCCTCAGTAAGCAATTATAAATTCATGGCAAACGTTAAAGAAACATTCCTTTTGTAAAGTCATATACAGATAAAGCGACCAGGGCAACTGACACTTCCTGACAGTTGGCTGGTACCGCAAAATCGACTTCCTGTCTACCTGTAGCAACAACCACCACTCGTGCCACCCATTCAAACCAGCCAAGCATTTGCCTGTCATATTTGTCTGGTCAGGGCAGGCTATGGAAATTGACAGGCTCCCTTTCCCCCCCCTTTTCACAGTTGCTATACCAACATTTATGTATATGTATATTTGAAGAGAACGCTAAAGTATCTCTATCTATTGACGGCTTAGCACTCAGCTGACTTTCCCAAGTGCGTATTGACGTCGTACCCTAAGCAGCTTTTGGCCAGTGGGTGTGTGTTTTCTGTGTGTGGAATCGTAACTTAATACTAAAACTACTCAGAGAATTATTTGCCTTTTAACATAATTTATAGCTTAATTAAGTTAATTATCAATCTTGCATTGGCAAAAGTGCAACAACTATTTGTTCTTGCAGCTTAGTTTAATTACTTTTTGTGCTAGTCCAACTTTATGAATTATTTACAATACCCCAGCAATGGGAACTGGCTGGCAGTAATTAACTACAGTTTATATAGTTTTTTGTTTTGTTTTTAATTTAGATATTCTATAACCTGATTACTCAGGAGCATTCCTGGTGTGTGCCACACTATATACTATACTTTCAGCTAATGGCTTTTGATGTGCAGCAAGAACAAGTTAAAGAAGACAAAGACTGCGTCTCTACCGGGGCACTTTATTGCGTGCTGTGTGTTGCGTTGTCCAATGCTCAAGGGTATAAACTGTATGCGAAGCAGTCCGTTTGAAGTGTTTATCACGCAAAAATGGCTAGGCAACGGGCAAAGTTTGTATTATTAACAGCAGTAAATGGCACACTTTGAGACGTTCATATATATATACGGGGTAATTGCATTTCATTGCACACACACACACACACCGCAAACACAACAAAGTGGAGCACACGTGCGTGATAAGCACCTGGATAAGTGGCCATGTTTGCAGTTATGAAAAGTCCATTTAATCGCAGTCAGTTTGGCCATTTAGCAGCTAGTATTTGGCTTAATTTGCCTTACCAAATATCCTTTACATTCATTGATTCTGAGGCTATGTTTAAGCAATAACCACTCCCACAGCTACAGCTACAGCTACAGTTGTTGTCCATCCATATTGGCCATATATATTGATGAGTCAGCGCACACACATTACCTGTCTGTCATTTAGCCAATTACCTAGCAAAGGCAAACAAAAGCGCCACATTTGTTATACCTATATATATATGTATATATATATATGGTCACGTATGTGAACGATCGGTGAATGCCACCGACCATTCATTCATATTTTTAATGTCTCTCTTTCCAAATATACATTCACCCTATATATGTTTGATATATTAATTTATGCCCAAATATTGCACATACAATTGGCCAACAGCTGTTCTGCGGCGAGCAAGAGAGTCGCTTAAAGAGAAACAAGATGAACATCAGAGGGCAAGCAGCTATTTAATTTGCTCTTGTGTCGCTTTCTACGCTTTGTGGCCGTGCTGCTTTCCACAAATGAATTCAGCGGATCCCCGAAACAGAATTTTTTTTGTTGTTTGGGAGAGCTACGTTGCTTGGCGTTTTCTTTTCGCTTTGCGAACGTTTGGCGTTTGGACGTGTCCGCGTGTCGCTAAATGTCCCGACGACTTCACTCAGCACGCTGAGCAAAAAGTTAGTTTCCACTAGGCGTATACGCAATGTCATACGCCCATACGACCCGTAAGCCTATTGTGTGTGTGTGTGTGTGTAACAAATAACAATTTTTACTGCCGTTCGTTCACTCGAATATATGTCATTACTGTGCGCGTGTTTTCAGCGATCGCCTTTCCCAAACGAAACGAAACGAAACCCAAAAACTTTCCCAATTTCCCATTCGCCTGACGATCTCTGCTGCCAGTCGTTGCTCCGCCGTTCGTGCGTTCCGTTCGGTGTTCTCGCTCATCGCGCGTCGTCGTCGCCGTCGTCGTTGTCGTTGCTGTCGTTGTCATTTCCATTCGTTGCTGTACGCGTTGCCAGCTGTCAGCAACGCTGTGCGCTGTGCCGTTTGGAACTAGAAAACGTTTTGAAGGCACGGGTTTTGCTCAACAATATTATTTTGCTCAATGCGAGCGACGACGCCTTTGCCTTTTGCTATTTTTAACGTGTGTGTGCGGCCAAACACAAAAATTTTCACATATCTTTTTTAACAATTTGCCCGAGTTATTCAATGTGTGTGCGTGTGTGTGTGTGTGTGTGTGTGTGTGAGACTTTCAAAAGCGTTAAATAAGTTATAAAACAAAATAGTTAAACGCAGCAAACGTCATCACTTTTAATTTCCATCAAGTAAATATCACAAAAATCGCGATAATTTGTTTTAATTCAAATAGTGAATATAATTTATAACTGCAGCTATTAGCAAGCTATCTTTGTGTGTGCAAAATGAGCCAAAAGAATTAACATAAATAATTCAACAAAGCCAAAAAAAAAGAAGAAAACAAGCCATTAATAATAAGGATAGATATCAACATATCATATCAAGCAATGAATACAAAAATCGTGAATTTGCTAACAAATGAAATTAAATTTTACATTTAAAATGCTCAAAAACCCATAATAAATTCAATCGCCATATCAATCGATAAAACTAAAAGCCAAACTAAACCGCATAGCTTATCAAGTAGATATATAGAGTGTGTAATGGCTAAAACAAGAACCCAAAAGAGCAATAACTACTACAGTAGCTTGAAGGCTATTGGGGTGTTAATACTTAATTTATGTGAACCTATAAATAATTTCAATTTAGAGAATGTGTTGCCTGCCTGCCTTCTACTACAACATATAATATACGAATAGTGCGCGTTGTACGAAAAAAAAACAACAACAAAAAAAAAATAAAATGTATATATGCTAAAAATACCAAAAACCTGAACGCTGCGTGTCGCTGTCTACGTATGTGTACTATATAGCTATATGTGTGTGTGTGTGTGCGTGTCCGAGAGTGCAGTGAAGATTGATTGAAATGCAGTCGCCTTTTGCTTGGCAGAGCAAAAAGCAAAAAGTAAATGCAACTAAATGCCAAAGGCAAAACACAACAAACAAAATCGCCAAACGCACTCAAAAACTCAAACGACACTGACACGACTGTCGGTCGGCCCCCAAACCACACACTTTCAGTCATACATTTACATTTACATTCACAGGCGACATCGACGTCAGTCATTGGACTATTATTTAATTTTTTTTGGTGCAAAGAGAAAGAGGGCGGCAAGCAGAAACAGAAACAAAATCACAATCACAACCAGGGACACAGACACTTTTTGCTGTGCAACAAAAAAAAAAAAAAACCAACAACAAAATGAATCGCATATTTAATAGACTTTGCCAAAGCACCTAAACAGCTACAGCTACAATACAAGAATATTACGAGTAGTATTCTTGCTCTTCATTTCTTCTACTTGCTACTTGATGTTGTTCCTTTACTCTTCGCTGTTTTTCACCAAAGCAAATTTTTATTTATTTTCTTTTGGTCTTTGGCAGCCAGAAATTTTTAAAATAACAATGATACATGCGGCTGCTGCTTGTTTATAAATAAATGCGCATACGTAAATGCCTTTTATCAGCCCAGCTCTAGAGAAAGAGAGAGAGAAAGAACTGTGATAAAGTTAAAAGTACAGCTGTCCTGGGCAAAGGAAAACGAGGTTAACTTAAACTATCTACTTTCATTTATGTGAAACTTTTTTAACGACAGTCATAATCGCTGTTTTGAGAAATCGAACACCAACGAAATTGTTTCAGTGTTGCCATAATTGCATGGCTGCAGTGATTCTTTTTCTTCTTCTTGCCTTTTTGCCATTACAAACAGCTGTAGGTGTAGCCACCTTAATTTATGGCTCTTATTCTTTGCTTGCAGCATTTTTAGTGTGTTTTTTTGCTGCCTGTTGCTGTTTATGCTACACGCTTTCTTTCGCCACTGCGATCCCCTAAAAATGTCTTTAACGTAATTGAATTTCTTTCTGAAACACGCACACACACGCACACACAGAGAGAAAGATGAAATAAAACGTTGCTCAAGTGCGAATACAAGCACATGCAGTGTGCCAAGATGCGATGGGATGCTTTTGGGATGCGATGCGTGTGTTTTCATCATCATCATTAATGTTTAAACAAAATAACATTGGCAGCCAGCGACTGGCTAGCTAGCCGTAACACAGGCAACACTGGCAACATTCCTCGCCGCTGTTACCGCCAATTTCCCTACCTCCCTTACGGCTCTTAACTCTGCACGGTGTGTGAATTTTGCTATTAATAACAAAAACTTTAGAAGAATTCAAATTTAAATTTTCGTCTTGTTTCGTTTCGTTTGGTTTGTGTCGGCAGCCGCAAGAGAACAATAAACTGAGCAAGAAAGCAACAAATGCCAAAAAATGAACAGAAAAAGTGGCCAAAATTGCTTGCGGCCGTTTTATTTGTGTGTAAAATCGAGCAGAATAGTGCTGCAATTTAATGGGAATCACACTCAGTCAATCGATACCAATCAAAATAGATCATTTTGAATGGGAATAGATAAATAAATATTTATAATACACACACGCATACGCAATAAACACAAACTTCAAAAGAAGTCAATGGATAAAAGAAAATATTATTGCAAAATACAAAAAGATTCTTTACACACCACACTCTAAACCCCTTGAAATACTCTAATAATATTATTGTATGAGTTAAAACAACTAAAGTTTATAGTAAATTTCCTATTTTATTCTTGTTTTCCTTGTACTAAAAGTGCCAGCAGGTGAATTGTTTTTTTTTTTGTTGGCGCCTTTCTATTCAAGCATTTGCCACACGCCCAAATATTCCATTCAGGCATGTGATAAGCCAGCATCCGTTTTGTCTCTCTTCCTTCACTTTCTCTTCCTCTCTCGCTGTTTGTTGTGTGTCTGTGCGTGGCACAATAAAACTGTAAATTATTTGCAACAGAGTGAAGAATTTCCAAGTAAACAATTTCCGCTGGCAACTCTGGTTGAACCTTCCAACATCGATATCACAATGCTGTGGCAGTCACATGGCGTATACATAATGTGCGCTCTTTATCATTCTTTTTGCTGCACACAATGCTGCTGCCACTTTTTTGGGGGGCTTTTTGGCCAAACACTTACAAAACTATACTTTTGCTTAAATTTGTAGAAAATTGAATATTAAATGAGCCAGCAAAGTTTTTCGTTAGCTCTAAATGTACTTGGCATATTTGCATATAGTTTAAAAGGTGCAGCAAAGTTTTTAAGAACTACATCAACTATTTTTTGCTCTGAAAGTCTGGTTTGCATTTAGCCTTATTTTATTTATTATTCCTTTGCTAAAACTCCTGTGTTTACTGCAAATTCAATAAATTAAATAAAAAACGTCAAACTAAATAAACTATTGTGAAGAAAAATGAAAAAAAGTTGTATAACCCATTGAATACAATAGAAATTAAAGAACTGAAAACAAATTAAATATATGTATATAAATGATTAACACATGGCCCCCGTCGCACAAACTACACATCTCTTAAGAAAAGCAGAAGCCAATGGCATAAAATCATAAATAATTACGAGGCAGTAAAAACCAAAACTACTTGGCACACACAAAAAACCACATTAAAATAAAAAAAAAAACAAAACCGCAGCGAACAAACAATACATACCAGAGAGATAAAGAACCTTTGGTCCAAATGCATAAACAAGCCGCAATAAATTGAATTAAAATGAAAAGTTTGCGAGTGCTGTGCATGGCATTTGTGTGCTGCTATGCAATCTTTATAATATTTTATTACTACTATCGTGCATACTTATATGCAAACAAATAAATAAAAACGAGTCAAACAACAGCGAGAGCGAGCGAGAGAGAGAGAAAGAGGGGAATGAGAAAGAGTACGCTGAGAGCGAGTATCTATAACGAGTATACGCCACCGGGCAACAGCTGAGCAGCAACCTGCAGCCGCCTCCGCCCACTCAAACAGTGCCATTGAGAACTTTTGTTGTTGCTAGCCTTTAACGTTGCTCACACAAACATATATATTCCTATATCTATAGATATAGCTGGGTATATTGTACAATATACAAGTTGATGCTGTGTTGCGTCTTTAAATTTTGTTAGCCCCGGTGCCAAAGCACAGAAACTAAAACGAAAATCGTTTTTGTTATTAACAAACAACAGGCAGCCAAACATATGTCTGTACATATACATACATATATATATATGTGATTAGTAGTTTTGCAATTGCACTAAATACATTTAAGAACAACATCAAACTTAATCTCCATTAGCAACAAACAACTAAACAGCATATCGTATTCATCATCAGCGACTTCATTTGAGGTATTTGTGTATAGGTTTTTGTTTTTTTTTTCATTTTCATTTCATCCATACACATTTTTATTTACATCATAAACATTTCGAGCGCGTGTGCTTTAAGAATATTCAACGAAAAATTTCGACAGATAAAAATCAATTAAATGCGCGTTATAAATCAATTTGGAATACATATATGCATAAACCGAATGTGCTGCACTTTTGAGCGTTTGAGAAATGTTAACGGAAACTAATGTACATACATATATCTAACGGCTATAAGAATAGATAGTGTCTATTAACTTGATTGCATAATCGAAACGAAGATTATCTAAACAAACTTTAGCAATGCGGAACAAATCAATCAAAAGCTTTACTACATTTATTGAGTTGTTGAATACTTTAACTAATTTTTTTCAATATCTTTCTCACAGCCTTACAGCTAACCCAATGATGGCCTACGACATAAGCATAAAGAGCCATAACTTTGAGATGCCAGCGATTGAAACTTGATCGATATTATAAATAAATGCGAATGTGCACTTAAGTTGAAGGCAAACAGAGAATCAAAAGCAAACCAAAAGAGATTTCTAAGTTGTAATTTTCGCGTTTCAGTGAAATATCAACAGCAAAACTAACCACTTAAATAATTCAACGTAGCCGGAACTAACTTTAAGTTAAGTTAAAAAGTCAAACAACAAATCAACTAATTATTTAGAAAATACAAAAATATAACTACAAAAAAAAAAACAAACGAAACTAAGCGAAACGAACTAAAAACTTAGATTTAAAAAGAAAACAACAAATGCAAATGAAGCAACAGCAAAAGCAGCAACTACAGCAACAATTGACAAGTAAATCAATGTGCAGCATACGAAAGCATAAAAAGCTCAAAGCGACGCAAACAACAACAACAGCAACAACACTAAGTAGTAAACACTAGAACCAAGTAACATAATAAGCTAAAAAACAAACAGAAGTAGAGGTAGCAACATATAAAAACCAATTAAAATAAGCATCGAGTATGCAACAGGGTGACCAACTAACACAACAACAGCTACAGCTACAACAACAACAACAGCAACAGCAACAGCTGCAACAAAATGGCGGCGATATGGCCGCCTACGCCGCCGCCCAAGCCGCAGCCGGCATCAAGCGTGCCCCAATGAGCGGCGGCCGCTTTGACTTTGAGGATGGCGGCACCTATTGCGGCGGCTGGGACGAGGGCAAGGCCCACGGCCATGGCGTCTGCACGGGACCCAAACATCAGGGCGCCTATGCAGGTGCCTGGAACTATGGCTTTGAGGTGTCCGGATCGTACATATGGCCCAGGTATGCATACTTTCATAATCCCTAAACCCTTTACGAAAGCTTGGCATTAAAAATAGATGCAAGACTCATGTTTTAGTTGTCTGCAAGACAAACAATTAAAATGTTTCAAATTCGTTTGTAATTAGTAAAATTATATGCATAACAACAAATCAAAATGAAGAATTTCTAGAGAAACAAAGAAATGTTTTGTTGCTAGTGTAAACAAAATTAATCATTCATAGGTATGAATAAATAGAACATTTACCTAGTTGTACAAATATATATATATATATAGCGAAACTTTATGGGGCATGTTAATTTTTAAGTACCGTTCCTTTCCTGTTTACAAACGAACATTTCTTACTCTCTGCAGCGGATCACACTACGAGGGCCAGTGGCAGAATGGACGTCGACATGGTTTGGGCGTCGAGCAGATTGGGCGTCAGATCTATCGTGGTGAATGGTCCAAGGATGGGCACAAGGGACGCTATGGTGTGCGCGAGAGCACTGTGTCCACGGCCAAGTATGAGGGCACCTGGAACGAGGGTTATCAGGATGGTTCCGGTTGCGAAACATATGCAGATGGCGGTAAGCATAACAGAATAAAACAAAAGGCACATTGCGTATACGTATTGTGAACTTTGCTTCATGCATGAGATCACTTTTGTTGTTGTTTTTCTAAAAACCGACAAGCAAGCCAATTTGTTGTTGTTCTATTTTACTTTTCCTCTTGACGTTGCTGTAATAATTCGGCGCATGTCTTTCTCTCTAGTCACATATAGGCCATTTCATTATATATTCTGTTCAGTGTTCTTATTTTTGTTTTCGCATTTTTGCCTTGGTTTGACCGGTTTGACCAAAATCTCTCGCACACAAAGGCATATGCATATTGAAGCCACACAGCCAAGTGACCAAAAGAACCTGACGTCATATTTGCCTTAGTCTTTAACGTTTTTCTTTTGAAACATATTTGCAACATGAGTGGGTTTTTTTCTGGGGAAATTCGGTTAGCTTGCCCAGCATCTGGCTCTCTTTTGTTGTTTCTCGTTGTCTTGTGGGTGTGTAATGCACCAGTTTATATATATATATATACATATACTTATGTCTGTGCAAGAATAAGATGTGCATTTATTAAAGATACGTATATATTTGTATATTTTTTTGCAAAAATGTCATTGTTAAAGAATAAGTTGATACATTTATATTATATTAAGGTTATTATACTCAAGATTGTTAATGTAATAGATGCTTAGAGCACAGCATTCCTTGACAATTACAAACTACACAAGCTAAGTTAACATCCTTTTGCCTTTGCTAAGGCATATTGGGTCTCTTAAGGTGCCATTCCTTTTACTTACAAGCCTGCAAGGCAATTGCTGTCCTAAGTTTCTGTTATGGCCAACTTTGCGAATAGCTGCAGTAACCTTTAATCCAGTTGAGTTAACTATGCAAATGTTTGTTAACCGTCTCAGTATGTGTGTGTGTGTGTGTGCTGGCCAACAATAAGTATAAATTGTCATTTGCCAAGACACAGCAAAACATTTACTAATTAAATAACCCAACCTCGTTTGGTGGGTAGGACCTACTAAGTGCCGCAAGACACGTGGAGCCATTAATAGAATAGTATTATTTAGTAACTTCGAGCAATGCCTACGAAAGGGTTACCAGCTAATGAATATATTCAATGCTAAGTAGATGCAGTTGATGCCTGAACTTCCTGTCTGCCCAGCTAGAAGGCATTCCAATGAGGTCATACAATGCGGTTTGCATTTATGAATTTTCATTGTCTCAAACGTTTGCTATATTTATATTTACAGGCAAGTATCAGGGTCAGTGGCAGGAGGGCAAGCGTCATGGCTATGGTATACGCACCTCGGCGCCCTTTGGCCTCGCCTCGCATCATCGCCGCAAGAATCTGCATGCCTCATTAAGTTCCCTGCGCAGTGGGGAGAATGGCAGTGCGGCCAAGGCGGCCGAGAAGACCGAGGAGATTCGTGGTGGATTTGTCCTAACTGCCAAGTCGGATAAGTTGCCGGTGCGACGAAATAGTCTCACAGAGAAGACGAAGAAGGGTTTTCTAATGGTAAGCAAGGCATAAATCACTCTCTTTTAGGAAATTTTTAGTAGAAGTTTTTTGTTACAACAGGGTCTGAAAATGCGTAAACAGCGCAGCACTGGCGATCTGGAGAAACGTGGCACTATTGCCTCGGGCAGCATTCGATCCACAATGTCATCGGCCTCTTGGATTAGCACCGGCTCCGAGCAGTCCAATTTGACAACAAAGTAAGAAATGTTCGGAAAAGCAGGGCTTATTATCTTTATTTTGAGCAATTTACAACATTATTTCTTAATCATAGATCTGCGCATACTGAGTCTAATGCTAGCTTTACTTTGGAGGACGAGCAGCTGGATCCAACGGTGGTGGAAACCTATATGGGTGAATGGAAAAAGGATAAACGCTGTGGTCATGGCGTTGCCGAGCGCAGTGATGGCCTCAAGTAAGTCTCAGACAAGTTTCAACTGAAATCCCTTAATGAATGAATCGATTTGAATTTGCAGATACGAAGGCGAATGGTATAATAATCGCAAGCATGGCTATGGTGTGACCACGTTCCGTGATGGCACCGTCGAGGAGGGCAAATACAAGAACAACATATTGATAACCAGCCAGAAGAAAAAGCATTTGTTCCTGGCACGTTCGCGCAAATTCCGTGACCGCATCACGGCCGCCGTCAATTCCGCGCAGCGTGCTCTCAAAATGGCCATGCAACGCTCCGATATGGCCATCTCACGCATGGCCACTGCCTCCGCCAAGGCCCAGAACGCTGATGTTGCCGCCGAACAGGCTCGCATCGATTGTGAGAATGCCGTGCGAATGGCTCGTGAATTTGCTCCAGATTTCAAACCCTCGGTGCTGGAACGTTTCGAGAAGTTGCGCTATCGCGAACGGGAACGTTATCGTCCTGGTCAGTCGAATGTGGATCTGAGCATGGGCATGCCCACCAAACCAACAATATCCACGACACATCAGCAACAGCAGCAGCAGCAACAGTTTTCTCCGGCAAGCAGTGGTGGTGCTGGTTCCGGTTCCGGCTCGGATGCCTATGCCACACAGGCGCAGCGACAGCAGCAATACCTAAACATGCAACAGCAGCAGCGTCGCATGTCGCAACAGCAACAGGAATCGGAGTGTCCTGTACCCTCGTCCATGTACTCGCAACAGTTGCCCGTCTCACCACAGACGGATCTCTCTGGCATGGTTAGTCATGCGCAGCCCAGTCATGCGCAGGTTGTTAGCGCCATCAACCAAATGTATCACCAGCAACAGCACCAGCAGCAACAGCAGCAGCAGCAACAACAGCAACAGAGCAATCCACAAATGAATCCTGCATATCAGTTCCAGCAGCAACAGCCGCCAGGCAGTCAGCAGACGGCATTTGGTGTCGGCAATGCGAGTAACAGCAACACTAGCAGCAACATGTCGCCACAGCAGCAACATCAGCAAATAGTGCAGCAACAGCAGCAGCAACAACAGCAACAAAGACTCTATCAGCAGCAGCAACAGCAGCTGCAACAGCAACAGCTGAACCAACAGCAGCAACCTTCTCTGCATGCCTCGCCAAGTCACAATGCTGCCAGTCTGTTACGTCGTGCCTCTCAACAGCAACAACAGCAGCAGCAACAGCAGCATACACTACAGCAACAGTTGTCGGATGCAGCAGCAATGGCTGCTGCACAACAGCAACAACAGCAACAGCAGCGCGGGCAACGACCTCCAATGCTGGGCCAGATGGGTCAGCAATCGTCCATTGATCATTTCGATCACTACAAACGACCACCAAGTCGCGATTCCTCCATCGATCGTTATGCTCGTGCTGCAAGTCGAATGAGCGGCGGATTTGCTGGCTCCCGACAAGCCTCCCTCGATCGCTCCGGACTGGCGGATGCAGTGCCCAATGGCAGCAGCACACCCGATGGCCGGCCACGTGCAGGCTCAGTATTCCGGGGCACAACGCCGGTGCCGGGCAACCCAACGAATGCCACCAACACAACCTCGACTATGACCGGCAATGGATCGCTACCCTCGGGCGCCGGTGGACGCTTATCGCGCGCCGGCACGCCCAGCTTAGGCGCTGGTGGGCGTGCGCCTAGCCAGAGTAATGCAGCGGAGCCGCTCTTCTCGTCACCCAATCAACCCTTCGAGGATGTGCTGCTGCGTCAGCGTACGCTCGGTCAGGATATCATTCCCTCGCCCTTGCAACCCAAACGCACGGAGAGCCTCTATCTGCCGGCCAAACCAGCAACACCTGTGGGCATGGTCATGAGCGGCAAAGGTGGTGGTGGCGGTGGTGGCAAGAAAATGAAGGTAAGGAATGCAAAACTTCATAAGCTAACTAAATTCGTTTGATTGCTTGCAAAATAAACATAAAATGTTTATAAATCTCTTGAAAGCACTTTAGAAGATGTGTATATTGTATATTATCAAACCAAAAGAGCTGCTACTCAGTTTTAATGCACTTAATTATGGGCCATTAAATTGCACGCGTCTTGTCTGTGAATATCCCGGGGCAGCGAGTATTCCCAAATATTTCATAACACAGTTAATCCGCACAATTAACTAAATTCGTATGCCATATACATATACATAGATTGGAAACAACACGAATAGCTGGCAGTATATAAAATAAGAGAGGGAAGAGAGAGGTTAAAAGAGAGAATTATTTGATTGGACATGTGAACATGTGCCCATTCTCTGGCTATTTTTAGGCGGTACTGTGTGCACGCCAGGCGCAGAATGGAATGCATGTTGTATAGCTGCTGATCGTTGGGTTTTGGGGCAGTAAAAGCCGCAGAAACGATCTCTGCTGAATACAAAATGAACACTTCACAAGTGGTGGTCCACCATTCATTGGAAGTATTTTGTATATTTCTATATATATTGTCGTTGTGTCGCTCAATTGTCGCTGTTGGCTATATGGGCGACAGTATTTGAAAACACTTTGGTAGTAGCAAAAGACGCGTTGGCTAAGAAAGATTTCGGCTAAAACGTTGATTGTCACTTGCTCGTAGCAAAAAGAAACAAAAAAAGTCAAAATAAATATATATTATATGTTGTTCATACATATGATACATATAATTTCACATTGAAGAATATTTAAAAAGAGCATCGGTCTGTCTTATCGTTGTTATTGTTGTTCTTTTTGGCTCATTGCCGTGAGCCGTTGAGTACTATTTTTGGCCATTTGGCGCATTGCTGACAAATAACAACGACGACTCTTGACTCTCGACTCTCGACTGTCGGCATAATTAGTGTTCAGTAAAAATTGTGGCGTCATGTACAACTCGTTTACAAGTTGGAGGTGGCGCCATTAGAGACTAAAGACCAAAGACCAAAGGCGAACGCTTATGCAAGCCATTTTACATTTGGCCAAAGCAAATAGACAGAACGAGCATTATGGATTGGTATCCCGAGGAAGATGAGGAGGACTTGATGTTCTCGCCGGCATTGCTGGCGCGTCGTGCCAGTGAAAGTTGGATTGTTGAGCCGCCCGTTGAGGTGGAGTTACTATTGGTTACTTAATCTAAAGCTGGAACTCAACTTAAGTGGCAGATATTGAGAATTTCATTAAAATCATCTTAAAAGTTATTTTGTTGTGAAGAAAAAGTGAAGTTTGTGTTTTCTGCCTCTTAAGTAGCATATGTAAAATGTGTTGCATGACTAATTTCATAATGTTTCACTTATTGCTTTTGTTTTAGACGGTGCCCATCAATGTGACGCTGCAGCGTAAGAAGTCTATGCCCGATTTTCAGGAGCTGCCACGTGCCACAGAGGCGATGAGTCGTGAGGAGGTTTCCGCCTTGGGCTCGGCCCGGCGTGAGGCAGTGCGTCGTCAGATTGAAGTCAATGAACGCCTGCGGGCGAATCCCTTGCTGTATTTGGTTAGTCCGCAAGTTAAGGTAAGTGTTTCGATAAACTGTTTTCCATTAAGAGTCTTGTCGGATAATATTATTGTATACTTGACAGGATTGGTTTGTACGCCAACAGCTGATGCTGCTCGTGCTGTTTGTCAATGTGCTTTTGGCGCTATTGTTTGTCAAGATGCTTACCTAGCGCCGGATGCGAAAAATCACACGAAATCGTTGCAAATCGGCAACATTAACAACAACAACAGTTCTCCACAATTCACCTCAAACTTTAAAAGTTTTGGTAGCACTGTACGCAAGCGGCTGAGTGTCAAGCAGTTTGGAAGCCACTGTTGAGTGCTAGTGGTGAATTTACAAACTTTCTTACACTTTGGCATGCAGTGCGTGGAAACTGTGTTAATTTTTTGTGTGGTGGAATTTTTTTTGAATGGGGCTAAAGCTAACACTCTTTTTTTTAGCATTTGCAGTAAACAGATTTAAATTTATATATATATTTAAATACTAAATGTATATCAATATGTATGATAAACACAACAAATTGAATTAAACACTAGACTGCAGCCAAATTAAAACAAAAACAAGAATAAAAAACAAAACAAATTTAAATTAAAAATGCAAAAACTGCAATGCACAAATCGTAGAAAATTATATATATTTAAAAAATAAAATGGCTGTGCAGCCATTGCATAAATCAAATTTAAAAAGCCATTTGCTAGCCAACCAAACAATTTATACTTCTATATATTTGTGGCTAATAGAAACCAAAAAGGAAAAAAAAAACAGAAATAGTAAAAACAAATATAAAAAAAAAAACTATACGCAAATCAATTTAACGAATTTTTCTACACATTTAATGTAAACGTAATGTACTACATACATTTATAAATGTAAAACCAAAAACCATTAAAACTACACTTAAACATTATCAATATTTAAACAATACAAACAAACACACACACACCTACACATATACATAAACATTTATAAATAAATATAATTAAACTATGGCTATAAAACAAGAAGCAAATTTTAGACAAATGAAGAAAACAAAAAACAAACAAAGAAATATTTCCTATTTGCAATTGAAATTAAATTTAGTCAGCAAGCTAATCAAAAACAAAAGGCAACTAATTAATTGTTAACAAATTATAAATTGTATTTGTATAATTAGCGAAATTGTGTGGGACCTAAAACGACAACAACAGCAAAATGAACAAATTTATTTTTTTGTCTAAATCAAAAATAAATCGAAACAACAAATTCTTTGAAAATCAACTTGAACAACATGAACGATAAATAATGATAAAGATATATTGAGATTGAGATTGATATTGTTGACGAATGAAGCTGTATATATTATAACTTTAAAATTTATTCTATAACTATAACATTTAATTATGTTTCTCCATACAATTATGAACTACATACATACATATATATGATTTCATAGCTGAAATTATGCCATTTTCGAAATGTTTGCAATTTATTTATTGTTTTTAGTTCCATATCATTTCAGAAATATATGCTATAATTATTATTATTTACATTTTTATTTGTTCTTTTTTTATTCATATATATATAAATCTATATATATATTTATTATAATTTTAAAAATAAAAAACAAAACTAAAAAACAAACGCAAGCAAACTTAATTTATTCCTTTTGGTGTTACTTTCTGTCTAGTCCATATGAAATGAAAACAAAAAAATGTATACATAAAAAAAACATATTCTCAAGTGCAATTATATAAGCTGTAAAACTTTCTGCTTTCTTCAGCTGCTAATGAACGTTCGAAATTGACAAAAATTGTTTGACCTGCGAGCAGAAAAACTTACAAATTGAAAGACTTGATATCGAAAATTGTTGGCTGATGTTTGAATGGAAACTTAATTTGTGCTAGCAATTGGAAACAAAGGGAAACTAAATATATCTACATATATATTTGCATTAAACATAACAAAACGAATTAAATTTAAATTATGTATATACTACGAACGTATGCCTATTATATACTTACTTATATCAGATGTGCAAGCATAACATTAAAGAAAAAGCTGGAAATTTATGAAAATAACGATCAAATCTTATTAAATGTTATCAAAAATGAAAAAAAAAATATAAACGAAAACATATATCAAAAAGAACGCATAATGAAATAAACTTTTTCAAGGCTATAATAAAAGAAACAAAACAAAAATATATATACTTATAAAGAATAAATTGTTTTTTTGTAGTTTCTTGATGTTTTCAGCGGAATAGAACTGACAGCCATATCGTCCTTTGGATTCATTTATTTGCATAAGAAAAATACAATTTTTGTATGGATACGAAACGCTTTATTTATTTGTTTATTATCTTTTTTTTTTCTTTTGTTAGTGTGTTTTTTTAAGCTTTATCAAAAATTTTGGGAGTACATAATTCGCGATTGCTTGTTGATTTCAGCATATTGGAACAATACGAGGCACTACACATAATCGTTTATCTCACATTGTATGTATAAAAAATGTAAGTATATGGCTAGCATATTGTACTATATAAGAGCTGTATATTATGATAATCGATGAAATTGGCAATTCTTGAAGAAAAAAAAACCATTTAAATAAAACTATTATATACAGAAGAGTTTCACAAACAAATAGTAGTACCTAACTATTAAATTTGCTAGTCAAAATCTAATTTAAATTTCGAGTTTTTGGGCTAAAAATTGTCTGTAAAGTGTATTTGTAAATATTGCGGTTATGAACTTATGTCTTTAAGGTTTTGCTTGAGCGCAGCAAAGGGCTAAAAAGGTTTTTATAATGTAACCCACAATGCATAATCTGGGGTTAACTTAGACTTATGTGTTAAATATTCTGTTCTAACCTTAGGTTTAAAGGTAGCAATACACTCTTTAATCTATATATTAAATATTTAGTTGGCACTACTATTCTTATGAACGCCACTGCATATACATACATATATGTATATATATCTATATAAATTTCTGTATGTAGATGAATTTTGTATAGCTATGTTAAGGATAACCTTATAGCACTCTGCTTGCAGCAAAAACTATCAAACGCACTTCGAAAAACGAAAAAAGGAATAGAATATAATTACAACAATGAAACCCGTTTAAATGGCTTAAAGCGCAAGCAAAGCGCCAGATCGAGGTATAAAATAATAGCAAAAGCTGTTAACAAGAAAGACAAGAGGCACGCCCGCAATATGTTGCCTGACGTCTCATAACGCGCCCGGTTTCAGGGAAAACGATAACTTGGGTCTTGAATTATTTTTGCCCAATATGACCTTTTGCTCCTCCTTGACACGCTTCTCCTGCTCTTTGCGCATACGCTGACGCTCCTCATCCATCAGTCGCTGCTCCTCAATGATAGCTAGACGCTCTTCGGCCTGTTTAAGTTAAAACACAATTTATAACAGATCATTTGCATATAAGTCAAATTGACTTTCAGTCAAACTTACCAATTTTCTTTGTGCCTCTTCGATTTTGCGATTGTTTTCGGCCAAAATTTCTTCGAGCTCTTCGCGTTTCTGTTTCTCCTCCTCCTATAAAACCCAAATAAATTTGCGTATTAATAAATCATATTTGGTGCCGTACCAAAGGCTTAGTGCTAATTATAGTTGAATATATATATATAAACGGTTGATTTAAACATCGATGACGCAAACTGTGCGATTTTGGACGCATTTCTTTTCTTGTTTTTTCATTTGTTTTTTTTTTTTGTTGTATTTTTTTTTTTTGATGGGCTGCATAGACAGTTAAGATCTAATTTAATGTTTTACAATAAGTTACATAGAAGATATTGGTAGAAAGTAAAAAACATTTAGTAGTGTCTAATAAAAATGTAGAAATAATAGTTGGTATTTTTTTTTCGAATTAAATTTTATATTTAACAATAAGAGCACACAACATTAACAAATGTACTAAAACTTGATTGGATTAAATTTGTTCTTGTTTTTTCTTTTTTTTATTCTTGTTTTTTTATTTTAATATAATTTTTATTTGGATTTTTTTGTTTTTTTTTTGATTTTTTTGTTTTGTTTTGTTGCTACTTACTATTTGAAATAGTTCATTTTTCCAGTTAAATGGCTAAATCATTTTGTTAATTATTGGCTTTTGCTGCGAATTTGCCTTTTGATTTACGGTATTCAGCTACATAGTTGTTTAATCAAGATTACATTACATATTGTGTTTAGAGAACAAATTATAAAAAAATGTGGCGTTTCGATCAACAACGTTAAACCATAAATGTTTGGAAAACAAACACACATAAATTAAAGTTGGCACGACAACAACAACAAGTACAGTCATACCCATTTGACAAATGGAAATCCGGCTTATGAGTAACGATATACAATCTTAAGACTGAAGCCGCTTTGATGTTGTTCCTATGTGACGAATGTTCCTAGAGGGAAAGCTTAAGTGTTCTTGGAGTCTATATTGTGTTGCGAGTTTTTGATTTATTTTTTATATTTCACACTTAACACTCGTTCAGTTTGTAGATCCATTTTGGTTCTTTTTTTTTTGTTGTTTTTTTAATAAATGTGGCACACGTTAAGGAACTCACTCACCCGTTCGTTTGGATTATTGATAGGTCACGTTTGGAAACCATTTTCTGGCTTTAAGGCTTTTTGGCATGCTGCGTACAGTTGGAACTAAGCTAAGCTATGCTAAGCCCGCCCCAAAGACTATACCAACTGTACTGACTAATTTTGCTAACTTTACGACAAGACCACTGTACGTTTTGTGTATGTGTGTATATGTGTGTGTGTTATGGTACATCTGCAATGGTCTCCTAGAAAGCTGTTGTTGCTCTCATCCATGTGTTTGGCCGAATTCTCTTCAAAGGTTGGACTCCGTCTTAGGTGTGGGTTGGGTTTGGGACGGGGTTTACATACAAAGAGACTTGTTTGTGTTTGTGTTCCCTCTTACACACACACACACATACACACACTCTCGCACACACACACACACATTCGAACGATAGAAGCATTATATCGCGCATTATTTTGTAACAACAACAACAACAAGTTACAGAAACCAATCAAAATGAAAGCAAACAAACAAAGGATGAATCTAAAAGTAATGCAAAAATAGAATTATGCACATTTTGGGGGGGGGGGGGGGCGTCAAAACTGCAAGTTACATTTTTGGCTTTGGTAAATTATTTTTTCTTTTGTTTTGGTAGAAAAAAATAAATAATAATTACAAAAATTATTTGTTGGCAAGAACATAGAGGCGAAATGTGCAGCGACGTGCCCAAAGGGCTCAGTGTATTTGTGCATGAGTGTGTTGCGGTTATTTACTTAAAAAAAAAAATTGTTTAAGCCGTTAGCTGTTAGAAGGTATTAGTTTGGTGATTATATGTCTTTAGTGTTTGGTTAAAGCCATGTTCTTGAGTTCGATTGCATATCTACTTTGGGTTATACAAGAATATTTACCAGCATAAGATACATATATTCTATTGATTATTCAATTGTTGAGAGCTTATAATAGAATAATTTGCACCGCAAACCGATAAACATGGCTTTAGGTTCTAATTTTGATGGTTAATGAGCAAATGAGGATTAGTAATGGTGTTAGACACACACACGCACAGACACACACATAGGCACACTGAGCCGTTTAGCAGCTGGCAAATGCAGTTGGTAATTGGTAACGTCGCCACACAATTTCGGATAATATTTTTTTTGATTCAAGACGACTGTTTGCAACTGCTGTTGGTTTTGTACGTGAGTGTTTTGTGTTTCGGTAATTGTAGTTGTAGTCGAAGGCTGTTTATTGTGCGTGTGGTAGCAGTATTTTTGTGTTTTGTGGTAGCAGCAGTCGTCCAGCGAAATCTGAATACGAGCACCTACCTCGCGACGGCGTTCTTCATCGCGTATCTGCTCGCGCCGTTTCTCCAGCTCAAGCATCATATCACGTTCCATTTCCGCTTTGGCAGTGTCTACACGGCGATTGACCTCTTGTTCGATTTCATCGCGTCGCTTTTCTAGCTCCTCCTCGACACGTTTCTTTACAAGCATTTCAATGCGTTTCGCCGCTTGCTCTTCAATGGTTTTATGTTCTGCTTCCTTTTGACGACGTTGCCGTTCCATTTCAGCCAATAGTTCAACTTTCAGTAAATTTTGCTATAAAATATATATTTAATCTTTTTTTTTTTGTATGCTGTGGTATTTGAGTTTACCTCATCCAGCTTCTTGAAACGACTGCGCTTGTGGCGACTGCGCTGCGTCTCGTGGTCTGAGTACTGCTGGCTATCACTGCTCGATGAGCTGGAGCGTTTGCGGGACTTTGAGTGCGAGTGCCGGTGATAATCACGCTCAGAGTGTGTGTGTGTGTGCAGGTGCTGCGTTGTGTGCCTGTCGTTGCGATGTCTGTCACGCTCTCGCCGACCGTGTTGGTTAATCTCTGTCGATTTGTCTCTATCCGCGCGACTGCTGCGTGTGCAGCTGCTGCGCTCGTGCTCGTGGTCCCGTTCCCTGTCGCGATTGTGTGACTTACTTTTGCTACGTTTCTTGTGTTTGCTTTTGTGGTGACGACGCTTCACCGACGGACTGCGTGAACGTGAACCCATATTAATATAAACAAATCTATTTGGTAAAAGATTGCCCTGTTTTTTCACTGAATTTATTGACTGCCTTGCTCTCAGTTTTCACAACAAAATCAATCCAATGATGCCTTAAAAATAATGTTGCCTAACGTTCAAATGTAGTATTTTATTGACACTGCTTGCAGCACTGGATTTTTGGTATTTTTATGGGCAATCACAGCCGGCTTGTTTCTTCCTATCCATTTCTAGTATCATTTCATGGCACCTGTCAATCATTGCTTGGTTGTCCTTAAAGCCCACACACTCCTTAGCAGCCTCTTTAGCTAGCCATTTAAGTTCCGTGTGCTCTTCGGAAAGAACCGGAGCTTTGTTTGGATTTCGAAGCTCGGCCAGCCAATATATAACAATTTTGGGCTTCCCTTTGACTGTGTAATTTAGAGTTAATGGAGTGTCACGATAGATTATTAAATCCGATTCGTCATAGCTGTAAAATAATATTTGTTAAACTCAGTAATCTATTGGAGCTCTGATGCACTTGCCCGGCTTCTTCCTTGGTTTCGCGCAGCGCTGTTGTAAAGTCATCCTCACCTGGATCTACATGACCTTTGGGTGCGCTCCAGTGAAAATCACCATATGAAGCTTTCAGCAATAAATACTGGATCTCACCACAAAGGCGTCGAAACAGGACAAATCCAGCAGCTCGCTTGTCCATCTCTTCAGTAACTAGTAACTCTACATTAGTGCTGTAAAATGTCTATAAGTTCATCTCTACGAAATTTTAAATTTTGTTCATGCTTATGCAGCATAAGTTTATTTGGCAATATTCTGATCGAAATATTGGCATGTGTATAAAATTTAATAATTAATAAATGTAATGACATAGTCTGTGTTTTGCATATTAACATAAATCTTGCTCGCAGTGTCTGCGAACAGCATACTATTCGTTACAGCTGATTGTCCCAAAATGTACCAAAAAACTTACAAGTTAACCAACACAGTCAGTCAAATTTACATTGGACTCTCCTCGCACGTTGTGTGAAGTAGAATTATATAAAAACATAAAACAAAAGCAATTGAAATGTTTGCCTTGCTGCGCCGCTTTGCGTGCGTCTCCATCACAAACGGCCACAATAGCCGCTATGCTTCCTTCACGGTCAGGGATGTGATGCGCCAAACCTCGGATGAGACTGGTACGCTGCTCAGCCGGTTTGCCAAGCACATAGCCATTGAACGTTACAAGTGCGAGGAGCACGTGCTGCCAAAAACGAGCGTACGCTACTCGGATTACTTTCCTATATCGGATGAACGTTACTTTCGACGCGCCGTGGAAAAGACAGAGCCCTCGCAGTTGCCGGCGCTAATTATCTTCGCCTCAAGCTATCGCCCAAATGCAGCTGGACCCATGTATGCCATGGCTCTAAACACATTGGATACACATGCATTGGCACAGCTGAAGCAGATGGACATCACAACGGTGCTGGAGACATTGTATGCATTTCTGTTTCTCATTCCAAACTGGATGAGACGCACAGATTTCTATCATGCGGCTATGCGGCGACTAGCAACAGAAGATACAACTGGAAGCAGGCAACGTTTTATGCAAATATGTTTTTATCTGGGTCTACACAAAAATCAACAGCAAAATGATCTGGAGACGCTGCTTGCCACACAGCTTGCTATTCACTTGGACAGTTTAACTCCATTGGATTTGGCTCTAATCAGCAATGCTGCCTACAAGACATCCACACTAGTTACTGGCCAGGTTCGTGAAGCTTATGAGGCTGCCTTGGTGCAGGCTATTATGAACCTTAAATTTGAGGCTGAAAGCTACTCTGATGATGCACTGCTCGTTTGCTATGTGAAAGCATTACGCTTGCAGCGTGTCCAAGATGAACGCATCTGCCAGCATTTGCAAAAGATTTGTCTAGATCCGGAACAGCTGCAGCGACTGCAACCACGTGGTGTGGCTCATATATTCGCCTATTTTGCTGAGATGCGATGGGATCAAACAGATTGTCTGCAGGTGCTTGTGGAGCGCTTATTACAGCTTAAGCCAAGTGAATTGCGTGTTAAGGATTTGGCCACATTCCTTTGGAGCTGTGCACAACTTAATTGCAACTTAACAGCCAAACAGCTAAGACAACTTGAAGTGATTGCATTGCGTAAATTGGATCAAGGTGAATATGATCGCTTCGCCGATCAGTTAGTTGACTCCTGCCTCTCCCTATGCATCATGGGTCATCACTCCAAGCAACTCTTTGATGCAGCCGAAGAACTTAAAGAGGTACAACGTCAGCGTCAGCGGGTGCAACCTAAGGTTGACAGCCGTTTAACTGTGCTACGATCCGCCGTAGCCATCGAGCAACCAAGTTGGACAGATGTCAAGCAAGATCAGGCATTCAAAGAGTTCACACGTGCGCCAGGCTATTTACTACAGCAGCGGGAAGACCTAACTGCCTATGCCAAACAACTTTCCACAGATGCTGAAGTAGAGGGTGTAGACCTTGTCTGCCCCATTGCTGGCATAAATTTGCCCAGTTTGCGTGTCCAGACGCTGGGTAAGCAGTCCAGCGTTTATTACATAGAGCTATTGACGCCGCATCAGACGCTTAAATTTAGTCGAACGGCAACGTCGCTGCTACGTCTAAAGCGTCGTCTCTTAGAATCGCTGGGTCAACGCGTAGTGCTGGTGAGTTTTGTGTTTTCAATGCATTAATTCGATTTTAATTTGCGTATTTATTTGTTGTTGTTTTTTAGTTGCACTCTGGCGATATGGTAACCAATGCGCAGGCGCTACAACAGCTTTTGGAGCAGACAGCAGTTCCAAAAAATGAGCCAGAGCCGGCCGTGCAGAGCCTTAACAATTGAAACGTGTGATATTTAATAGAGTCTACGTCATTGGATAGCTTTATTTAACAATTTCTTTATTGTAATTAATTTAGTAAAAATAACACTAAACATAAATGTTCAACAACTGTTTATATATATAATACAAGGGGCAAGCTTTGGGTCGGTCCAAAAACGTTCAGCGTTTATCTAACCGCCTTGATCTTGGCCTTGAGCACAATATAGGCGCCCAGTCGGAGCAAGAACATCATTACGCACAAAGCAATGATATCCTTCCAGAACTGATCGCCACGCATGGTAATCTCCTCAAGGAATTTCTTTGGATATCTACCAAAAAGAAATCATCTCATTAAATTGAGCTTATTCACAATTGTTATTAGACTTACCTATAATGACAATATGGCGCCTCATTGCAGGCCAAAACACCACGATCCAGTCCATAAATGGCAGCTATAAAGCCTTCCAGGCCATATCTTAAATGTGATATGTGACTACCCCATTGCAGATAGCTGGGCAGATCACGCAATGTGACACCGAAGCCAGCGAACATCATCATGGGAATGGTCAGCACTGGAGCCAAGAATGTGCCATTGACGACATCAAACCAGGCGCCAATTATAAGACCAATGCTTTGACCCACAAACACAATCAACAAACTTATCGCAAAGAACATCCAGAAGCGTACCCATTCCAAAGGCTGATAGCTCCACAGATATATGATGACCGTAAACAACATAGTACTTAGTAACTGCAAGGAAGGATGTTAATTAGGTTTGAAGGTTCTAAGGACTCAAACGCTTAACGTACCGTTATTGGTATGTCTATTAACGTCATGGCAAAGTAATAAGCTTTCAGGGAGTACCAGCGATTAAAGTGTTCCTTAATTAATATTGTCATCTCAATAGGGACTGAAATTGAAAGGCGAAAGATATAATAAGCATATACTTATTGATATTATCCGAAAATATACTCACATGTTAGTACCGTCAACATCATCGTTGTCATGGAATGGTGCATCAATATGGCAAATAGTAGATTATAATTATCCAGCACTCTAGAACCCTCTCGACCCGCCCGATCATACATGGCACCATAGAGCACAGCAACAGCAATGTTGACTATGATTCGCAAATGGGTCATTGTCGTATCCCGGCTAGACTTAATGTAACCGCGTCGCAGCAGGACACAGCACTGATTCGTGAAGCTGGTGTTCTCCATGGACATGTTTTTCTTACGCTTGGGTATAGGATATTTGCGCATAAGTGTTTCAGCTCGCTGCACAGAGTCAGGATCATTGAACCAGGTCCAACAGCTGCCATTTTCCGTAGCGCTTTTCAGAGTATCAATCTTGTCAAAACCATACTCGCCACAAGCCAACTCAATGACTAAAAGAAAGGGAAATACTTTAGATCTGTTTGTTGAGGTTTATTCCGGGTACTCACTGTAATCCGCTGGATTGTGGTACATAGGACAGGGCAGCTCCACGGAGTGTAGGAAGGGCACCAGCTTCTGAGTGCCGCCCTGATAGACACAATTGCCGGCTGAGAGCACATAGACCTGATCAAAGATCTGGAACAGCTTTGCAGTGGGCTGGTGAATGGTACAAATAATGGTGCGACCCTGAGTTGTAAGTCGTTTAAGTAATTCCAGGACTTTGGTGCAGGAACTGCTGTCCAAACCACTGTCAACATAAAGATATAATCACATTTAATGAATAATATAAATAATCTTGAAGGCAATTACGTTGTTGGCTCGTCCAGGAACATCACAGTGGGATTATTTATCAATTCCATGGCAATGGATAGCCTCTTCTTTTGACCACCAGACAGACGCATTGTCAACGTCTGATCGTGATCATAAAGACCCAGCAGCAAGAGAATATCTTCAATCTAATAACGTTTCGAAATTCATCAGCTGTTTCTTATTAATATTTCTTATTATACTTACTCTACGTTCTTTCTCATCGAACCCAACATCACCCAATTTCAGATCGGAAGCTATGTGCATATTCTCATTGACCGTCAGCAAGGGCTGCAAACGATCATCCTGTGTGATATAGCAGGACATGCGACGGAATGATGCTGTTTGGGGTTTAATATTTAGTATGGGGTAACTTTTGATTTTAGTTATTTACTTACGCAAATCACGTCGTCTTCCATTGAGCAATATGGAACCATCTACGCCGGTTGTCTTGAAACCAGATAAAGCATCAAGCAATGTGGATTTACCAGCTCCAGATGGTCCCATTATGGCAATCAGCTGGCTACCCGGAAACTTGCCGCACACATTATGCAGAATCTCCTTTTCACCTGTTGGCAAATAAGTAAGATTTAATTGTTAACTGCTTATAAAGTCATTGAAATACTAATAGAACCACTTTCATGCTAATAAAGCATCGATAATTATTAATCGATAAATTGAATTTTTAATGATCCCCAAGGTTATAGAGAACAATTTGCGAACTTTGTTATTGCCAATGAATATATTCAATTCGAGCTAGTAAACAATTAAATTTGTTGTTATATCTTGATCCATTGTTTACCTAAACAAACGAGAACTTTGCTGTAATAAAAAAAATATTTTCATCTCAATTAGGTCAGAAAAGTTTATTAGCTTAGTTTATTTGCTGACCTTTGTCTAAGTGCTGTACTTTTATTTAAATGTTAATTGTTGAGCAATGCAATCTTGTCCAAGCGCAATTAACTGCCAACATTTTTAAGCAATTTGTGTGTGTGTTTTTTTGTATGGTAACACAAACACAGTTATTGCCAACGCATCATAATCATAGCGTAATCGAGTTACCAGGGACAAATTACTATCAATATCAAAGTTAACATATTTATTTTGCTTGGACTTTGAAGTTCTACAAATGTCATTATCAAAAGAATTTGATATGATATCTAAAACTTAACGAATATGAAATGTCTCTTATTTGTATAAGGAACTTTTAATTAACTTATTGAAATATAACAATATTTTAAGCATCTTTTAGTTGATGTCTGGTAGAACAACTAATAGATCTACTTAGTAAACAAGTTTTAATGCTCAGTTTTAGCAAACTTTTCTTGTGGAAATGACTAATTGATGGGCAGGCAGTGGCCCAGGGGCATGGTGCTATCTAATCAATGGGTAAAACAAAGAGCTGTATGTGTATGTAGAATTAGCTAACAGGTAGTTATTTGTATATTTGTATGATTGTCAACCTTTCAAGACACATGCCTGCTTCAAAAAAAAGTAGCCGCTGCTCCATAAAAGCGAATATTCTATATCTGTACAATATATATATACACATATATTTTGGCAATCTTATCAGCAGAGGAAGGGGGGCATGTTTGAACTTATATTACCCGGCCATAATAAATGCCAACGCACTCACCTCGCTTGAAGCCCAATTTAACTGTAAGCGACAGCTCCTTGAACTCAATATCAACCGCTTCGCGTGCTGGCAAATTGGACAGTGCGTCCAAATCCATGTTAAAGTCCTCCTCCTCCTCGGCCACAGCTTTCACAGGCGCTTCCTTAACGGCAACACTGGAGCCGCTTGCCATCGTCTTCTCTCCATTGCGCCAGCTGCTCGCATTTGTCATGGGCATTGTGGTGGCATTGTAGACACCGCGTCCCGCCTGCGATGTGCTGCTCTCGCCAATCTCTATGCCAAGTCCTACGCCGGCTGTGCCGCCATCGCTGTTAAGGAACTGCTCCCGCGCCGATAACATTGTTGTCAAACAGCTAATTTATCAAAGCGATTTAGAAGGGTTACTCTAATCTCTGTCTGTTTTACTGATTAATAACGTTATCAACTTAGTCTAAGTCTATCTTTCTAAACTATTTAAATCTATTTTAAAGCTCATCATTTGGGTTAGATCTCAAAACACGCTATTTGTAAAAGTTTATAATTTCCAACGCTTGATTGGTTTTGAAAATGTTGCAACGGGGCGATGTCATGCATCAGGGAGTTGTGCCACATTCGATACAAGCAATGTTGCTATCCAAACCAAACGGGTTTGATGACGCGCTTAGCGCCAAATGGACTCTGATCGGTCCATAGACGACCATGGCGTGAACACATGTCTCAGCGTCAGCGACTGACGCTTGTAAGTCGCTCACCTTTGCACCTGTTGATTAATAATATTGAAAGCCAACGATTGCCACCCGCCGCTACTTTTGCACAGTAAATTGAAAACAAAAAAGGTTTCTCACAATATTTACTGCAAATAGTAGTTGTCATATTGTTTGTATATATATATATTTTTTTTGAAAAGGTAAATCCTAGAAACTACCTTGATTTCTTTAGCTCAGGGCTTTCATTTGTTGTAATATTCCTTTCACATCATCTACAATAATTATTGCATATACAAAAAATATATATAACAATTATCTACAACAACCTCAATAAAATATTTAATATTTACATAAGTAAATGTAGCACGCAATTTACTCTACATTTTATTTATTTATTTGTATTATAATTCGTTACAACAGTTCCATTCAAATAGAAAAGATCAAGGTACAGCTGTGGCTAGAGCAAATCACAATTAATTATACATACATATTATGCAAAATATGTAAAGACATTAAATAAAACAACAACAAAAGCATTGTTATAAAATTATATATGGCATATGCTATAACAACAAATACAATCGCCGTTGACTTATGACGAAGTATTTGCAATGTGTCATCTTTAACCCGCCAACAACCACAAGAAGACCTTATCAACGCTTCAACATCTTATTCAAAACCTCAGACACTAGACACTAGACACTAACTGTAACAAAAACAAGTGCCAAGTAATTGAAAAGGTATTCAATTGTTAAGGGAAATGCATACAGTTCATTATACTTTGAATGCTATAACTAATAGCCATTGCACTTGAACTAGTTCAGGAACTAAACGCAAATTATTTAATAATGACAATGTCAATGCCCTTTCTGGTACCCTCGAAACTTAGGGCATAGCGTATCTCTATAACAAATATTGATTGACATTGATTTGTTTCAGTGTTTGCACTACTCTTTTAATATTTGCATGCGAAAAATAATCGAAAGCTGTCAAACATAAGAGACAAGAATAAAATACTAGAATGATGATTTTCACAAATCTTTGTTCATTATGTACTATGTAATATATACGGTATGTACATATGTATCTATATCTGATAATGATGTATGTATTTGTGCGTGTAGCTTCAATGTTTTGTATACTTGCGTACGGAAGTAAACCGGTTCAGAGATTCAACGCTACATCGAAACCCAAACGAAACGAACTGATTTAAGAGTAAAAAGAAAAAACCAGCAGCTGCTACCTTTTGTTAAGAAAAAGCAGAGCAATATTTGTTCTAATGAACATGGCTTAATACAGTGATCATGATGTTGTGAAGTGCAAAAAAGTCATTTACAATCATAATTGGCTAATGGAAACTTTGGTCAAAGGAATAATAATAATCTCAAGTTAATCGAATAAACTCGACAGCTAATCAATTAGATTTGTTTCGATTCAAATGCATTCTCAACAACATTCTCTTTAAAGCGTTGAACGGGCATTTGGTAGTATAATCACAGCTTAATAATCATTAACAACAAACGGTTAACTAGACTAGTAATCAAGTTAAACTAAATGCAGCGTTTTCATTAAATTATGTATGTCAATAAATGTTATGTCATTTATTTATATATAGATTTTTGTGTATTCCAGTTTTTGTTTCAACACTTTTACCGCCTTTGGCATCAATCTGCGTTCCTAATTAAAATTAACTCCACATCCACAAACAATTATTAACTTTTGGGCTTGCTGCCATAACACTTTGTGATTTGTTTTCTTTTGGTTGCTTATGAGCACAGTTCTTGTTCCTGGTCTTGCGTTAATTTGTACAAACAGTTGAAACAGTTATGTTTCTTACCCATACCTCGTATGAACGCAGTTAAATAATTATATTGCACGTCGTTTGGTTAGTTTATTAAGTCTTATATTAACAATTTACAGTTTACAGTCTTTTTGTTTTCGGTTTCTTTTTCTTTGTACAATGTGCGCGCTCTAGAAAACCGCGTTACAGCGTCTTCGATGTGACATCGGCGACTGGCGGCCAACAAACAAACAATAATCCCAGCTAGTTTGGTTGACTGATTCCCTCAGAATTCAAGCAGAGTCGAATACACAGCCGGTTGAGACTCACACAAAGACACGATCGAGCTTCTCAGCTGTGCTGATTGTTCGGCTCTATGAGCGTGTGTGTGTTCGTTTCTGTCGATGTGAAATGCAAGCTTTATCACAGTGTATCGCAAGAAACGAAGTCCGTTCGGCTTTTTTTTGTTACTTTTCTGCTTGTTATTAACGTATATTTCGCATTGGTTATTAATGTTTTAGCGTTGTTATATTGTAGTTTTCCTTCATTGATAAGGCGTACACTAATACAGCTACATTTGTTAACCTATCTGTGGCAGCTCGGTTGAATATTTTCTTAGGTTTTTGGGCAGCTCATTCGATCGCCTTACTCGCTCACTTGACAACGCTTTTGGGTCTCAGGTCAGAAGTCCATAATATCGAATTTCTTTTATACATTTCTTATACGTAACACGACGTAATCAAAATATGTATTGGCCTTGTTGCTTATTCTTCTTCATTTATTGACGCAACGTTAAACAATGAAGGCGCACTCTCTCTCTCTCTTTCTCTCTCTTAACGTATTTTATTATCGTACAATTTAATAAAGCTACAATGCAGTCGATCTACCAACACTGCTCTTTGTTTCGTATTATGTTGTTTTGTTCTTTTATTAAATGTGAATCATGGTTATTTCAATATTGTAATTAACATGCATATAAATACTAGGTTAACATACTTTAATAACTAAAATGTACTTATGTTTAGTTTTTAATTAAAAGAATCCCAAATTCAACTAAAATTTCTTATATATACGTTCTTTTCCCTATCACAATATCATAATTTACAAGCCTAAGAATAAAAAAACGTTAAATTCTTATCAAAAACAGTTAACAGGAAGCTATGAAATAATTGTGATATCAGTAGTCCTATCTACTAGTTTTAAAACTCATAGATAATGCTTGTGAATGAACTAAACAAAGTTCAATCAATTATTACTAATATTATATATTAGTTTACAATAATTACCTAAAACTAGTATACCACAAATTCCATGGTGCAAATTACTGATTAACTGCGTCGGAGGTGCTATATATAATTTATTAAAAATAGTATTTATTATTTGTTAAATAAATGACACTCAATGACAACGTGCAACAAATCTAAAGCATATCAAATTCTTTTCTTTCAAGCATTACTTTAATTTGTTTATGAGCTAATCCCAAGTACTTGTTTAGTTATTATCGTAATTGTTGTACATTTTTATGTTATTTAATTGTACTTTGGCCTGTATTTGATATAGCTTTGAATCATCCAATTGAAACATTTGTATTGTGCTACGCGTTTTCAATGATATAAAGAAAAGAAATAAAATACAAATAAATTATTCAGTTTTTTTATAGAAGATGGAACTCTTTTGACTTGTTAATTAAGTTTATGCTGTTGCAAATTTCATTTGTTTTTCGCAACTTAAAAAAGTAAAAATTTACATAAGTATGTTTGATAAGCTTTTAACAAAATTGTTTGTTAGTTGATAAGATTAAATTATACAACACTGTGTATATCACATAATTGGTAGGAGTTTCTTGCCAAATACTAGTTCAGCACTAAAATATTATTGACAACAATTCATCGTGTTTCTTTCGGTTAGTTATCACTTATCAAATATCCGAAATGTTCGCTAGAGTAACCAAAGTCCAAATACATATGTATGTATGTGTGTGTGTACGGCATCTGTTGAAAGCTTTCATTCTTATTCGAATCCGAATCCGAAGTCAAAGTCGAAGTTTTAGTCGACGTCATCGAAAGCGTTGCGTTGTGGGTGCTTGAGCAATGCGATAGGAATTGCTTTTGTTTTTCGAGTGTCGCTTCTGTTTGTTTATTTTGTGGGTTATTTGAAGCTGATTACTTTGAATTAGTTACATTGTTCTATCGTCAGACTATTGAAGACTTATAAACCACATCCAGTGAAAGTTTTTCTAATCTTTCTTTCTCTTACTCAAACTTGTTTTATAAATAATAATTTACAGACTAATCATTAAGCAAAACCATGAATAAAACAATGCCTTCTTAACGATCGGACAACAACCAACGGAAATTTTTAGCAATTCTTCTTGAACTTTTGTACATATTCCAATTTAGATCCATGAATATCATATGAAAATTAAAGTATTTTCGCTCTTGTTTGATCGACTGCTAGTTTATAAGTTGATGATGGCAATATTATTTATATATATTCTGACTAACTAACTCCTGTTAACGCTTAGCTCAACGTAAAGACTTGGTATTCTAATTTTATTCGCAACATAAAGAGTAAAGATCCTAGACTAAGTATTTTCAGACATTTTCTGAAGTTTTGTCCTCCAAGAACAGAAATAAGATTGACATTTCTTTTCTGATTTGTTGGATTGAATGTGTTCACTGTATTAATATTGTGTCTACGGTCTTTTTAGCCTAGATCTAATGTCAGCTATATCCCAAAGACCCTAAAAACACTTCCAAGGTGTATACAATCTTGTCGATAACATTTAATAATCCTTTTAAGCATTTTCCAGCAAAAGCAAAGAATGATAAATTGAAAGTTTTAACATTTATTTCAACTACGTTCAAGAATTTTGACTTACAATCCTTCGGAATTGTTGAATACTCACCCTTGTTATAATAATATTCTACGGTTTTTAACTCTATTCAATTGATGATACCGCAACAAATTTCTCACACACCTGAAATTTTGCTCAACCGGATTTGGATGTCACAATTGGTAACGGTTCAGCAAGATACAGGCGCGAATGAAATATGCCGGTCAATGATAAAACTAGATATTCACACAACAGTATTTTATAAAACTGGCAAACGTAATCGCTAAACCGCAACTATTCCTGACAACGTTCCGGACTCAACTGATGCACAGACGACACCAACAGTCGATAGGTAGCCTCCCAAAAATGCCACTTGATCAACTAACAAACTAACTAACTAACTAAATGCCCTGTCCGTGCGAGACTATACATAAATGTATGTACAACAACAACAATAAAGAACCTTAACTGTTGTTGCTTTATTTTTTTTTTTTTTGTTGGTCAGGGGAGTCGACATTAGAATTAGACTCGGAACAAAAGGAACAACAATGCTGGCTGGCCGCTTGGTTGGCTGACTGACTGACTGGGTGGGTCACACAGAATGTTGCAACAGCGGCGCATGCTTTCTAAACGCCACAGTTTTGTTGTTGTTGCTGTTGTTGTTGTGGGACGCACCTTACTAGTACAAATAGCCAGATAGAGATAGAGCGACAGCTGACACCAACGAACGAACGAACGCGCCTTTTTAATGAGGCGACCCCACCTAGTACATATGTATCCGGAGATGCCTAACGGCTCAGAGGGGGAGGATGGGGTTGTTGTTCAGTTCCCAATAGGGCGGGGGTGGCTTTGTGCCTTGGCTAGCATATAATGTAGCCGTTTATCATTGGACGTGGCCGTATATTGTATATATGCATACATATATCCTTTGATATCAATTCGTATATATGCATATGTATTTAACTAAATGGGTTAATGACTTGGCAAATGCATTCCTTAATTAAATTCAAACAACAGATGCAGCTATTGGAATTGTTATAAATGTTCATGCAGGTGGTAAACTTTTAATAACACTTTTAAAGTTGATTTAATTAAACGGAAAACACAAACTTTAAGCTCTAGAACGTGTAGGATGTACAATGGGCATTGGGTAAAGTTTTCGAACAGAATATATTTTCAATTAACTTAGATATATTCTAAGAAGATCCTTAAGTTCTTTTCCTTACTAACTTGCCAAAGAATATTTTCCTTAAAACAAAGACCTTGAAGAAAATATTAAACGACAATATGTTTATTTAAAAGCACCAAAGACAATTATTATATCAACCAATATTTATATGCCACATTTATGTAGCCACAGTCCGTTGCTCTATACAGACCACACACACCTTGTTCCAGAGCCAATCCTTAAAAGCATGCTACATATAACGCCACACCCATACAAAAGAAGGAAAAATAAGCTGGAAAAGTGCGACGTGCCAGTTTTCGCGCCCCACAATTTGCCCTTTTTCTCTAACATTTGGCATTGTGCTGCTCGCAGCGTTATGCCAAATGGCCACGCAAGGAGCAGGACTGGCACAGGGATGACCTGCGGTCACTAAAAGGGCGCGTTTCATATTAACGCACAGCCAAATGTCAGTCTGACAATGTAGCATTGTACCAGGCAGTCATAGTGTTAACTGGGATTGGCACCGTTTCCTATTAACATTTGAACTTCTACTAGCTAGTTTTCCTAATTGAAATTTAAAAGGACTTTGTACTCGATATCCATTAAGGAAACTAGCGTTATTTTATGTCTTTTGAGCTTTAAAAGAAGCTGAAAAATAAATATGCCTTATTAAGATCCACTTAGACTAATTAGAAAAGAAAGAAGTCTGTTATCATAAAAACTTTTATTTTTCTTGTTCTAGATTCAAAACAATACTAACAGACGATAGAAAAAAAAAACATCAGCAAAACTTTTTAGTTCCTAGATATCAAGCAAGCCTTTTCTCCCAGAGCATTTAAGCTAGATAAAGCAATTATGAACAATTAATAAAACTATTTCAATGTTTTAAATAATCTTACACGGTCTTTTAGTGAATTTTATTAAGCACAGATTATTTTTTGAGGAGGTTTATTAAATATTATTAACATATGTAGGTTTTATATCTCAAACTCAATCCATTAATGACTGGTACAGTAAACACTGGGCGTGTGTCCTCAACGCTGACCATTGGCTAAGTATTAAGCTTATATACTCTCGTAAATTCACGAAACAGTACGATTTAATTAGGTTGTTTAGCTTATTGGGGCTGCTGCTATGTTAAGCTTCAATATCTTTTCAGCTCATTGTTCTTGCCATTAGAAATCTAGAAGAGGGTGCGCTTGTTGTTTAAACAGCGTTAACTATCAATTAAAATGCCGATTAAATGCAACTAAATAATTAACAAAATTAAGGTTTCGCAACGATTTGTTTGCATATAATTAAAGCAACAAATTGATTGCTCATTTTTAATGGCAATTAATCGAAAAGCGGGTCTAACTTTAACATAATGATTTAACAACAATGTAAACTACGTTTGTTCAGTTTGTTCCGTCGGCAGTGATTCGGATTTGCTTTGCTTCACTTGTGGCGTGCCCAAAACCATGGGCAGCCGGTCGCCCCAACGACTTACTCTAGCACAGCTGTAGGCGGCTCTGAAATGCGTGCAACAGAAAAAATTATAAACTTATGTAAAAGTTGTATGTTAACCAAATCTATACTTACTTGCCATGCTTAGCTGCTGTAAAGATTACCTCCTGCAATTTACCAGATCGCGTACAAAGGCGACAAATCGAATGCTTCGAGCGCACCAGGGTTGGTCGCACTATGCGTGGCCATTGTTGGGTCGCATCGGAAGATTCTCCTTTCTTCATTATGGCATAACTATACACTGAAGATTGACGACCCGAATCCGAATCACTGCTAAGACGAAGCGGCGCATATGAAACTTCAAAATTGCAGGGTGTGCGATCTTCTGCATCATTGATACGTGGACAGCGCAGATTATGTGGACACTGCAAAAGCAATACACATTAATTGATTTGATATTTATAAAACATTAATCAATACTTACTGGTGCTAGCGTTTGGCCCTGATGCTCATCTCCAGCACGCAGCAGAAACTGCCTGGCCTCGTTGACCAGCTCGCTGCCGCGACGTGTGCCCTCTTCTACGATGACCATATAGCCGTCACACTTGCGCCAGAGATTTAATAGGATTTCCTGGCGCTGCTGTTTGTCGGTCAACTCAAAAAGTGTATGCGATATGACAACTAAATCATATTTGGTATCAATTGCGGGCAGAAATTGTCTGTAGAATACATTGCGCAGCGTCACTTGCTTATTCTCTTGCCCATGCTGCAAGATCAGCTCAGATAGCTCGTTCATCTCCCGCGATCTGTCTACATTATAGTACTCGAAGATGCTCTCACGCCAAAGTTCACTGGCGGCCCACATACCTGTACCAATGCCAGAACCAAAGTCAATGTAACTGCGTGGCTTGAACTGTGCATCGCGCAACTGCAGCTCTGTTAGCACACGCCTCATAACTGCATACTCCTGTGCAGCTCTGGCCACGGCATACACAATAGCTTCATAAGCACCGTATTCGATACGTTTCCAGGCGTAGGTGCGCTGTCCCAGACGCTTATTAATCTCTAGCTCTCGCTTACGTTGCCAACGTGCGGCCTCCTCCTCGCTGAGTGTGCTTAATCGATCCAGTGACATCTTTGAATTAACCTCCTCGATAATCAGTCGCTTTTTGTTTTCAATTTCCAGCGGTGTTGGCGGCGGGTGTCGAGATTTTATGTAGTGGTTTAGCAGTTGACTGTCGCGCAGCACTTTTCTAACAGGGTGATCGCCTACAATACGCTTTAATGTATCACTTAGTTGTTTGGGTAGCTCAATGTAATTAGGTTTTATGATTCCAGGATGCTTGCGAGGCTTTATGTGTTCCCTTTCCAAATCAGCTAGCACAGCCGTCTCGACTACGGCGCTGATTTTGCATGTGTAACGCTGCAACAGGTGGGTGCTAGTTAGGAAAAGCCGAGGTGCAAGCAGTATGAGTCCAGCTGTGTCCCGCATTAAATGTGAAGCCATTTTTAATGGTCTTCCTTCTATTTTAGATGATGTAAATAAACTCAACGCATGTGGCGCCGGTTGCAAGCCGTGATATGTTTTTAATAAATTGTGCAACACGATATACACGTTTTCGAACACTGTTTTCTCGAATTGCAAACGTTTGCTGTCTTCATCTGTTGCTGCCATGTGAGCAGCATACCGACCTTAAGCGTTGCCGCTTCGTTCTAACTGGCAAAAAAATTTCCGGGGTAAAATATAAACAAAAACAATGCCATCGCATTAAAATATGGATGAATACGAAGCGCAGGTATATGTGATCTGAAATATTAATGCCACAATCGTAACAATCTATTTAACATGCATATTTTAGTTACAAGTGGTAAACCAGGCGCTACTTGTGACCACTGACGAGCAGCAGCGCGAAGAATTAAACGCCCTACGTACAAACTTAGAGGAGCTTCTGGCGTTGACCAGAAGCAGTGAAACAGAAGCTGCCGATATCACAAATGCACCACAGCCTGTTGATGAACTTGATGACGAGCTTAAACGTTTTCAAAACGAATTAAGTGATTTGGAACGAGAACCTACGGATCTCAAAGATGACAAGGAGCAATTGGAAGAGTTGCGCACTAAGTACAATGCGATGTTGGGTGAAAAATGTTCGGCTCCGCACGAGCATAGCTGGGGTGCACTAAGCTATCACAATGCGCTCATCTGTGGCGTGGACGATGAATTAATTGTAGGTGACAATGGCAATCTAGACGTTCGGCTACGTGTTCTCTTCACAAATCCAACACATCGCGAGATGTTGCCTTGTAACTACTACTTGGAGGGTGAATGTAGATTTGATGAAATTCGATGTCGGTATTCTCATGGCGCTTTAGTGCCTGGAGCATCAATAAGAGATTACAATGCACCAGATTTTCACAGGCTGGCACGCAGTTGCCCAGTGCTGGCCAAGCTACAGGATCGCCTGTGGCATCGTGGTCGTGTGCTGTGTGTAAATTTTGTGGAACAGCAGTGCCGCGTACGTTTGGATGGACAGGAGCACAAGGAACGCGAACGCGACTTTCCCTTCGAGGAGCTGTTTCCGCTTATTGCTGAGGAAGATAATGACGAACTATCTAGTGACAGCAGCGAATCAAATGGCACTGAAGACAGCGATGCAGCAAACGATTCCGATATGGATGACTTTGAAGCAGCTCGTCAAGCACGCATGGTAGAGCTTAGCTTGTTTACATTTAAACCTACAGAAAAGCTGGGTGCCTGGGAACAGTATACACGAGTAAGCTATCAATGGTATTAAATAATGTGTGTCTGGATCTAAATGTATTGATTGCAGGGCATAGGATCCAAACTGATGGCTAACATGGGTTATATACATGGCACTGGACTTGGTTCCGATGGCCGTGGAATAGTTACACCAGTGAGCGCACAAATACTGCCACAGGGACGATCGCTGGACGCCTGCATGGAGCTGCGTGAGGCAGCCAACGGTGACAAGGATTACTTTAGTGTGGAACGCAAGCTAAAGCGTGCCCAGCGTCGCCAGCAGAAATCGAATGAAAAGGCATACGCACGCGAATCTAATCGCACAGATGTCTTTGCCTTTCTTAATGGGAGCGTATTAGGCCAAGGACCCAGCCAGAGCCAGAATTCCGCCAAGATTGCAAAGACCAACGATCTGCAGCAGCATTCAAATAAAACTTTAAACGTGGAAACGGTACGAATCGCCGATGACATACGACGAAAGCAACGAGACATTGCCAAGGTGCAGCAATCGCTGGCGCGGAATGCAATCGATGCACAGTTGCAGAAACGTTTGCAGGTACAGCTGCAAGCACACCAACAAGAGCTCTCCACGCTGCAGTCACAGGAGAGCAGCCTCAACAAGGAGCAACAGACACGTAAAAGCAAAAATAAAATGTTTGAATTCTAAACCTAAAGTTTTTTTAATTATGGCTTTATAACTATGTTAACTATATTACTAAATGCTGCCAATGGCACCCGTCGTCAATACAGCGGTCATATACTGCTCCAGAAGCGTTTGGGCCAGATGAGAGCCATGGTCTACGGCCAGCGCATAAGCAGTCTCTCCATTCTCATTGGTTGCACTAAAGTCTAGATCCCTGGAAAGCAACTCATTGCAGGTGTGTGGATGATTGCCAGCTGCCGCATACATCAGTGCCGTATTGCCAACAATGTCCATGTGGGTAGCACTGGCCCCGCGATCCAAAAGAAAACGTACGATTTCATTATGACCACCAGTAGCAGCTAGTAGCAGTGGAGTGACCATATCTGGTGCCATGCTGTTCACATTGGCGCCTGCTGCCACAAGCAATTGGGCAGAAATTAGCTGACCATAGGAGGCGGCCCAGTGTAGTGGGGTAAAACCGTGTGAGTCCTTGAAATCAATGTGTTGCTGGCGCATAAGTTCAGCCTTCACTTGTTCCTCCGTGATTTCACCTTGACCGGCGCGTTCGTGAAACGATAGCGACACTTCCACGGGACAGAAAGTAGCCTCAGTGTTGCCGCGCTGTAGGTTTGTGAGAACCGTAGACTGCGGTCGATATGGTAAGAATGCACTCTTCCGTTTGGTCGAATTGGCATCAAGCAGTAAACTTGACCCATGCAGCGTCGAGGAAGTGGGTGCATGTACGTTTGCTGGCCTTGAGGTCTCATCATCTTCGGAGTTTGTGCTGCTTTGCAGTTTGTTAACAGGCGCCACCATTTGTTAACTTTAAGCTTCTTTCTTTTATAAGTATACTAAAATGTTATTGTTTGTTGATAATTTCTTGTTTGAAGTAGATACCAGCTGATTATGTGTCCAACAGCTGATCACACAGCTTTATTAGTGGCAACCATTTAAAAACTTGTGCTTATTTGCTTGTCAAGAAAGCAAAATTGAATATACCATTAGTGTGGATTGTGGGTTACTTAAACCGATTTATAACGCATCCCAAACAGCAAATAAAAAGACAAACACGCAAGCAAACACAAATTGCTTGTGTTTTGTGGGCACAACTAGAGGTGGGCATATTTCGGTACATTTTTGCAAATTCCCAAAATAACTTATCGATAGCAAAAATACCCAGCATGATGATTGTTTTTTGTTTGGGCTTCAACGTTTTTTTTTTATTAGCAAATTTAATTATGTAAATATATTTAACCGATTCATCAGCACTTACTTTGCAGTTGTATGTGCGTATTTGTTTCATAACAGGTTTATTACTGTGGCGTAGTTAGCAAAAAAAAAATCTTCCCTGCACCTGTTGTACTCGTTTCAGTGCAAGCCTGCGTTTTTGGGTCTTTTTTTGCCCCTTTAACATTGAGGAAATTTTTGTGCAATTAAATTGCGTCGAAGTTTGTACCCACGAACACACAACACAATCGCAAACATCGAAATGGGCAACAATGTGAGTGCCAAGGCCGATGGCGAGGGCAGCGAACCTCCGCTGGATGGTGGGAAACATAAACACCATCATCAACATCACAAATCCAACACACAACAATCATCGAACAGCAACAACAATAGCAGCGATGCTGTTGTCAGTAACAGCAGCGGCAGCAACAACAGTCTCAAGGTGCAGTCACAAACGCAAACAATGACCAGGTCCGCATCGGGCGCCGATGTGACAGAAAAATACTTGACGCAGCTGGTGCCCGTGGAGCGATTGGCTGAAATATTGAAGGAACAGTCTAGTGCCAAGTACGGCGTTAATGGCATTGTGTCAGATATTTTTGTGGTGAGCAAGCACAGTTAATTAGCTGATAACAATACTTTATAGCAAAATTCTTTACATTCACATACACACAAACACTTGTGAACAGTCTCAAGTGTTTCCACAATACGCTGATTTGGGCAACCGTCTATTCCATTTGATGCACGTGAACTCCAAGGCGTCAACAAAACATTTGGGCACCGTTGCCTTTCGACAGCAATGCGAACGATTTCTGGGCATAATGGACGACGGAAAGGTGCTAGAGTGTTACATTAAAATGTACGCACAGGATGATAATCCGGATTTTATAGACAAGACAGGTGTAACACGCCTATTGCACATTTGCTACACGATTGCCATGCAGCATTCTGGGAACGCTGTGCTTTGTTCGTCAATAAACCGAACATTTGGCTCAGTGACCAAGTCGATATTCTTTAGCCACGACAGCCTCAGTTTGGGCTTTGTTTGCCGCTGGTTCGAACAGAACCTAATACGACTTGTCCTGCTGGTGCACAAATACTGTGTTCACACGTTATCCACCGCATATCGTGGCCTGGAACAACAGTCACAATCCTGTGGTATTGAGCTACAAACACCAGTGCTGGAGCAGCGTAATCCATTTGGATCCAGCATCGATGCAACTGATCACAGTGCCCCCACGAGTCACATTGAGTCACTAATGCCACTCTCACAAGCTTGGCTGCTAGCTGGCGCCCTGCCTCCGCTGTATTCGAAGCCACAGACAATTGTTCCACCAAACAGCAGCAACAATAGCAGCGCCTCGTCTGCTGTGCAGATATTCAAGGAGAAACTTTCAATGATGCCATCACACTGGACACTGCTGTATGATTCCAATGAGCATGGCGTTGGTGCTAATCGGTTTTTGCATCATGTACTTGGCTATCGAGGTCCTACACTGGTTCTGCTGCACACCAAGGATGAGCAGACGTATTGCATTGCAGCTCCCAGCGAATGGAAGGAAACACATTTATTCGTCGGCTCCGAAGGCAGCTGTGTCATACAGCTGTTGCCCAAGTTAGTTAAATAATTATTTAATGAGTTTGCATCTAATCTGTTTGAATACTTTTATAGATTTGTGATACTGGAAAAGAAACCCAACATTTTGTACCTTAACACAAGCATTCGTGGCTATCCGAAAGGTCTGCGAGCGGGCGCTGATCCCCGAAAGCCCATTATATCGGTTGATGAACATTTCGAGAATGTAGACTGCAAGGGCATCGCTGCAGGTCTTATGTCCATTGAGGTAAGAAAAAAGCGCTTTAAATTCATTATTAATATTGTATATTTCATGATATATATTTTTATGTGCAATAAGCTTTAGTCAACATAGTATAGATATATACTTTTATATGGTATAAAAATCCATAGACATATTTCATGTATATATCGAATGCGTATGCCTATAAATATATATAAATGGCATAGTTTCCAGTCTAAGCTTTTTAAAAACAACACTTTCAAGCCGCTGTTAAGACAATATCAACAAGCTGGAAGCTTTAACAAAATCACGTTCAAACCATACTTAACAGTAGAGCGCGAAAGTGTGTGTACATTGAAATCAAGTCTACATTTCTCCTTACCAAACCATATAAAAAAAACATCACTCATTAATATTACCAACAACAACAAAAACTACACTTGTTTTACAGGTGTGGGGCTGCGGCGATAAATCATCACGTGAAGTGCAATTGGATATTAAGAAATGGCAAATCAAGGAGGCGGAACGTCAGCGTACAGTCAAACTAACAGCCGCCGATTGGATGGATCACCCGGATCGATATCTTCTCGAGCTGGGCGGTAGGCAAAACTATAACAACTAACGACCGCTATAGTTGTAATTGCGTGTATTGATTCAAAAGCAATTGGTGTGTGCCTTTAATTTGGGAACGCGTTGGAAGTTAATGCAAGAAAAAAATACCTTAAAGATATATTATAATAAATGGAATTCAATCGTTTCACGCGCATCACGATACGAATTAACCCAGGACTGAATTTATTTGTATTTTGATGTTATTTGATTAACGAATTTTTTGTTTCATGTTTTTCTTTACGTTTTTACGACTAATTCGAAATTGATTTGATTGATATTTGTACGTATTGTTTGTAATGCCATTTTAATGTATATTATTTGATTATGCTTTTGCCTGTACTTAAAACACTTTGTCCTTGTCCACCAGTTCTGTAATTTTATCATTTTGCTAATCGTCGTCCGCTGCTTTTACAAATTTGTGTGTCAGGTATTTAAGTTTATCTTTCCATTAATTCTGTTTCTATTTGTTTTAATCTTAGAATGCAAGTATTACGAAAAGACATAACACAATGCTTAAACTAATAAAACATAATAAACATAATCAAATGATGCAAAAGAGCGCATTAAATCTCTTTTTATGGCTGGGCGCTGATTTTGCCTGAAAACACAACAAAAAAGAAAAAACTGGTATAATAATTTAAGGTGGCTTATCAGCAAAGCACTTTAAATTGTTGATACTTCGTATGCGTCTACAATGACTCATGATATTTTCAACATTTTATCTGCTCAAATGAGTTTGATAAAACGAAATTGCTTCATATTGTCTTGGGTCGTTAACAAAAATGATATATTAATTGTCTATGGAAAGATTCTGTAGATTGACCAATCACAGCTACGGTAAATATATGTTTAAAGGTATATGTTGTAACTTTATCTAATTGATAAAAATTTAATACTTTTATAAAGCACAAGATACCATTTGAATCTCGATTTTTGTCTTAGTTAGAAGTGAGTTTGCTTCATTAATAACTTATCATGGCATTTAAATGTTATGGAAAGGTCATGGCCACAAATATTTATGATTAAAGTAAAATAAGTATATAGACAAAAATATTAAAAACATTTGTAAATTGCAGGTAGGTGTAGGAATAAGTTATTTAGAAAGAAAAATGTAAAAAGCCAATATTAAATGCAATTTAAAAATAATAAAAAACCAAAAAAAAATACATCATATAAAAAATTGTTTGCATAATTATATTATTGAGAATAACATTAGGTAATATACAATATATATATAAGTGTTTTCAAGTATAAGTTTCGCCCTTTTCTGACCGGCAGTCACATTTCATTCACAATCGTTTGCTTTAAGGGGTATTTATCAATTGTTTCTACTATGCAACATACGTGTACGAATAAGAGTACGGATTTTTATGGCTAGCCTAATGAAACTACAAACAACTACGACAGTCACATAGCAAAGTTGTATAACTATCTGTATTTGTATTTATTCTATGTAGTTATGTAGTGAACGAAGAATTTTTTTTTTTAATTGCCTATTTGATTTTTAAGTTGAACGTATAAAATTTTCCGAGCCTAAACTACAAATTGTATAATAATAAAAAACCTATCACTGCCCCATTTGGAATTATATGAATCTTGGGTTTACTTGTAGCTATAATAAACAAAATCCATTTTCGCTTTCGCATTCAAAACTAAGGCCACTCAATTTAGAATAACCCAATTTGATTGGGCTGCCAGAAGAGTTTGGGGTATGTGAGTATTTGAGCTAAAGGAATTTATGTTTGTCAATCAAATAATAATTGAGTAATTGAATTAATAGGTATATGGAAAACATAAATATCGCTGCGTCAATTATCAATGGGTCTAAGTGATGTACTCTCTATCGCGACGACGTCGCGTTGTAGAAGCTACAACTACAATGGGCATCTGTTCAACATTATCTGCATTATCTACATCATCATCATCTTCGTCGTTGTCATCGTCGTCGTCTTCGTCGTCGTTATCGTCATCCCCACCCGTTGAGTTTGACCACTCGGATGCAGTTTGATTGCTGCACGTGGCGCTAAATTTTAAACTACTTGACATGCCAAAGGAAACGGACAGCGATGCGCTCAGCGATGAGGCATTTAAATTTTGGCTAACTTCTACATCGTCTCCATCCTCAAACACATCGATGTGCTGGTGCTGGTAGCGATGTCATCTGCCCGCACCCAGCAAAAGCGCATAATCATCATTGGACTCGGGTATGGGTGCTGCAGCAGAGGCAGCAGCACGCGCCTGCAGAAAACTGCTACCGGCAGCTTGTGGCGGCCCAATGCCACCAAGAAAGTGCTGCTGATCACGTTCGCGAAGATGCTGAGCGGTTTCGCGTTGACGCGTTGACTGATTCAAATTGGTGCCCGGCAAGTGTAGTTGTTGTTGTTGGTAATTGTTGCTATTGCTATTATCACCAGCCACATCGTCGCCTGCTATGGGAAATCGAGATGGGGAATGAGTTTGGTGTTCATTTAGTGTACCTAGTAGTTGCCCACTTGCATTAACGGGCACAACCAATCGGCTTGCTGTGGCACCATATGTGCCACTGCTGTTACCTGCTTGTGTGGCGCTGCCCCCTGGCGTCGGCTGATCCTGCCGCTTGCCCATTAAGTACTCAGACTCGCTGCTCGAGCGGCGAGGAGCACGAGGCAGCGGCTGATATGTACTGCGACCCTGAAAACGTCGACTTATCGAGCTGCTGACAACACCCAAATGCTCTGTGACATCCTCCTGCATGTCGGAGATATCCATCATGGAGAGAAAGGCACGACACCAGCTGTGATTCGGATTATTCCAGTACTGCGGTGAGTTTATATGGAACGGATGATGCGGGAAACTGTATATGTGTGCCACGGCCGCAATGAACATTTCAATGCAGATAAGAAAGTTCTAAAAGTAAAGAAAGTGAACTTATTGTGAATAACAAATATATTATGTATTAACTTACTTGCAGAACGGATGCCAGATTTGCATCGCCCACATCGCCAAAAATGTGCTTAATGATGCCATAGTACACCAATGCATTAAGTAGAACTCCTTGGCTATAACATTATTAAGGTATTAATAATATTAATCGCGAATTTAACAAGCATTTATGTACTTACAAAAACGAAAAGAATACAACAGCTTTAATGCATAGGAATTTGGGAATTGGCTTCATGGGCTTCAAGTCCTCCTTGTTGGCTCGGTAAAAGAGCACCAGACAATACATGGCCACAAACTGTGAGATGTTGTTAATGACCACAATGTAGGGAAAGGCAACATTGCCAGCAAACTCGCCCTCGCCATAAACGCCACACAATTCGCAAATGCTGTAAAATAAAAGTTTATTTTAATAAACTAAGAACGTTAATGAACAGGCAAGCTATAATTATAATTAATACCGATAAGATCGTTAGTGAAAAGCTTTGTTTGCATGCCCTTGATAATCTTAAACTTTAGCTTATCGATGGACTTGTTACTATCTTCAGTAAGTAGATTAATCACATTCCCAAAATTATGACGCGTCCAATTACACAATAAAGTAATATTAGACTTACACTGAGATAAATGTGGTAATGGGTCTGACCACAGTGTATTGCAATATGCCGTGTTTGCAATTGTGAATGAATTCCCTGCCCATGACCCAGGGACGCATGCAGCAAAGAGGAAAGAAGTGATGCACCTGTGGCTTGTATATCATTGTTGCCTCCAGATCCATGCTAATATTCAAATAGTTTAGCAAATAAACCATAAAATTGTAAATCACATATGCCTCGTAGCATTCTCGCAGCGAATCCACGTAAATGGAATGCTTTGGAAAAAGCAAACCAATCCACTGTAAATACAAATTATAATTACAATTTTCTCAAATTTCTATGCTATTCTACTCTCATACCGATTGAGTATCAATCATTTAAATTTCAATGGTTTCACTTCCATTGACCCACTTACCGCATTTAACGCATAGATGGGCACCATCCACAGAATGCGTATGATGTGCTTTTGTAGTATTGGCTTTGTGAAATGTATGACGTGTTGGATGATATGCCAAATGGAAATGGGCACTGCGGAGAGCACAAACAGACCGCCAATTAGTATTAGCTGATCATTCTGCTTGAAGCCATCCTTCACGGAGTTCACAATGAGCAAAGGCACAACAATTATTGCAAATATTGCATAGGTGACAATAAGCAGTGGACGTATCCAGATCCGCCACTCCTCGCAGAAGCGGCGTATGTCCAGGCGACACATCCTACACATATATTTAATTTGTGTATTTTTTTATTGGAAAATATTACTAGTTTTGCTTTCGTCACAAAGACAAAGCCGCAAAACAGAAGCAACGAAAACGAAGACGAGATTCGATGTTGTTGTTATTGTTATTGTTGCCGCCGCCCCGTTATTGTTGGCTGTTGCGTTTCTTTGGCTGCTACGTTTGTATTTATCTTTCTCTCTCTCTCTGGCTTTTATATGGCACAGATTTTGCACCCACGCACTGTTTCCAATTGTTTTGCGTACATTGTGGCTTTGTTTGTTTGAACAACAAACATACGCAAACACACTCAACAACAATTTAGGCCAAGCTCCAGAATGCAAATTGATATTTGTTAATTTTTGCGTTTTTGTATGTAGCGACAACCTTTAGATAAGGGGAAAAGTGAAACTTTCTGGCAATACTGGAACTATTCAGTGCTGCAAATTATAAAAGCATTTGCATAATTTTCCAACACTTATCAAACAGGGTTGCTTTTTGCACCCTCTACATTTTTTTTTACATTAAAAACCAGTGCTGTAATAATTTCCCTCAATTTAACATTGACACATGCCTCCATTTTACTTCCATTTTCAACACATTTGGTATTTACCGATTATTATTATATTTTTATATTAATTACAAATTAGAGAATAAAGGTTTGCATATCCCATTAAGATAAAAATCATTTAAATCTATTAGACATATATAGTGTCCTTTAAGCTGCTGTGACGATGCAAAAACAATAACGCATCGATCTGACTGTGGCTGCCAGTAAGCATAAATCGCTTATTGTAATCGTAAATCTGTTCACGCAATGTCTTCTTAAAGTTCAGATTAACGACACCGGGAACACCCTGGTACAATGTTGCCAGGTCGCGCAGCGTACCATAAATATGTCCCATCTTGTTCCACCATTCAATTGGCGACTCGTCCAACTGCACAATCACCTCGTTGCGATAGCGCTTGAGATCCGTTTCCACCGTGCTATCAGCATCCCGTTTTGGTGGATTTGGTATTTCTGCAACATCAAACAGCAGTTCCAGTTCTAAACAAAGTTTTATACATGTTATTTTCACTGATTCCGCATTTGCTCTAAGGGTTTAACTTACTTGATTTCTTTGCGCTGTGAGATGCAGCTGCAGCAGACGCACTGCTGCTCGACTTGACATTTGGCTCCGTTTTAATTGTTACTGTTGAAGTGCTGGTCGACAAAGGAGCGGCTGTCACTTCAGTGGGTTCACCACTCTCAGCGACACCGCCAAATGTCTTGTTATACTTCTGGGTCAGCATACGAACGCAGCTGTCCAAGTTGTCAATAGTGGTCAAGCGGTGAAAACGTGGATCAAGCAGCGCAGCACTGGTCAATGTATCATTGGCAATAATCTGTGACTGCAAGACACTTGCAATGGTGCGCTTAATGTTCATCATTAAAGGCTCATCCTGCTCGGCAATGCTCAATTTCTTGATCAATATCTTTGATGTAATCGGTGATAGCATGCTGCACAGTGGCATATCCTCACCCCTCAAGGTGTCCAGTGCAATCTAATTAGAAATTGTTAGTTTATAACAAAGCATTGAATGTTGTTTCTTTTTCTCCGAACTTACCACTAAAGCGCTAAGCGCTTCGGTTACGGTTTTGGCTGTGATAACCAATTGATCCATGTCCTCAGACCAGGAAATGGATTCAGCAAAGAACTTAAGCAACTCATACAGAGTCCAAGGGAAATGCTCATTATATGCCGGTAGCTCCGATACCTTAGAGCTTATCTCAGCCGAGTGGCGCTGTATTATATCTTTGACCTGCTCCACAGCGGAGGCAACCTCCTCCAGTTCAAAAACGTGTCTCAAACACTTGTCAATTACCGATACATAGCAGAGCACATATGGTATGTCTGTTAAAATAAATAAAACAAAATTAAAATAGTAACAAAGTATTCATACTCAACAAGTAATTGTCCATGTTAAGTCTAAAATCGGTTTACTTACTCTTTTCTTTCAAAAAGGACTGCAAAAGATCCTCGTCATCGTCATAATTTATAATTGCCATAGTGCAGTTTGGCAAAAAGAAATCAGTTAGCAGCTCCTCGAATGATATGTAATCCGTATACTCGATGGTCGCATACATGACGCTGCGCACGCACTGCGTCTCATCGTTGAGATAGTTATGATAGATGCTAAGGAAGCGGCGTTGCTCCACATTAATCCATTGCTCAAAGGCCAGAGAGTACGGCTTGTCGCTGGTAAATTCACGAGCAAAATCGCTCATCTCCAAGAATTTGGATGCATGCTGTTCGGTAATTAGCGATTCAATCTTCTGGGGCATTGGCAGCGATGCCACATTGCCCACGGCCAGACGTATAAACTCACTTATGCCGTGATCGTACAGCGACTCCACATTACGCAAATCACGTACAACGATATCAGCCAATGACTCTGGCAGATTTGCAATGTAACTGCGAGTAACCTGCATGCTACCAGATCCTTCTTGCTTGATGTTGGCACGCGTGTAGTGCATTGTGCCCGCTGATGGGGCTGTAATCTTTCGCTTGCGTCCATACTTAAGCTCACGCGGCTCAATGTTTATTGAGCGATCTTCCTCCTCGACCAAATTGTCTGCATCGTCATAGGTCAGTGGAACCATCGATTCGTACAGCATCGTCTGCGATGCGGCATCATCTTCGGCCTGCATGGCGGCAGCGGCCACAGCAGCTTCATCCATGTCTTCGTCATCTTCGTTGTCGTGATGGGAGCGATTATTAATAAACTCCAATTTGACACGACGCGACGAGACGTTGCGCTTGGACAATGGTGGGTGGTTGAGGTTGCGCGGCGTTTTGCGCGGCGGCACTTGAATGTCGTTTTCTTGGCAAAGGGCCTTGAACAAATCTTTGTGGCGATGTTGCAGATGCGCACGCAAGTTGGTCGTATTACCATGATTGGTCAAAACTTTGTGGCATTTAATGCAAACAACATTTTGCTTGGTAATAACCTCGTCATTATCGTTTGATGGAAAGCCAAAGTAGCGCCAGTACACGCTTTTCATCTTCGGCGAATACAGTTTGGAAAAATTGAGCTGCGAGACATCTTCGTATTTGGTCTCGACAACCATGGGTGAACTGGCGACACTGTCATTCATTTTGTAGTTGTTTTGATTATGTTTATTTTTCGGCTATTTATTGATATCTGATTACCGATGCCACCAAATATATTAGCGCGCAATTTCTCGATTATAGATAGTCAGTTCAATAGTCAATAGTTTTTTTTTATCTCTATCAAAAAGTACAGTTCAGAGTTGCCACGCGACAGAGTAGTCAATCGATAAGGCAAATGTACATATTTATATATACAGATGCGCACAAGTTGCAAAATATTACTTTTCAATCGTTGAACACTTAATTATCGGCAAGCTTTTAACATTTATTTAACTTTGTTCCGCCTATAATTGTTAACTGCATGGAGTTTTTGTTAACACTGATTGCATCACCAATCGATAGCTGGGGAAATTTAGGCGGCAGCATGGGAAATTTAAGAGGGAATTTTGTGTATTGCTGTATGCCTATGACGTGAAGTTGGCTGCGATTTCCTTTTTGATTCGTTCTTGGGTAGCAAAAGGTGCGTGAAATTTAACATCGCGTAAAAATAATAAATTTGGATAAACAATGACAGACAAAATATTGCAAACGATTATTGAAAATGTATAGCGTCCGTACAGCTATAATTTGGCATGCAAAGATTTGTGAAACCATCGTTTAATAATGATAAAAACATCCAAAAATGTCCCAGCCACGTGGTGAACACTGGCCGATATTTGGTTATAATGTAAATTGATTTCATGCATAAGTTTATTAATATGTGTGCGTATGTCTGTGTTTCTCATCTCAATTGCAGCTATAATAAACCGCCAAGATGGGTAAGGGTAATAATATGATTCCAAACCAGCATTACCACAAGTGGTGGCAGCGACATGTGCGCACCTGGTTCAACCAGCCGGCGCGCAAGGTCCGCAGACACGAGAATCGCGTCAAGAAAGCCAAGGCTGTCTTTCCTCGTCCTGCTAGCGGTCCCCTGCGTCCAGTTGTGCGTTGCCCCACCATCCGCTACCACACAAAATTGCGTGCCGGTCGCGGTTTCACCATTGAGGAACTGAAGGTGCGTTCATTGTTATATTGAATGTAATAATTTGTATTAAAGCATAATCTTTTTTTATGTAGGGTGCTGGTATCAGTGCTGCTTTTGCTAAGACCATTGGCATTGCTGTCGATCGTCGTCGCAAGAACAAGTCTCTGGAATCCCGTCAGCGCAACATTCAGCGCCTTAAGGAATACAGAAGCAAACTGATTCTGTTCCCCATCAATGAGAAGAAGATCCGCAAGGGCGAATCTACCGTTGAGGAGTGCAAGTTGGCTACACAGCTACAGGGACCCGTTATGCCCGTCAAGAAGGAGCAGCCCGTCGTTGAGTTCCGTGAGGTCACACAGGACGAGAAGAAGTTCAAGGCATTCGCTACTCTGCGCAAGGTGGGTGAAAAGCCTTTTGTAATTGTTTTGATTGTATATTAAACTCTTGCAATTGTTTTGCAGGCACGTACTGATGCTCGTTTGGTTGGCATTCGCGCTAAGCGCGCCAAGGAGGCAGCTGAGAGCGAGGAGGGCGCCAAGGGTGCTGACGGCAAGAAGGCAAAGAAGTAAATTGAAACTAGACCTGCTAATTCTGCCTACAATAACAACAAAAAGAATAAAATTTTAGTTTTTTCATAAACATGAAAAGTTTTGTAGTTGTTTTTAATAATATATGTAAAAAAAAAAACTCGATGTGCAGTTAGAGAAAGTGCTGTATGTGTCGATTTAATATGTATCTAATCAGAAACAGCTGTTGCATTCTCAATGCGAACGTGTTCTGCCCCAATGCAAAGTGTTGCTTTTTGTTAGCCGTCCTCTTTGCTAAACAATAAATGCATCAAACAGGCAGGTTTACCTACGCAGCTGTTGATTGTCTCTACGCATAGGTACAAAAGATTCTGCATATATCGAAATAACAGTTTACTAGGTGTGTGGTGCCTGTTTTGTTTATATTTTTATCAACAACAGCTGATGGCTAATGTAATGCCAAAATAGCAACTTGCCAATTGCAGATAGAATACTTCAATAGGAGTGTTATAGATTTGAACGGATAGCAATAATCTATAATTATTCATCAAACAAACCTGATTTATCTTGTATTAAACTAAAACTAAAAATGCTAGCTAACAAACCTAAACTTTATCTGTATTGTATGTTAAATCGTTGATAACCTGACCCCAATATACAATTTCCATTTCTAAGTGAAAGTTCACCTTAATTTGTGCACTTGCTTTTAATGCCCAAGCTAAAATGATTACTAGGCTCAATTCAAACATATGTATGACCACAATTGATGGAGAAATTGTAATCAACTACACAAGATTAACGACTACACATTAAGTGCGACATATGCAAAAGGAAAACTCTTGTTTTGCTCCTGTTAAAAAATAAAGGGTTGCCATTGTTGTTCTATTCAATTATCAGGGTGTGCAGCCCGCACCTTGAACCTTGTTTATATATTTCAATGATTTTTATTTGATTTAACCTTGTTTTCGGCACTGTCGCTTTGTCGCCTTTGTGTCAAATGCATTCAAATTTTTATTATTGAAATTTATGAGCGCAAAAGTGATTTTCCTCATAGTTTTTCCTGTGCCCAATCATTTTTTTCATTCTTCCTTCTTGTTTTTTTTTTTGGTTTGTGGTTGTTATGCTGGTTGCTTAGGGTGTCACCGGGGGTTGTCGGTAGCGGTAAACAAGCGAACTGAACGACCTAACAACAGTTTGCCTGACACCATCCGTAATTGGCAATTGTTTTTCTGTTCGTCCGTACCTTTTTTCGTTGGTGCCCAAAAACTTTTCTCTTTCTGTTATTTTTTTTGCAACATGTGTGCACCGAGGCCATCAAATGCAGATCTGACTTACTTTTTCAGTGTTTTTCATTTCGTTTTTGTTTTGCTTTGTTCTCATTTGAATACGAGTGACAAAGTGAGAAAGTTATGGAATAAGTTTTCTGCGGCTTTTTGGCTTGTTATTTTATTAAAAATGCATTTAAGCTAATTAAATATCTTTTTTGTATGTAAAATCAATTGAATTAAAATGCTTTTAAGCGCTGCATTTTCACCATACTCTCTTAATTGTTATTGTTGTAATTGCAAAGCAACCCTGACCATGCTTTTTCCCACATAATCTGCATATGTGCGGAATATACAAATGCATATTTATATGTATGTGAGTATGTGTGTGTGTATATGTACTCGAGTGTCGTCTGCAGCATAAACGCAATCAGTGCTTAATGATCCATGCAGCAATTGGATTAGTGCGTGCCTCACAGGCAAAAACAGCAGCAGCAGCTTAAGCAAGCAATAGAAACAGAGACATACCAGAATCAGGAGTAAACCCGAACCAGATGCATTGGCAAGCCTTGGCCTCTTTAGGCTTGCTTCTTCTTCTTCTTTTGTGTGGCACGATTTGCATTTGATTGATGCATAGCTTCAGCGGCTGTCGAGACGATTGAAAACATTTGCGCATTAATATTCACTATGAATACAAATATAACTTAATTTTAAATAACTTCTATGCCAACTTTATTTGTATGTACACCTTTACTAAAGAGCTAATAGAACTTAAATCAAAATAATGAATTAAAGCTATTTAAAATGAAAATAAATGTAAATTTAAACAAAAACTTAAAAAAAATAAAAGTATTTTAGGTAATATTATTGTTATTAGTTTCTTACCATTTATTTGGAAAAGATTAACTAAAATTAAAACTGTTTATTTTTACTGAAGACCTTTTTAATTTTAGATCTATTAATCTTTAAATTAGTTATAATTCTTATCTTAAAATGTCTTATTTATAAAGTCTTAAACACTTTTTAAGATTGTAATACATAAATTAAAAACAAATTCGCAAAACAATATATGTTTAAATACAAACTTCCTTATTACTCTTCGTATCAAGTCTATTAACATTCTCTTGTTTTATTATTTGCTCTACATGATATAAAAAAAACTGTGTCCCTCATTTCCAACCCCCTAATAAAATGCTTATTATTTTTCCATAAAAAATCACCCAAAACAGATAACAAAAAAAGGCATACAAAAAACAACACAAATTAATCAAATATGCAAATAAGCAGTAGGCACATTGAATAACACTTACCTAGACCACAAACAATTTGCTTGAATTGCGCAATTTGCCCTCTCTTTGCTCTTTGTTGGCTGAGGAGCCATTTATGATTTTCACGCATCATCTATCAAAAATTGGCATGGCATATAAAAAATGCAAATAAATACTTTGAGGACCCTCATGTAATAACACCTAGCTGGTGAAGAATGCGCCTGCTGTTGCTATTTTTGGTATTTTCTTTAGTCTGTGCATTTTTAGTGCCAATCAAAAGGCCACAACTCCCGTCGATTATGCGATCAATGTCAAGGGGGGGTTAAGCATAGAGCAGCGAAAAAGAAAGAAAAAGAGAGAGATAGCGTCAAGCCTAGCAAAACAAATCGCGAAAAACGCAAATTGCAAGGCGAATCGAACAAATGGCTGGAAAATTTTTGCATATGCAAAAAATCAATATATAATTGGCGAAAAATATGCAAATGAGATGTTGGCAAGCTGCGTTCAGGGAAATTCGATAGAGTAGGGAAAACTCAAAACTCAAGTGTGAATAAATTTAGAATAATAATAATGGATCACTTTATTATTTGTTACCGACGACAAACAAGTTGAATGTCCTCTTTGGCGTTGACGTGCCAATGTTCTGCACCCGCCCCCTTTTCTTCCCTTTTTTAGTTGTAAGCACAAAATCAATTTGCATATGTGGGCGTTTCACTAACAACAACAGCAACAACAACAACAATGCTTAATACTCGTACATTTTGGGGCATTGTGCCAGAAAATTACAAAATGTTGCCTGTCGCTGCTGCACTTACGTACGTACTACGAACTATGTTGAGTTTTCACATAATTAATGTGGCAGCATTCGAAAGGAACTTGCGTGTGTGTGTGTGTAGGCGTATAGGTGTCGTGTGTGTGTGTGTGTGACGTAAAAGCATTTCAATGTATTTGATAGGCAATTTCCTTCAATTTAGCCCGAAATAGAATGTTATGACGTGTTAGTCAAGTTGCATTGAATGATAGATTGCTTTCTACTCGAACATTGAATGCAAATTTAAGCAGTTTGCTTAATGTACTGCTTTAATTATGAATAAAACTCAACTAATTTTAAGTAAAATAACTAGTTTGTAAAAGTTATTTCACCTTTTTAATGCGTTAAATTAAATATCAAATTTTAAATAATCTTTGAAGTGCTACACTTGATGTATAAAATTCAATCCACAATCAGGCTAATTTTCTAAACGGATTTTAAACCGCAACCAATGGAGAAACAGTTGAACCAAAACAATTACAAAACTGTCCCAAAAAAAAACACGCAAAATCCCAACAGCATAGAGTTTATCGCATAATCAACAACAGCAGACGGACAGATTTAAATTTTATACTAAAAAACACATGTTCGAAAATTGTCCAGAGACCAAGCGAAAACCGAGCATAACAAGTGAAACATTTGAATGCGGTCGGCTTTAAAATCAAGTGTCTGTGTGTAATGCGATATTTAAATGTTATAAAAAGTCTCTATGATATAGTCAGATAAATTGGTATGAGGGCTTGTAACAATATGGGTGGGGTGGTTTTGGGTGGGTTCGTACAAAACCTGTTAATGTGCATACAATAGAGCTACTTGAAGCAGCCAACGTGCTCCCTCTCCCTCTGTCTAAGCCAAACGATCGTTTAATCACGCCGTGGGCCGTTAAACAACCCTGTTCAACCCTGAGGAGCGAGCGCGAAAAAAAGGTCGCCTGACTTTCAATTAATCAAATTATCGCGAGGAGGGTTGAGGGTTGTGGCAAACACTTCAAAAATTGCAGCCGGGCAAACATTTGTCCACTTTTTATTTCGTTTGCAATTTGTACAGGTCAAACTTTAACTTGAACTGGCGCAAACATTTTTTTTTTTTTTCAATTCTTTGATTGTTGTCATTTGTCGCGCGCTCTGTGGAAACATCAATAAATTGTCAAAAGCTGTCAAAATTTTTAATGACTGTGTGACGCCTAATAGCTAAAAATCGATTTATTCGAGGCGCGGCGTATTGATAACGGTTTGCAATTTTCAATACTCCTTCATTTTTTTATGATACTGTGAACAGTTTTATGAATTGCGAATATTATACAAACCTTCGTGGTTGTTTATTAGCCAGTTTTTGAGTTTTTCATGTTTGTTGGCTTTTGAAAAAACTGAACATGTGGGCTGCTTACAAAAAATCAATCATGTTTTTTCTTTAATTTTGCTTTAAATATTAATATGGTTATATATTAATCATTCAAAATATGGTACACAGAGAGAATGATTCTAAATTATATCGAAAAAGGTTTATTTTTGTTTAAATAATTAGTTTAAGAAGTTTAATATCTTAAAACAAGTTTAATGTATTATAAACTTGCTTTACTCTGGCAATTATTAAGTCAAGTAAATTCACGCACATTGAATAAAATAAGAGAAACCACTTTGGCAAACCCAAAATCCAAACAATTCTCACGAAGTGCTTTGCGTTCCCAACGTTTTTAAATCACAAACCGCAACAATCAACACTTCTGCACCTGTGCTCGATGAGTTTCAAACCGCAAGAATAAAAAGAAGTTTCGCTTGGTTGTTTAAAAAGATCCACCCCAATGTTGCGGTATTAACTATTCAAAAGCAATATAAAAATGAAATGCATGATTAAGTGTACAAGTTGTGTTTCAGCTCTTTCGGTTTTGATTTTTGTTGGGATATCATTAAAGGAAAAACATTTGAAATGAAACCGGAACGTGGCAATGACAACAGAACAAGTCAATGGTTGTAGTAGAAGTGGTAGGACATGCATAAATTATTCCTAACTGTAACTGTCTCACATATTTCACTTCATTAACGGACACAACCCTTTTCCTTTTTTTTTATTTTTTTTTTTACTATGGTAACCCTTTCCCTGGACAGTGTGTTGGCAATGACATTACAATGGCATATGCAAATAATGCCGCATCATTAGTGCGTGTAGAATCTGTAACAGAATCAAAATCAGTGCAAGTGCAGTTTATTGAAAGGGTTGCAGCTGGGCGGGCAGGAGCACGTGTCTAAAGCACCGACTGTGAATCATTTTTGAACTACAAAATGAACCTGTGACCTAACCACGGTCATGTGGTTGGTTTTTCTTCTTTTTTTTTGGTATTTGCATATGTTGTTGTTCTCAACGATTAGTGAGATATGAAGCCAAGGAAAGAAACCCATTTTTCTGTATGCGGTTTGTCTGGTTTGACAGACGCACATTTACTATGCAACCGTCTAACTAAAATTACAAAAAACCTCTCTAAGCTTAAATGTTCAGCCTCAAATTTAGGTCTTATCATATGTTAAACGCCTACTGCAGTCGTGTTTGCTGTTTTTTTTATGTTCCCACACACAGAGACGAGGCAAATTAAGCCACAACAAATTTGACCTTGTTAAAGTTTTGCACAAAGAGCAAAGGGAGCGAAAAGACAAAAAAAAAACCCAAGGAGTCTGAGATATTATTCCCAGCATTGTTTTATGGCCGGAGCGTCGACAAGGCAGTTACCTACCTCAGTTTTGTTTTTGTTGCCGACCAATGGGCAGTGCCGGCAAGCGAGCAAGAGTATCGCGATGTGGCACTGGACACTGGCATCCACGTTTAATCCACTCATAAGTCACGCCGTCGTTTTGTAGCCACGCGAAAGCTTTATAGTGTTTGCATGCGAAGTAGGAGGATTTTGTGGAGAAATCTTTCGAGAATGATAGTGTGATGATGCTGGTAACACTTGCTGGTTTTACAAGCGAGCCTAAACTATTTGTTAACAACGACATTGACAAGTGTTAAACTGCATATAATCAATAACATTCAATTAACTACCTCCCCCAGGGCAGGGATTTCTCACATCATGACACAATCTATGGGGAACAACCATAAAGAAGATCTCTTGGATGCCGCCAAGTGCAGCAGAGACTTGCGCAACACAAAAGATTGAAGACAGCCAGCAACAAAAGCACAGGCAGTGTCAAAAATAAAAAGGCAAAGGTAAAGAGTAAAGGAATCTCAACTACTTGAGCACGACGATCGCCTTCACCTTCGTCCATATGCAGATGATAATGATGATGTTGATGATGATGATGCGACGATGTGATTGAAACAAAACATCTTATTATTACCTACGACCGGCAGAGCGAAGAACGACCCCGTGCGACCTCGATGTGGACCTGGAACATGGTCCAAGCTCTGACACTGGACAACAACAAGCAAAAGGCAACAACAAAAAGAGCTTGCAAAAACAAATTCCCACGCTCAGAGGCATCGTCATCGTCGTCTTTGTTGTTGTTGGTGTTGTTGTTGTTCTTGTTCGTCCCCATATAAGGCGCAATCTGGGAAACGTCCTTACCGCCCCATCCAAAGATTGTGCGAAAGCTGAACTGAACTGAGTGCCAAAAAAAAATATATTTATATCTGTGGCTTTCTTGCAACGCCTCCCAAAACAAAAGTTTTAGTTTCTTGTGGGTTGAAACCGTTTTTTTCTCTCCTGCAGTTTTTGTGATTGATTTCACTTTGGATATTTTTTCTTTTGGTCATGGCTCTTGCGAATCATTGCTTGACTTTCACAGCTCATTGCGCTTGCAATGTCGCTCACACGATTCCATATCCAGACAGGCACACACACACAAACATACGTATAGACAGGTTGAATATCGACAGGTATCAAGTGTTGAGTGCTCATAATTATAGTATTTAGTGGTGCGTAAAATGTGATACAAATTTATATTTTATATATTTTTTTTTTGTCAAAAAATGTTGCATTCATAATTGACTAGGGGTATTCAGGCGGAGAAGCATTCGTTTTAACATTAAAGCCTTCGAAAGCCAACCAGGGCTGGAGAAAAAGTTAAACTATTTACCGTTGATTTCTAAAAAGTTTCTTTTAAAGTATGGGCTTTACAGTATTTACCTTATATAATCGATATGGAATCACCCTAATGCTGTCTGTACACTTTCCATTGATTACTATATTGTTTTAATTTCATTAATGTAGCGTAAAACTCAAAGCCCATAATACTTATATTCAATGAAAACTGAGACGCACTCAAGATACATATGCACATCCGAAAAAACCAGCATCCAGCAGATGCTTGAGCAGCCTGGGAGTTTGAACATTGCCGTAAAATCAGTGTTATTGATCATAGGCTGCATAATCAAGTTACCGATGCTTTTCATTATGTTGCCAGTTGCCGAAAAAAAAGCATCCACCACCACCATCACCACTAACAGCCACAAGCTCAATAACATTATCATCTTCACCACCATCAACATAATCATCATTGTCAATGTGCGTGTGTATTGACCAACAGGTTGCCCAGTTTCGGCTTCCGTATTCAACTTCACCGCACTGTTGAGGGTTGCTTACTCAACACGCTTGGGCCACAGACAATGCTGCGTTGGTGGTGTGGGCAGTTATTCAAGCAGCTGGTGTTGGTGGTGGCTTGCTGTCGTAGTGGTGGAGATGTTGTACTGTGTTGGTGAGTTTTTCAGCTTCAACTTGTTCGGCATTCGGTCGCAAATCGCACTTGTGAACGGTCGTGTTTTCGCGTCGAATCCTCAACACAAACGAAATAAATCCTCAAAACGGTTAAGAGTTCAAAATATCAGCGTCATTGCAATTGAAATCAATTGAGTGCAATTTGCGAGTGCAAAGTTTATCCAGCGAACACCCAAACAATATGTTTGCCTAAGACTATATCGTTAATTAATTTGTCGCGCGTGTGTGTAATCAGCGTCAAAATCATAAGCAAGAGCCGAAAACAACGCTTCCATCAACTCTAATCGAAAAAAAACATAAACAAAAGACTCCCAACTATGGCTGACGAGAGTCTGCACACCATGCCACTGGAGCACAACATAGACTATCACATTGTCACATTGTTCGAGCGCTTAGAGGCGATGCGCAAAGATTCGCATGGCAATACCATCAACAATCGTCTATCCAGCACGCTGCAGGTGCCCAAGCGTAGCATGCAGGCTGAGATACGCACTCTGGAGTTTTGGAGGTGGGACAATACGAGCTTTGACTATAGTTCTAGTCGTTGTTATTATCTTTAGACATGCATGCTCTTTGTTTAAAGCTTGTTTATGGTTGTTGTGTTTGTGTTTTTGTTCCTTTATGCATAATGCAGACAAAGCCGGGTAAAAGAATGCTTAACTAAGTGAAATTTAAGTGCTTTGTGTTTGTTTGTCTTTCCCTAAAAAAACCTCCATCAGACTTGATTTTTAACTTTTAACTTTACTCTTTAGTTAAGCCACACATTTTTTTTAATATTATTCAAATCTCCAATGACAGGGCATATTGTATAAGGGTCAAATTTAATTAATTGCTTGAAAATGCTGTCGAACGCAGTTAGTCTCTCTTTCATAATTATTTTCAATTTTAAAAGTGTTAAGCTTAAAGTTTACGTTTATTGACTTTACGATCCATGACAGCACATTGAAGGAGTATAAGAATAGTTAGTACCAATTAAGCCTCATCAGAATGCAAAAGTTAAACAAGAAGTTTTATGGAAATGAAGTTTGTGGACAAAACCAAAATTTGCAGCTGTTGTTCGTTGCAGTTTTGTTTGATTTCTTCTTTTTTTTTTTTTGCTCTTATCGCTTGAAAATTAAAGCGGCAAGGGTGGAGTATACATACATATATTTATTCTGACTGTCCGGCAACGATGACGACCTCAGGCAATCGGCATGCCAAAGTCAGCAGCTGCTGCTTCTCCTTGTCTTTGGGGTTTGGCTTTGAGTTTTTGTGTCGGTTACTTTGACTGTGCTTTATGACATTCCCACTCTTCCTCTCCCGCTCTGCTTAATTGTGATGCAGCAAAAAGGGCTGACATTGTGTGCAATTTGTAGGCTCAACATTATAATTTCTTGCATATACATATACATTTACTTTAATCATATGAAATGACATGCCCCAAAACTGAAGTATGCCCAACTGACTGTTGTCTTTCTTTCTCTCATTGCAGATCCATCATCAGCGAGTGCTTAGCCTCGTTCTTGTATGTGTTCATCGTTTGTGGCGCTGCCGCGGGCGCCGGTGTGGGTGCCAGTGTCTCCTCCGTGCTGCTGGCCACATCTCTTGCCTCTGGCCTGGCAATGGCAACGCTAACCCAATGCTTTCTACATATATCGGGTAAGGCAAAACGAAGCGAAACGAAAACAAATGAAAACAAACAGACAGGCGACAAGTGTTGCATGTTCTTGTTGCTGTTTGTTGGCGACACAAGCTACATGCGCGTGGGAATTTTGCCTGCCACCAAAACAGTCGACACAAGAGCCCCACATACATTTGTATATATTTTTCTTTTTGTTTTCGTTTTCTTTCATTTTTTTTTATTTATTTTTAATAATTTTTCGAAAAGCCAACGCACTGTGGTTGTTGCCTAGCACTCTCCCCCCCGCTCCTTGACATTCCAGTTCCCCCAGCATTTTTGCTCCTCTTATCTTTCTGTTCCGCACTTGTAGTGGCGTCGACTCTCCCAGTTCTCTCCGTCCAACCCGTGTTATATGTTTTTTTATGCTTTGCCTCGGCTCCGCATCGAAAAAGTTCCTTCTGCAGTATTTGTTCATCTGCGTTGACATTCAAGGCAATTAAATGTTTTCACAAAAAACCCCAACAGCATATAACATGTTCCTTAAAGTGGCAAGGGGGAAGAGCTTGTGGAACATGTGTTCTTGATTTGCCTTTAAGTTAAGTTGAGTTGAGTTGAGTTTCGTATCTGTTCTTTTTCTTTTTCACAGCCAATTGGCTGAGCATTAAGTTATGATGTTAACTTATTTCGCCCTTTCCCCATCTATCCCTCTCGATATGTTTTCCACGAAAGTGTCAAAATGTTATTTAACGGTTTTCAAGCAGCATAATGCGAATGCATTAATTATATTTTGTACAGTGGGCACAATTGAGATAAGACATTGCAATTCGCTTGATTATTAATAAAAATTACAGTTAAATTAATAAATTTTATCTTATTTTTATTTATATTATTGCTTTAAAGCTGAAATAATTATAATTTATCTATGCTTTTATATCAGTTACAATATTAAAGTTTCCTTAACTTTAAATTGGCATAAAAATATGCAAATCTAATCTCTGTTAAAGACTGTTTTGTTATAGTATTCTGTTTAGTCTCCTTTTATGATTATAATTTGTAACATTGTAACTTTTTTTACATATATTTAACGATCTGACAGTTTAATACCCATCAAACAAACTCAACAAATATAAAGCGTTTTAAAGTCGTTTTTACCTAGACAAGAAACAACTTCTGCTGCGTGTTTAATATTTAATGACTAATCCACTTATCATTCTTTGTTATCCCTCCCACAGGCGCTCACATTAATCCCGCCGTTACATTGGCCTGTTGCGTGATTCGCAGCATCTCCCCGATCCGAGCTGCCATGTATATGACCGCCCAGTGTGGCGGTGGCATTGCAGGCGCCGCTTTACTCTATGGGTAAGTCCTCAAACAAAAACTCTATATAAATAATTATGTAGATATTCATTAATCTAATACAGAAGTTGATTTATGTTTACGAGTTAACAGTGTGAAGCATTAAAATCAGGGAATTTTTAGTATGTCTGTGATTACAATGTTATTAACAGATACTGTTAAATGTTATTTACATAGAAAGTGGGGACTTTGTATAGATATTACTAACCCAAGAGTTGCCAGAGGCTCAAAATTGTTGACAATATCAACAAAAAAGCTTCCTTCTCAGCATCAAATCAATTGGCGCACTTGAGAATTCAGATTTATCAGCTAAATTTGCTATTGCTGACATTACAATTCTAAGTTGCTTTTGTTGCTAGCTTCCAAGTATTGCTAATGACCGGAAAGTGTTGCAACAACGTTTTCTTCTCTTTAAGCAGCTTTAGTTCTACGAATACAAATTCAACTGAGCATAGAATGCATTTCGATTTAAAGGGCAGTTGAAAACTTTTAAACATTGTAAACTGGGCAGGGAGAGAGATTTGTTTTGGGTTTTTACTGCTGCTGGTGCTAAACAATTTCAAATTAAGTTGCCAACAAGGTGCACAAATCACTAAAACCGACTCATGTGGTGACTGTACAAGGACATGTTATCCTGACAGCAAAACAGAAAAAAAGGAATAGGAGAGGGAGAAAGAAACTATTTACAGGAAATACGAAATACTTCAGTGTGCCAAAAAAGAGAGAAAATTTATAAATAGGATATGCAGGTAAGCGTTGTGTGTCCCAAACACACACACACACACATACTTACAGACCGTTACGCATAAGCACCTGCATAGAACGCAGGTAGATTATGTGCGTGTGTGTGTGTGTGTGTAGCTAGAAGTTTTGCCACATCTACCCACGTTTATCGAACTAGAAGAGAGAGAGAAAAACATCTGCTGCTGGCAACGTGATTTCCCATTTTTAATTTTACGTTCGTTTACAAAATGCCTTTGCTGTCAGGACCGGATTCCTTTGTCGAGGCCAACGCCATGTGCATGCCTAGATACATATATACATATACATAATTGTGCGAGGATACGCACAAATCTTTCTACGAGCCTGTCAGCGTCTTTTGTGCCTAGATAGCAAAGCGCAAACACAACGCAGGATATGCGTGTGGAATATCATTCATTGTCTACATGCTGTATAGCAGGGGGAAGAAGTAAAAAAGAAAGAAAGAACGCAAGAAAGACACAAAACAATGCTGCTGCTGCTGCTTCTTCGCTCCAATTTTTGTTGCTCTTTGCTGTTGAACTCCTTTTTTTTTGGGAAAGTTAATGCGACTGCGCAGCCTGCCCCTGTCTGTCGCCTCTCCCTCCCGATCGCCCTAAGTCTGTTCAACATCTGTTTGGCTGTTGATTTTTACCCCTGGCCACTTTTTTTTTATTATTATTCTCCTTTTTAAGTGCGTTGGCATCTTTACTTTCTACAGCAATCCGAGTAGCCGCTGCAACCGAAACATGTTTCAGCTGCCACTCCGATCAGGTTCGTATCTTCATTTTTTTCTTTTTTTGTAGGCTCCGCTTTTTCACTGTTGTTGTTGTTGCTGTACTCCAAGGGTTCCAACGAGTTCAACTTGAAACATATGTTTCCAAAGTGTTTCTTTTTAGTATATATATATAAGCGTGTGTGTTGATTAATTGGTTTAGATTTTGTTGCGGTTACGGTTGGTTATTAGTTTTCGAATTCAACTGTCAGATTGATGAACCTTCCAGGCAGAGATTTAAATCAGGATCTCTTTAAATCCAATCTAATGCGATTTAAAATTCATCTCTCGCTTCTTTTGCCGTTGTACTTAGCTACGTACACACACACACACACTTCTCGCACTGTCACATATCAATTGTCACTAACCCTAATTGCCAGACATGTGTCGCAAGTGCTCCTTGAGACGTTGCCAAGCTAAAAACGCACTTGAAGCCAACTCGCTTCAATATATTTTTTTTTTATATAATTTCTGTATGACAGGCCCGCAGCATAGTTTAAGTATCGATATCCGGGCCATGTGATATTTAACCATATATGTAGTTATTGTTATGCCGGTTGTGTGCTCTTGAAAAAGGATTTTCAATGAGAATTCAGCTTGGCCGCTGGCCGTCGAGCGTGCGCCAAGCACGTTCCACAAAAATGAAAGATAAAAATCAGGTAGAGGCCGTCAAAGTAAAATGCGCATAATTAACATTACCATTGGTTCTTTACTTAATTCTCTTTTTGTGTCTTGTTCTTCGTCTTTCTGCTGTTGTTGTTGTTGCTGCGGCTGCGCAGGATGCGTCTGAAACTTGAAATCAAACACGTGTCGCCGTCTCAGCTCCTTTCTGGTTGGTCAGCACGTAAGCAACAAAAGGGCAGCTGGAATAATAAGTAAATGCAACGGCAAAGGCAACGGCAACAAAAAACACACCTGCCGCCCAAAAAGAAAAGAAAAAAACAGGATTTTCAAGTTGAACATTTACATTTTAAATGACAGAAAAGCAGAAGAAGATTAGGTACAAATCGGGGCCATTGATTTGTATCTAGGCGAGCATGGAAATGCACTTCCTGCATTTGGCGACAACAGAATCGAAAATCGAAATTCGAAATCGAAATTCGTAATCAATTCGTGTCACATAGGCAATTCAATTACGAAAACTGTGTCGCTGCGTGTGTTTGTGTGTGTTTATTTGTGTGTTTATGTTTGATGCCGCCTTTGGGGCTTATCGCTAGCAACATGAAAATGGCATCCTGTTGACGCTTCCGGTCGTTGCTCCCTTTCCCCTCTAAGCCTTCTCTCTCGAATTAAACGTTGCACAGCTGGTCCAGTTATAAATGTGTGTGTGTGTGTGCTTTTGACACACTCACCTTGTGAAAAAACATCGTTTTAGCTTGCAGTCAGATTAAACGAAATATTTGCCAAATGCAAAATAGAAATTTTGTGGCTTAAATTAATTGCTTTGTATGTGTTTAGTCAATATGTATATATTTATGAGGCATTTAAACTGTCTGCCTTAATTGTGCCATAAATTTGCAACATTTTGTTTTTAGATCATAAAATTGTTAGCTGAGATAAATGTTATTTAAATAATTTGGCAAATTGATTTTAAATACCATAAACACAAAAGTTCTAAACAAAAAGTTTAGGTGTCAATGCTGCCACAAGCGAATTCTCACACGCAGCCCTTCCCTCCCTTCCCTCCGTAAAACAAAAAACCCACAAAAGACCAGAAAAGCAGTCAAGCGTGCTGCACATAACCTCACTATTCATGCAGGATGTGGTGGCAACAAATGTGTTTCCTTTTTTTTCTTGTTCTTTTTGTTGCAAACAACAGTTCAAGTTTTGCAGTTTGCTGTAAGCTTTTAATATATGTTTTGTTTTGTTTGGTTTTTTTCTTTTGTTTCTTTACTTGCCTGCCTTTATCGTGCGCAAACAGTTTTCGGGGTCAGGAAGAGACGCTGAACAGCTTAACGGCACATAAACTTGGCTATTTCCTGCTACTACTTAGCGCCAAGTTGCTGTTGCTCTTGCTCTCTAAAATTAAAACTTTATACATTTATGAACCAAAGCAAAAAAAAAAACAAGAATCTTTATAATGAAAAAAACAGTTTGTTTCAGCTGTGAAATAGTTGAGCTCTTGCACATATTTTATTTTATTGGCACAACTTGTGTATTTGCTGTGGAAAAGCTGACGCTTATTGACGCTAAGCTCTCAAGGATATTTCTTCAACTCTTGTGCACCTGCCACTAATGCCATCCATTCCTTGTCACCCACTCACCCACTCATTCACTCAGCGCTTTTAGTTGTATTTGTTGAAGTACTTTTAAGTGCAGTGCAAAAGCATTTATTTCCGGATTTTCACAGCTCGTTCCGGCTCTGAATGCCAAATGTTCAATTTGCCATTGCGGTGTTCAGTTGCATGTCTATTGAAAGCTTACCCAATATTTACTCAATAGCACTCATAATGTGTGAAAGCATATTCAATTGAATATTGTTTGCTTTTCGTCCCGTTATAGAATATTTGATATTAACTAAAGAACTTTGAAAGCACACAACTAAAAAAGCAGGATATTAGCAAATATGCCGCAAAGTATGCCACACAATATGATGCCGGATTTATTTCAATTATCACATGCCTCTATAACTTACTTAACTTGACATCAGCTGCATGTGGGTAAACTCATTAGGCTTATTACACAAGTTTAATTGTTCATAAATCATAAAATCAAACTTTTGAACAGCCTAAAGATAGGCAACAACTTTTGTCACTTGGCAATAGAAACTTTTGCCTTTGCCAAACACTTTCCTTCACCTATGTGCTTGTTTTAAAGGGAAGTCATTTAAAGTTTATGACGCATGTGTGAATTTGTTTTTGACAGCTTTAGTTTTTGTAGTCGTTTTGTAATTTGCAAATGAGTTGAAAACTTTTTTGTACCCAATCTGTAAATTAGTAATAAATGTTAATTGTTTTCTCTCTGTGTCTGTTTCTTTCATATAGTGTCACTGTGCCCGGCTACCAAGGCAATCTGCAAGCGGCAATCTCACACAGCGCCGCACTGGCCGCCTGGGAAAGATTTGGCGTGGAATTCATCCTGACATTCGTTGTGGTACTCTGCTATTTCGTATCGACCGATGCCATTAAGAAGTTCATGGGCAATTCGGCATTTGCCATTGGTGCTGCCTACAGCGCCTGCTGCTTTGTGTCGGTAAGTTTGACATTGATAATGATGCTTGAGGAATGCGCTTCAACACACAAAATCTCGAGTTTCGCGACCCAAAAGCCAAGACACAACACGACAAAAACGCACCTGCCGTTTTGGGCGCATTTGTATGGTGCAAAAATCGCAGCGGGAACGGGTCTGTTTAACGTTAAGCCCGACTCTTACAGGTAGTCAAGTCAAAGGGACCGAGCTATTTGGGCAGAGACAGATAATTAATTTAGCACAAGTCATGGTCAAGCGATGCTCTGTCGAAGACCTTGTCCAGAAATGAAAAGCAAATATTTAGCCAGATTGTTAAGTCAGACTATAAAAATGAAATTTATATGTGTACTGCCTTAAAGATAATGTTCGCAAACACGCAAATTTATTGATTTAAAGAGAGAGTATTTAATAAAGATCGTGAGAAACTTAAATAATTTAAATCTATTAGCTTTACGACTTTTTTTTAATCAACTTAAACAGAGCTTAACAAACATTTTTAATCCTTTTGCAGATGCCATATCTGAATCCGGCACGTTCGTTGGGTCCATCGTTTGTGCTTAACAAATGGGATAATCATTGGGTCTACTGGTTTGGTCCGCTCGTTGGCGGCATGGCCTCTGGCCTGGTTTATGAGCACATATTCAGCTCACGTCGCAGCGTGCGACATGCCAAGGGCAGCATTGACAACGACTCCAGTTCCATACACTCCGAGGATGAGCTCAACTACGATATGGACTTGGAGAAGCCCAACAAGTACCAACAGAACCAGGGCACCTATCCGCGTGGCCAAGGCCAAACGAATGGCGGTGCTGCAACTGCTGCTCAACATGCTGCCGCTGCCAATATGCCACAGATGGGTGTGGTAAGCGCTGGGGCTGGCAACTATTGTCAGAACTTGTACACTGCACCACCACTCTCATCGAAGTATGATCAGCAACAGCAGCAGCAGCAGGAGCCACTCTATGGCGGCACTCGTTCGCTTTACTGCCGTTCTCCAACCTTGACCAGGAGCAGCTTGAATCGTTCGCAGTCTGTTTATGCCAAGAGCAATACAGCTATTAATCGTGACATTGTGCCACGTCCAGGTCCATTGGTGCCAGCTCAAAGTCTGTATCCCATGCGCACACAACAACAGCAACAGCAACAGCAGCAGCAGCAGCAACATCAGCAGCAACAGCAACATCATCAGCAGCAGCAACAACAACAACAAGCAGCACAATCTTCACATTTACAAAATCAAAACGTGCAGAATCAATTGCAACAGCGCACTGAAAGTATTTATGGCATGCGTGGTTCGATGCGCGGACAACAGCAACCGCTGCAACAGCAACAGCAGCAGCAAACATTACAACAGCAACAATTGCAGCAGGCACCATCACAACAACAGCAGCAGCAGCAGCAGCAGCAGCAACAGCAACTGATGTCAGAGTCACAGGCACAACCACAGGGCTTCCAGCCGGTCTACGGATCACGCAACAATCCCACACCACTCGATGGCAATCACAAGTTCGAGCGACGCGATCAGCTGTATGGCATGACTGGGCCCAGAAATCGTGGCCAGTCAGCACAATCGGATGATAGCTCATATGGCTCGTATCATGGGTCGGCTGTCACGCCACCGGCACGTCATCCCAGTGTGGAGCCATCGCCGCCACCACCGCCCATGCTGATGTATGCACCGCCACCACAGCCAAGTGCAGCACATCCTCAACCCATACGCACGCAATCCGAGCGAAAGGTAAGTGCGCCTGTTGTTGTCTCACAGCCGGCTGCCTGTGCTGTCACCTATACCACATCCCAGGTGCCAACAACGGTCACAACAACAACACAGCAGCAGCAGCAGCAACAACAGCAACAGCAGCAGCAGCAGCAACAAATGATGATGCAACAGCAACAGGCACAAGCACATCAGCAACATTATGGCATGTTGCCGTTGCGACCGAACTGAAAGCGGCTATCTTGGGGCCCCGTAACAACGCCGCCGCCAACAATACACGCTGCTTTAGCAATTCATCCCACGGGCACCATGACCCTGCACAGCTGCAGTCTGGCCAAGCAGAGCAGTTTGTTTTAGTGCTCAGTTTGGGGTCACATCCAAAGCAACCTAGTATCACTAATCAACCACAACGTTTAAGTGAGGTTTTTAATTACTACATGCTAGTTTTAAGTATAAGTATACTAGATGTTAAAATCAATGAAACATAGCCACAATGTATTATTTAAAGTTTATGGAACTCGCACCTAGCAGCAGGAAAAAAAAACTAAGAATAATATTTAACTCAATACAAACTACAAGAAGTAACCCTTTCATAAATGCATTTAATAACATCAAAACTCCATAATAATCAAGTAATACTCACAAATATCTTTAAACAAAATATTCGATTTAAATATTATTTTTGTTTAGTTTGTTATACGTTTCTTTTGGATTTTACTAACTCTTATGTCTTCAAGTTTTATTTTTATTAAACTTTAAATAGATTAATCACTTTTTGCTTAAGTTAAAACAAACAAGCGTATTATAATTGTGTATATAAATTCCTAAAAAAATATAAATATAGTTTAAATGTTATACAAGCAACTAATACAAGAAATGTAACATTATTAATGTAAATGTTAGGCGATAAAGCATTAAAAAATACAACTATTAAGCATAAATCATAGGTCAAATAGAAATAAACTTATATACAGTATGTGTAATTAATAAATGCTTTGTATTAATTGTAATCATTATACAATGTATATTTAAGCATTTGCAAAAACCAAACAAAGATATATCAAATACAAAACTTGTTCAATAACCAAAACAAATGATATTGTCTTTGCTTTTTATTTTATTGACCTAGGTTAAGGTTAAGTCAGTGCTGCAAAAGATGCAAAGTACGCAAATAGTGCTAAAAATCAAACAGGGCTTTGAGTACTTTCGCACACTAGTTGAGCGCTTGTTTTTGTATTTGGACAACATTAGGGCTATTCAGAATGCAAAGGTGCGTTTATTATTCGACCAAGTTTAACGGCCCATCGCCAAAAGAAAAATGCATCAAAATATCGATTGTAGCGCCAACACCAACAACGGTTAGCAAGCGTTTTCGAATTATTCTAACGGCAGTTAAAGGACGCACGTGGGGTTTGGCATTATCACCGTTGGACGTTAGCTATAGCTACATTGAGGGGTATTATTTGACGAGCATGCCCAAAACTACAAACAAATATGCACATTATCTGGCCGAGTTTCTGCATGTAGCCAAGGAACAGTATCGACTGTCAGACTACAATGCCCTGCAATTGCTGGGATTCTTCAATTACAACATTAAGTTGGCGCTTTTTCATTTGGGCGTCGTTGGAAGTGAATTTAATATGCAGCTGGAACTGGATTCGCCTTGGCGCATAGAATTTCCATCGATAGCTCAACAAATCGGCTTATATGCGTTTGCAGAGCGTAAAAATCATTGTATACTAAATCCAAAATTGCTTTTAAGTAAGCTGCCAAAGAAAATGTTATTCAAAACACACGCAGATCGCTTACTGCGCATACAGCGTGCCCATCACAATGGACTCGATATGTGGGTGTTGTGTGTCCTGCCTGATGAATATGGAACATTAAGGGTAAGGGCTATGCTGATGACGCCCATTGATGCCTTTAGACAGAATCTTAAATTCAAAGAACTAGCAAAAGATCTGGAACAATATTTGCTAACACTTGTGGTGGCCAAAAAATCTTGGAATGTTATGAATGAGGCATTTTATCGCAATGTCACCTATCATTTAATAAACAATTTAAACAAGACCCTTTACAATTTTCTAATGGACATTGCAACACAGCCACTACTACTTACCACTCTTTTGTCCTCTTACGGCATGGTATACTAACAAAAAGAAACATGCAAATATTATGTTAAGTAAACTGTTCAATATAATATAATATATTTGTATAATTTACAAACAAAACAGTATAAAAAGTACAAAGAATATAATGTAAAAGTCAATACAATTTACAAAAAAATGAAACATTTTCTTGATATCTTGGTATAAGCTATAAACAATTACAAAAAAAATATATATATAAAACTTATTTATAAAAATCAACTTTTTCCCAGAGTTCATCATCCGATAGCACATCATTTAGCTCATCCGAAGAGTTGAGGCTGCCATTCTCCTCAGCTTCAGGCTCAGCATATGTATTACGCTGATACCGAGTCCAATGAATATGGGCCATGTCACCATCTTGTGGTTGAGTGTGCTCCGTATCGTAGACCAGCCAGTGGCTATGCTGTTGCGCAGCCAACGAGTTGAGCAAACTGGGCCAAAACACATTCAAGCCCTGCTTGGCCAGCTTCACATGCAGTCGATAGCAATGCTGACGCTCCGACAAGATCTTAACCTCACCAAGCAGATTGAGAATGCAGCGTTGTGGCGGTACAGTCTCAGTCACCTGATAGATCAACACATTGCCCTGATGCATAAGTTCATATTGAGGCACTTGCTGCTCAAAGATAAGCTCTATTTCTAGTTGGGTCTGATGCCAATGTACCTTGGGTCGTACTGCATTTCCAGTGATAACACCACAGTAAATAGCATCTAAGTTCTTTTGTGGCTTTGTTTTTGATATTTCTGTTTTAGTATTTGGTGTTTGGGTTTTTATGGAAATGGGTTTCGCATCGCTTTCAAGCAAGTCTTGTATTACTTTCTGAGTGGATTGTCTCACTGTTAAATCATCGCTGTTCAGATCTTGCTGAATTATATTTAGAAATGATTCTACGCTAACATCATTTATGATCGTTTCTGCTAGTTCTCTGTCTTGTGCAGTTTCTAGTTTTTGAATTTGATTGCTTCTTTTATCACCAACTGATGCGTTTCTTTTAATCAAATGTCTCTTTAGTACACCAAAAATCTGAGTTAATTTACTCTCGTCAAATTTCATCAATGGTTCGAATTCATTTTTGGCTTCTTTTTCAGTATTTTCAGCCATTTCTGGCAACTGCACTACCTGCTCTTTCTCTTCTTTGGATGTGTCTTGTTTTAATAGTTTCTCCTGCTCTTCAACTAAGTGTTCATGCAATTTGCGCAAGTTTTGCATGCTCTCCACGTCGGGCTTGCCAAAATTTTGTAAAATCAGTTCATTTTGTAGTCGCGCAATCTTTACACAAGTTTTCAGTGTCGGACAATCCTGAACCACAGCAATTTCCTTGACATAGACTACATCAAACATGGCAAATTCAACGACAAATTCCAATTGCTTATTGTCGTTCCGGCCATTTAGCATCGTGCTGACCAACTTTGTAGCTTCACTCAGCCAACCAGCCTCAGGAATTGTTGGTGCCAAGCCGCACAAGCGTACATCCATTGCGAGCGGTGGTTCCACTGCGAAACGTGCATCGCACTCCAGCAAATCCTCTCGGCTTACGCACAGCTGTTGCGTGCTCTCATCCATTAGTTGGACGGTGACAAAATGCTTCTGCGATAAGTCCATAACACGCACTCGCTGATAGTTACCACCGCGTCGTAGAATACACATATCTGACACTTGTGGATATTGCTTGATGTGACGATTCGTTTCATAGCTCATATGCATATAAAGAGATGTGCTTAGTTTTCGCAAAGAAGAGAGATTTGTTGCATCCTGCCAGGCGCTGCTTTCCTTAAACTTGTATCTCAGAGGCATAAGAGCAAAGTGCACCGGATTATAAATCTTAAGCAGGTTGCAACGTACAACGGTTCCGGGCTGCCACATAGCACAGGTTGGCAGCTGTAAATCATCACTGACTATGTAATGCCGTTCATTACAGATGGCAATGGAACAGTCGCCGCTGCTAAGCATATTTGGACAAATGGGACGACAGCGTTCCGTCAGCTTTTGACAATTGGCATACAGTTGCTTAAAGTTCTCGTTCAACACAATGTTGTGAGCTCGAAAGAATTGTAGAAGTTGCCACAATTCGTGCTGTTTGTTCTGATCCAGCATGATATACGAGACAATGTCTTGCTTCGTTTTTGATGGAGCCAAAGAGTTGGCAATATTATCGCTAAGTAAGTGGAACCGATGTGTGAACGTAGACCAGGACTTTGGCAGGCTGAAGTGCACCACAAGCTCATAATTCTGAATGGGCAACTGAACCACATCCAATAGCAAAAGCAGTTGATGGCGTTGCTAGAAATATTCAAACATTACACAAAAATAGTACACTAAAAACTGAACTATGAATACTTGCTTACCTGATTAACTGCATTGTGGGGATCAATGCATTCATAGCCAGCTGTTCTTAGTGCATGCCTTAGGTTAACTAGCTCTGCTTTATCATGGCAATAGATAACTGTTCGTTTGTTAAATGGCTTTTGTAGTCTCAGGTAGTTCAGTAGATGTTCTGTATTCGTTTCCTTGGACACCACAGATCCGTTTAGTTTGATGCCGCCATAAAGAGCTGCCTCGAGAAAGTCGCTAAATAGTAGAAGAGGATTCTCACCAAGTCGTTTAAGTACATCGAGGAAAACACGACCATGCCACTGTCGAGCGATAAAAATATGCTGTGGTATCCGAAGCATTTTGAGCAATTCAAGCACCTCACATAGCACACGAGGCGCCTGAGACCTTATGCAATCATAATCAGCAACGACAAAATACTTAAGACGTTGCGTATTCAACAGCTGAAGGCTATGAAGCAAGAGTTCTTTCAAATGTGTCACAGTGGTAACTAAAATGCCACAAGAATTGAGTAGCATCGTTGTCACAGCGTTCATACTATGTGCATGTGTGTTGAGCACCTTCATCATGTTCGTTGGATAAGCTGTCATCATCTCATTACACTCACTAAACAGTCTCTGTGCACCGTTCGCCGTATCCGTTAAGATCACAGCTAATGGACCTATGCCGGGCCAACAACCAGCTCGCATATCACGCATGACCCGGCAACAGAGTGTTGGCAAATAGCACATAGTTCGTTCACCAACGAAGCTATCGATCAGCATAAGCGAGTTGCCTTGCATCAAATGGGGCCAAGCATATTGCTGTATGGGTGTCGCATTTAACAATCCCATCTCCTCCATATATTTCATTATCTCCGCACAGAACAGCGAATTTGATACGCAGTGAATTGGTGAGACTGGTGTTGCGCTGTGCGCCAATAATTTATTGGTAAATGTAACGCAAACTTGTTGACTTGTTGGCTTGCTGGATGCGGCGGGATTTCTATTAACTGAATCTAGTTCTTTTTCCGAACCCTTCCGAGTATTTTTCCTAACAGCGTGCTCGATCCTAGTTTCTTCCTCTTTAACATTATGCTTTTCCCTGTATTTCACAGTATTTTTATTAACTGGTTGAGATTCCGGTTTCTTGGCAAATCCATTGTCTTTCTTATCAGAACTGATAGCGTCACGATATTGGAATTGTAATGATTTGTCTTCTTGAGGATTGAGTTTTTTCATGGAAGCGATTGGCAGCTCCACTCTGATTTGATTTTCACCCTTACTGGTACTGTCAGCTTTATTGAAATTCCGTTTAGGAATTTTATCTAAGTCCTTCTGAGATTGCTTGTGAGGATCTTGTCTTTTCATGGATCCGACTGGCATCTTTGGAGATTGATGACCTTGCGGATCTGCGAACATATTTCTAGAATTGTCAACTCCATTTGATTTATTTTTCGAATGGTTTTCCGTTAGGTGCTGCCCTTGAAGCGTAGCTGTTGGCTTCTCTTTTATCTCTGCAGTGTCTTGAATGACATTACCCAAAGAAGGATTTATAAGCAACTTTGCAGACCTTTTTCTATTTATTATTGGCGGCTCTATTGGTTTTCTGTAAACCTCAAACAGATTTCGAATATTTACTGATGGTCTTGTTACTGCCGAAGAATCTGCAGGGTTGCAAAGATTATCAGCGGTATAAGAACTGTCAAAGGAGCAAGTGCTACTGCTGCGGCTACTCCCCAAGTTTATTGAGCTGTTTGCTGAACCGCGTTTTAATCCTGTCTCCACAACACCATCATTTATATTTTCCACCTTGCTTAAGCGTTTTGCCGATGTTGGTATTTGCATAGCTTTTCTTGGTCTCAAAAGGGTTTCCAACCTAAGCGTTGGTTGCTGCAACGGGCACTTCAAGGAGCGTGTTAGCTTGCCAAGCCTATGATAGCGATTATTTAAAAGCGTATCCAATTCCTCGGGTTGCTGTTTGGCAAAAATCTCGTTTCTTGTGGAGTTTGGTTGCGGTGTGGCCGAGTCGCAATTTGAATTGAATCGAAGAGAATAAGTTTCGATCAGCTCAATAATAATTTGAAACTGTCTACTAAGCTCACAATCGGCATGATTTAATTCTGCCAAATGATAGGCGTCTTTTAGGCTTTTATATATTATTGCCACTTCTCTAGGTAATTGCCAGCGTGCACCTTGATTATCCACCAAAATGCTAGCTGCATCTATAAAATCTTTATCAGACTCTTTAGATTTAATTAGCAGATATCCAAGATTTTGCCATCCATTGCCATTAAGAGCAATGTACACTAGCTCCTTGGCCACCCTAAGATGTTGATCAATAAATTCAACTGACACATTTGACCATTTATTGACATTGTGGGGTGCCACATTGGCCAAGCCGCCCCATTTGAAATGTATGTGTTTCTCCGAGAGGTTTGGCGGCAGCAGCCATAAATCATCGGCTCTGCAAATGATGGTAACGCCATAGTCTATGGCCAGTACAAAATACTTGTCATTCATGTAAATCTTAACAATTTCGCCACGCAATAGTTTGTGCCTCTTCAGTGGCAGTAGGTGCACAATGACCAACTGTTGCGGAACGTAAACCTTACGCTGATTGTCCCCGCGACAATGCAGCATCAGTTGCGATTCCAGTTTGATAACAGCAGCGCTGCGAGTCTTTAGTTCTTGGCATGTTGTGTAGCAAAACTTTTGCGGATTCACATATTGCGTTATTACAATTGCCTCCCCTTGGTTGTTGGCCAAAAGCTTGTTTACTTTCTCCTGTTGATCTGGAAATAAAAAATAGAAACTTAGAATTGTTTGCTATCTCACGCAATAAATGGCACATTTGTTGATATCATGCTGTTGCAACTAGGCAGCTCTGTGGTAATAGTAGTAGGGGTTCTTGCCACTTGCTTGTGTTGCACTAGAGCCCGCCCATAGCCACTCGTCGACAAGGACAGTTGGCAAGCAAATTGTTGTTGAATTAACACTTTTACTGCAGCCGACGCTCAAACCGGCACAATGGCAACTCTAAACCCATTGAGAAACGGAGCAAACTCTAGAAAAAATGCATAACGTTCAAGTTTAACTCAAATCGTATCAATGCTTGTTAAATACATTAAAAGTAGGCTTGTCGGTTTACTGCACAGATTAGCTACTGAATATTACAATAAAAAAACCCTCAACCTATCAATTATCGCATAACAAAATCATATAAATACCAACCAATTGTTGTGCAGCAATAGCAAAAAAAAAAAAAAAAAAAAACAATATGCAAATGCTTTCTCCCTTGAATGTGCGCCTGGCCAAGGGGGTTGAGAGATCAATCAAATAATGGCCATTCAAGCGCATTAACCCAAACTAATTGGCTAATGGTTAAATAACAACTGTGTGGTATTATACCAAGGTGATCTCCATTTCGTGTGTTGGCTTTTAGTCACAAAATTAAACGAAAGCACCTAAGCAAATTGCTTAATTGATAAACAAAAACATTTTATATACTTACTTTGACTCGGTTTGTTGTAAGACATCTTTGCGGAAGACTATCAAATGGCTTTGACTAAGTTAACAAAAAGCGCTGAAAGTACAATTTGCGAATTTCACAATTGCATACAATACTAATCGCTTCTGTGGTTGGTTGTACACATTAAAATCCTTGATATGCTAATATTGGAGTAATACATACAATATGTCCATCTCTAATTCTTAGGGAGGAGCTTAAAGCCACAAATGTTAACAAAGTATAACTGTATCAGCGATTTTCGAAGAGATTCTTTTGTGTGTATATATGTAAGTTGATATTAATGACAATACATATAAACGAGCAATGCTTGTGGCAAAATCTTAAACTATTCTTAGAACAATGCACATAAATCACAACTTAGTTAATTTAGTTAATTTCGTTAGTTTATACAATTATTCAATGGCTATTATTTGTTTAAATCACATACGATAAAATTTACTGCACGCAAAGAACACTCATACATTAAACAAAATAAAATTGCGCTTTAACATTTGATGCGAGCCAAAAGCGCAACTGCGATCGACTGATTTAAAGAGTCATTTGCTGCTGGTTCAATAGTCAAATAAAATGCAAACTTAGGCTTACTTACACAAACATACTTATGTATGTACATGCTCACAGGCATGCAAATTGAACCCTCTAGTTTTTGTGTAGCCAATTGTAATGACCGAACTACTTACTTAGATGGTGCATACATGATTTCAAATACTATTGAGAGAGTGTGTAGTTCCGAACCAGTCGCCGAAACTAGAGGGGAGTCGATTGGATTTCATTTATGTGCATGTGATACAAAAAAGAGCTGTTTTTTTAGCTGAAAAACTATAAATTTTCCAAAAACAAAGTCAAGGTTCGGAAAAACAGCTCAACGAGTTTTTATTACTGTAGGTTTTGTCAAAAAGTGTGAATTGTTCAAAGATCAAAAACAAATATATTCCAGATGTTGACAAAAATTATATTTTGTGACTAGACCAAAAATTTCATGTGTAGCTGTAAATTTCTATCAAATTAAAGCCTTAACTGTTAATGCACATACATGTTTTCCTTTATAAATTATTGCAATCGGAGCCTTCACGCACCCCTCTCCCAACCCACAAGCTACCTAATTTCAAAACAAAGTGTGAACAATTTATTTGCCCTCAAAAAAGTTGCAACTTTTGCCATACAAAACTGCACAAATAAACCCTTTTTTCCTTTCCAACAACTTTCACTCTTTCGTTTCGTTTTTTCCCCTTTTTTTTACTTTTTCTTTGCGTGTCCCGGTCTCCCATAAAAAAAAAACGTTTGTATGCTAGTGGGTTGTTGCAGCCAACCCCTATGCTTGTGTGGCTTTTACTCCTTTTTTATTTGATTGTTTCATATTTATGAGGATTATGGTTTAGTGCTGAATGCCCTCTGTCTTGCCAAGTGGCTGCTGCTACGTGTGGTAATTTATTTTGCGGTTAAGGACTATGGTTTTTTTTTTACTCCGACGGATGATGCTTTGGATTGGAGCTTAAGTGAAAGTTCTACTTCACATTGTTTGCGAAATTGTGAAGGAAACAGAAAGATCGCACGCAACAGATAAACGAAGCAATGTGTGTGTGTGTAGAAGGGGTCAGTGCAAAGTTGAGCGCCTGACTGAACTCAATTGAAATGTAGTATTTGCGATACGCTTTGCGTCTGCCAAACGTTTATTTAAACAAATCAGGACGCCGCGCGGGCTAAAAGCCTTTGTCAGTAAAAGGGGTTGTCCATTGTGGTTTGAGTAAGGGGCGAAAGATGGAATGTGTGCGTTGACTTGGCACGCATTCCTATTTATTTTGCAAATCTGTGAATGCTCTTTCGCTAAATGGGCCGATTGAATTTAATTGGATGGAATATAAATTTCTACTAAGTTTAAAATGCATGTCGCTTAGGTCAAATATATATAAAGCAAAAAACATAGCTAAGGGTTATTACATACATATAAATGTAATAAATATTAATTACAACAACTGGGCTAACCTTGTCACTGATTATTCGCTATACAATAAACATCAATTATTAATAAATGCTGTTTTAAATTTAAACGTGCGCTGCAACACATTCGATACAATCGATGCTTTTAGTATATCGCATTGTGGGCACAGACATTAAGCGATAGTCCACTAGCCATATCCCTATTTACTAAGCAAAATGTGAAAAGAGAATAATTTTAAATAACCTTATACTTGTTACATCACTAAGTATTTTAAATCAATACTTTCAGTCGCATCTTAAACAAAACGACAACAATATATGATGTGACTGCCAACTTGATTTATAAAAAAATGCCTAAACAATCGATATGCACTCGCATCACATGTCGGGCGCCATTTTGCTTTGCGATAATATTATTATCGACATCACAAAGCGCATCACACACATAGAGGCAAAAAGAAAAATATTAAGGCTGCGTACGAAAATTTAAAGAAAACTTTTAAGCGCTCCTACGACGAGTTTGTGCTAAAGCAAATAGATCAATATTTTGTGTGTGTCGTCCTTAAAACAGCAGCAAAATAACCAAGTTTAATATACGCCTTGATAACATTATGTCGAAAAATAAAAAATTGTCGCTATCAAGCGACCCGACAGAAAAATTTATCTACAAGCCAAAGGATTTAATATGGTAAGAGTGCTTTTCATGGCGCAAACGGAGCGAGTACAGTGCCCTTCTACAACCAATAAGCAGCAAACACAGTTCGCTTAAATATAATTACTCAATGTGGCAAAAAAAAAAAAAATTTATAAAATCACACATAACCTCAATATCCACTGCTTTGGGCAAGCGATAAGTTACAGTAAAACAGAGAAATTGCATTTAAACAGTTGGCATTTATAAAAAGAAAACATAAACAGCAATGTCCTTCGAAGTTTTAACAACGATTTTGTTTTAGTTCCCTCTGTTGCTTGCCAATGGTTTGTGTTATTGTGGCGACGTCGACGTCGTTGCGTTGGCGCTTTTTTCGCGCGCGCGCGCTTAATATTATAGTTATAGTTAGTTAATGTAAAATATGCGTACTCATAAAACTAAGCTAAAATAAAAAACAATTTGTATATGTGTATTTCAGGGCCAAAATGAAGGGCTTCACACCGTGGCCAGGAATGGTAAGCAAAATGTGTATGCCGCTACCGACAGCGACGCCTCTGCCGCTGCCGTGTTTGTTTTCGACTGTACTTTTTTATGCAGCAGCAACAGAGCAGTGGCGTTGGACGTGCGCTGCTGGTGCTGCTGCCGCTGTCGACGTCATAACGCACTTGCCCGCTTGAATATTCTTTTGTAAATGGAGTGTGTACTTTTTTGTATGTGTTGTTGTTGTTATTATTGCTGTTGAAGCATAGCGTTGCTATCAACAGAGTGCGTGTGTTGGTGTTAGTTTAAAATATCGCAGCTTTCTTTTATGTACAGCTAAATAAATGAAAGGGAAAAGAATATTGACAGTGAAATGGCTTGAACTTTGAAACATTGTGTGTGTGCGTGTTTTCGAAACATGAGTTTGTGTTTATTTTGTACGTTTAACGTGCTAAGACAATTTAAAAAAGAGAAAATCAATTAATTTGTGTTACATTTGTCCGTTTATCTGCATAAACTCTGGGATCATAGAGACAACAACAGTATAAAATATTACATGCGGCCAAATAAAAATAAAACGGTCTATAATTATTTTAAATAATTGTTTACAGATTGTGGAACCACCGCTAGATTTGCTTAGCCAACAGCGACGTGCTAATACCAAATGTGTTTTCTTCTTTGGCTCGCGAAATTTGTAAGTAACTAAAATAAAATACATAGTAAAAGAGTTAAATTCATGTTTTAAACATATATAATCAGCGCTTGGATTGAGGAGCAAAACATTAAGCCTTTTGAGGGTCCCTGGAAGGATGAGATGGCTAAAGTTAGCAAACCTGCTGCCTTTAGGCATGCAATGGCCGATATTGACAAATATATAGAAAATCCTGCAGAAATTGACAGTCAAATTGATGAGAGCTGCGGCATGGCCAATCATGCTACCGAGGCAGACTTTGACAAGATTCGCGATGGCCTTGACAGCGATGACGCGACAGCGGATGGCAACAATGGAGATGTTCCCCATGTTGTTGGCAGTCCCGATGAATCTGATACTCCGCATGCTGCTGTACAGAATAATGCAAAGGCTGCAAAATCCCCAGCTGCGGCAACGACAACGCCAACGGGCAAGGGCAGTGCGAAACGCACACCAAAAGCAAAGTCCAGTGCTGCTGTCGCTGTCAGCAGCAAACAAGCTCAGAAAGCGGCATCTGCAAAATCAGCGGCAGCACAAAAGCGACGCATATCCACACACCATACGCCTACTGGTGGATCAAACGCAAAACGCGGCCGTCGCGCTGCTTCTGGTGAGCTAGTGCGCTATGAGAGTCCCGCTGGAGATTACGAAGGCGCTAGCTCGTCCTCAAATGCTGTACGGGCGCGAAATGATGCAGATACATTTTTGGGCTCGGTGTCAAAGCGCACACCAAACGCAATAGCTCTGCTGGATCGACCAGTTGTCACTCGTCCAGAAACCAAGGCCATTGACATGCACTCACGATCCAACACACTAATTGATCGCGACATTGAGCCATCCGATCTAACATTTGGTTTCCTTGGACTGGGCATGATGGGCTCGACCATTGTTAAGGACTTGATTTATACGGGACACAAAATTGTGGTCTGGAACCGCACAATTGATAAGGTAAATTCAACCAGCTTTGTATATATTTTTTTATTGCTAATACACTCCTTCTTTTCGTTTTTGTGTTTTTAGTGTCAACCTTTTGTGGAAGCTGGCGCTGAAGTTAAGGACACACCCATGGATGTTGTGGAAGCTGCAGATATCATATTTTGTTGTGTATCAGATCCCAAGGGTGCCAAAGACGTAAGTAATTTTCATATAATTTTAGTAATTGCTTTAATGGAAGACAGTTTTAACATTGTTAACATATGCAAAGTTTAAAAGGATTTGGTTGGAAACTGTGTTATGTCACAGATATAATTATTTCAAATTTCATTGAATCGAAAAATATTTTAACTATAAATTATTAAATGTAGTTTTGTATGGTTTTTTTTTTTAAATTTGTAAAATTCTTTTGTTTGTCAACTAAGAGCAAATTAAATATCTTTAGCTTCCAAAATGTGTTATGTTAAAAAGGCATGCTAATAGCAAAAGTATTATATTTCAGGTGTTATTGATACTGAAAAAGCATTGAGGTTGTTGACATTCTTGCACTGTTTGAGAGATAATTATTGTTGTTGAATTGTGTATTGCATATATATATATTTAAATGATATGTAGTTTTGTATGTGTTAGAAAAATTATTTTTCATTTTCTTTTGATTTATTTCAATTGATAATTACTCAGTTTATATAAAACATATGATATATATATTGCTTTATGCATTTCTATGTGTTTTTGACATAAATAATTAAGAACCAAAATATATAAAACATGTTATTTTATATTACGAGTGTTTTATCCTATTCTAATAATACCTAAGCTTTCTGCACAGCTGGTTTTTGGGAACTGTGGCGTTCTGGCATTAAAGGATTTGCGAAATAAGGCATACGTGGAAATGTCAACAGTGGATCCAGAAACGTCCCTGGATATTGGAGAGGGCATCAAGCAATGTAATGGACGCTATTTGGAGGCACAGATCCATGGCACCCGACAAGAGGCAGCCGAAGGCATGCTTATTATATTGGCCGGCGGTGATCGATCAGTCTTTGAGGAGTGCCATTCCTGCTTCAAGACTATTGCCAAGAACACATTCTTTTTGGGCAGTAAGTAAAAATTGTTGTTAATCTTCGATTAACTTCTTTTGTATTCATAAATCATTTTTTGTTTCTTTTTCATGTATTGTTTCTCTCTAGCAGATATTGGCAACGCCTGTAAAGTGAACCTCATTTTACAAACTATTTTGGGCGTCAGTCTAGTCGGCCTGGCGGAGGCGTTAGCATTGGGTATGTACCACTGTTTTTTTTTTTATCACTTTGTTACTAAAATTTCATTAAACAATGAAACTTTTTACTTACAGCTGATCGTTTTTCCATTTCGTTAAACGATATCTTAGATATATTTGACTTAACTTCTATGAAATCACCAATGCTAGTCGCTAAAGGCAAAGGTAAGTCAAGAACCTTGCAATTGTCTACAGTTCTAAAAAGCTAATTGTGCTAATTGATTAATAGAAAAATAGATGTGAAACAATATTCGAGTATAATTTTGTTTTATGTGATTCATTGCAGAAATGGCCAAGGGCGACTTTAATCCGCAGCAACCGTTAAGTCATATGCAAAGGGATTTGCGTTTAGTGCTCAACATGGCTGAGAATTTGGATCAGTCAATGCCAGTGACGAGCATTACAAACGAGGTGTTCAAGCATACAAAACGCTTGGGGTACAGTGAGCACGACTCAAGTGCTGTATTCGTAAGATCCAGATTTTAACATTTAGTTAACACAAATACCATTTAAACTATACTTTATCATTTAGTTTAAACCGTAGACACACACACACACACGCAGACAGAAAACCATAACCACATTTAACAACTTAAAACTGACATACATACACACACACACACATACACACGCACGCACGGACACACTTCGCTGCGTGTTGCCGGCAATAACCACAATACACATGTAGGCAAACGATTTTATAAATTTTCGTAAAAAACACGAAAATTTATAAAATCAAATGCGGACACATTTTGTTGTTATTGATATTGCAACACGAATTCTAATCCATTCATATCTCTACCCCTCATCCAACTGCCTCTTTACTCTCCTCTGAAAAAAACTGCTTTCGCACACAAAACTAGGGCAACTTCTTTGCAGATCTAAGGCAAGTCACGAAGCCAATTAAAATTTTGCTTAATGTGACGTCAGGTTCCTCCTCATTCTCCTCTCGTTTGGAACCGCCGTCGTCATGCTTGAGACGCACACGCTGGGCCAGTGCTTAAGATGATATGTAAATGGGATAGAAAGAAAGAGAGGAGATTAAGTGAAGTGAACATAAAGAAAGACTTGACGAGAAAATTACATATTGAGGAAGTATTGATGAAGAAAGAATCGCAATCAAAAAGGGCCGCAATTTAACATACTATTACACATAGCTATGTATTCAAATATATAGAGTCAAATTGATAATGAAGTGTGTAAGCGGACTGCTTTCCGAACTACTTCTGCGTTCAAAATAATACAATTAAAATGTTTTTAAATTTTTTATATAAATATCATTGTTTTGAATTATATTTGTATACATATTTGGCCCAATTGTCAGTTGACGCCGTTGTGTGAGCAACATAACTTTCCCAGAGTCTCTTTCTCATTTTTAAAACTGCAGACACAAGTGAAAAACTAAGCCGGCAGGCGAATTAATAGAAGTTGCTTGTGCTTCGTTCTTTCGATGTTAATATTAAAATTTTGCTTCCCAAATATAAGCATATGATTATACAAACATTTTTTTATATATACAAAATCTATTAGACAAGAGCATGCAAATTAATTGTACAAACAAATATACAATGTGAAACATGTGCAACATTTAACTAAGAACAAATTGAAATGATCTTCTGCTCGTCTACGGCGCTGGCTGCATTTTGCAATTTGATTTTAAAATATATTTAAAAAACGTATACCATACAAAAGAAAACATGCATTATACAATTAGTTTACTTCTAACGCACGTTGCCCAATGCAAGAACTGCAAAATCAACCATCATTTTTTTTTATTAGTTTTCATTGTTCGAAATCATTAAAACAAACAACAACAAGACACACAACTGAAACCGAAATAAGAAATTTACGAGAAAAATAAACACACAAACAAAAAGCAACAAAAAAAAGTTTAAATAGTGTAAACATTTAGAGCCAAGAGAGTTTCGAGGGATCTATATTAATAATTATAAGATATATATATATATATATACATAAACAAAATATATATATATATATATATATATAAATAAATAAATAAATATATTTTACTTATTATTTAGTCTGTATTTTGTTGTAAAACAAAAAATAATAAAAACCTTAATTTTTATCTATATTCGATAAAAGCTGAATTATTGGAAACGCTTTAAATTTCAGCCCAAAAGAAGTATAATTGTATATTCTACAATTTAAGGGTTTTATAACAGAACTAAGTAGGCATACATTCTAAATGGCGATTGTAGTTCCAGACAAAATAATAATAAGCAGTTTTGTGTTGACTTCCGGAACGGCAAAAATAAATTTAGTATATCTAATTTTCCAATTTTTAAATGAAATCATGGAGCTTATAAAGTATATATTACCAACGTTATTATTGTTTGTGTTAAATTTGGAGATTGTCAGTAGCCAAAATCCGCTCAACGATGCCCAAATAAAGGTGTATACTAGCAATGTCGTTCCGTATGGAGAGAAGACAGCTGTTATGGTCACACTGGCCAAATATCCAACAAATCCCATTGTGCTTCAACTTAGTACTGCCACATACTTGCTGCTACACCAAGAAGTCGGCAATAAATTTAAGTCGATGCCTCTACCATTTTCTAGAACCGATAAAATCAGCGAGGAACTGGCTTATTATAATATTGTTTCAAAGAAAAGTGTTGATTACGAAAGTGGTTTTTATGTGGTGGTAAACGGAACCTTTTGGCAACTTACGCCCGATGTACTAGTTTTGACAGGATCTATGAAAAGTTGGCCTTCGGTTTCCCCCGTTACCGATAGAACTAAGGTGTACATAACCAAGCCATCCATGTGCGTTCCACAATTTTATGTGAATCATTGCTTTAACCCAAGACAACCACTTAGGGTGGTAATTGGGCGCGGAATTGACTTAAGTTTACTCTTCACCAAGACATGTGACGCAGAGAACTATCGTTTAAACTGGACCATCACAGACTTAATGGAGAGTGAGTTGGTTGTTTTGCAATTCTGTGTTATCTTTACTAATGGTCTAAAAATTTTTAATAGGGGAACTTAGATCGTATGTTAACATGAAAGAGCGTTTTACTTTAAAGCCGTACGAGTTGAAATTTCCAACCGTATACGAATTGTGGCGCGATCGATACGTTATTATTATCAAAGGTGAACACAACGGTACGAAATTTGCAGGACGCTGCTATGTGCAGACACAACAGGAGAAAGTAGAGGCAGTCATAAGAGGTGGACGGTATACGAAGATAAAGTATAGCTCTATACTCCATATGGATGGGTCAAGAAGTCGCGATTATTCAAAACCATCAAGCATACCGCAATTTAAAACTTACTATTGGAATTGTAGATCAAATGATATGCGCAATAAAGTTTGCCGCAAAAACATCTCTAGAGGTAAGATTGCATGCATTTATAAAATATTTAATGTATAATTTTCTCTATATTTTGCAGTCTCAAAATTTCAAATACCCGAGTATTCGTTTCGCCTAGGCAAGAAATATGAATTCGAACTGCGCGTGGTGTCGGATGATAATCCATACGTATCGAGTACAGCGTATCAGTTAGTCGAAATTGTTTTTTATGAATGCCTGGAAGTGTCAATCATATGCATAGAAAATTGTATGCACAATTCTTACAATAGTAAAAAGAAGATTGTGCTCAAGGCCGAGTGTTACAACTGTTATAACATGCTGACTACGTATTTATGGTTTGTTGACAATGGATTTGCTGGCGCCACGGATACTCTGGAAACGCATCTAGAAGATACTACCGCGCAAATAAGGTTAGATGTGCAGACTACTGACAATCGCAGGGGAAGTGAAATAAGATCGTTTAAGCAACATGAAATGCCAAGTTCTGGCAATTGTAATATTAACCCAACTGAAGGAATGGAGGCTAAGACACGGTTCCTTGTTTGCTGTCAGGACTTTACGAGTGGGAATCTACCTCTCGAGTATTATTACTATGCAGATCGAGTGCTCTTAAATGTATGCAGAGATTGTAATTGTGCCTTGCATCTGCCCCTTCATTTGCGATTCGTTAAGGTGCTAATCTGTGATAGTGAGATAGCCTGTATCACAAGATATATGGAAGTAAATGTTACTGCATTGGCTAATATCACAATGAACACCCCACAGAAGCTGTGGGAGTTTATCACAACGCCACCAAACGATGTGGTTGGGCAAGCAGCCCGCGCCCGTACATCAAAATTGATGGCATATATACAATCGCTGGCCAGTCGCATCAAAAATGAACCCGATAAGGCCATGGTTTTGATGCGTGCCTATGAAAATGTAGAGGTTACGACTTTATATGCACTTGGTAAGATCGCCAACTTGACACACACTTTGGTCGTACAATTGGCACCAATTGGGCCAAAGGAAGCGTGCGTTCTGATTCGTTCGCTTTCCAAACTGAACGAGATTGCCAAGATTACCCTAAAAACTAAAATCTCATCGAAACTTACAGAAGACCCCTACGTTAACGTGACTGTATCCTGTCAAACCGTCTATAAAGAAATGGTATATATCAATAAACACCTACTACTTCCACCACAAGCAATCTACGATAAGTATAAAAAGGCCCAAAGAGCTGGAAAAATAAAACAGCGTTTCATTGATGAACTGCTCGATGATATTAATAGCTACAGCGATGAGGGTATCAAGCGGCGTACACTCATCTGGCTAAATTCCACATGGGAAGCGGAGCGTCTCTATCGCTTTCTTCGATTCGCCCGAATTCATGGTATCAAGGAATATAAACCAAATTTAAATATAACCGGTGTATTTCTAGATAACCGATGTTTTGAGATAACGGCTGGTCGAACGTATACAATCAATACGCGTGATCGTATGCATACCGTATACTTTTCGCCGGAGCTGCTCCAGGAGACAAAGGAGCCGGGCAATAGTACGATTTGCCTCAAAGTAATATCAAACATACGTGAACTAAACTGGTGGTATCCGGAGAATATGCAACCCAGCACAGTGTTGCTCACGGTGCACATCTACACCGGAGAAGACAACTTTAAGGAAGAGCGTAAATTGAAACACAGCGTAATAAAACATAAAACAGTCATTGGCAAATACAAACCCGCCCAGGAGGATAAAAACACCAATAGTAAGTTCATACCAAATTATACTTGCTGATAAATTAATAACGATTATTGTTTACTTATATATATATTTTTTTTATATTTATATTTTATATTTTAGTGGATTTACACCTTCGAATTAATAAACTTAGTAAGAAAAAAAATGTGGAAACTAATTATGATGACGACGATTCAGTGGCAGACACCGGCAAAGTCGTTAATTGCCTTGAGCATGGAACTCTCGAAAATATGCAGGACCTGCGCGTATACCGTATCAATCTGGATGAGCAATCAAGTTTGGCCGTCCGTTTCCAACATACCACACATCGATTACGAGCTTTACTCATCATAAATAAGCTTCCCAAGAGCGTTAGCCGGGCCATGAAAAAATCTAGCTGCGTTGTGCCAGCGAATTCGCGCAATACAACGCTGGTATTGCGGAACAATTGCATGAAGTGGCATCGTGTGTATCTAGCTCTGCGGATTGATGCTGATGGGTCAAACGATAATATAACAATGCCAAAAGGACCGGCAAAGTACTCGTTTATATTCCAGGTGCGCAGCTGTGATTATTGGATGTATTCCCTAGGCGGGGATAAACAGCGTTGGTCGCACGATTTCTGTCTACCTGCAATGGCGTTTCCTCGAAAGGATTCGATCGAATGCACATGCACTGTGCTGGGTACCTACACCAGCTATGTGTTCCACGTGCCCGCCATTGTAGTGCCCATAAATGAAAATTTGCCTGTTAGCATTAATTGGTGGTTTGTGATTTCTTTCTTTTTGGTGCTGTCTCTGTTGCTGCTTTGGATAGTTGCACTTTTTGTATGGTATAATAAGCCACATTTCAAGACAATTCGTTGCGATATGACCGGTTTGGAGGATAAATCAGATCGAGAAGTGCATGATCTGCTAGTGTATCTAAAAACAGGCGGACAAATAAATGCTTTGACAACTGCCACTGTTCGTATAATCTTTGAGACACAAGAACGAAAGGAGTTGCATTTTACGTTGATGCAGGATCCGGAACATCCCGAGTTAACGCGTAACTCCACCTACGTGTTATGGCTGCGAACGCGTGACATACGCATTCCAACTCGTCTGGCCATTTCGCACGATAATTCAGGACGCTATCCATCGTGGTTCCTTCGAAAGGTTGAGCTGATCGACTTGCAGGATCGTCTAACGCAGGTCTTTCTTGTGAATCGCTGGGTGCGAGGCAAGTTAGTGATACTCAGCTCCGGGTTAGTGTTTCGTGTTGGCGAAAAAAAAACAGATCAACGTTGGCGACAGCGCTTTACAAATGAGCTTGAACACCAGTGGATCAACTGGGGTCTGTGGCAACCTCTAACTGGTATGTGGCGGGAATGTGCATTCAATGACCACATAACGCGTGCCCAGCGTGCTTCAATATTCATAACCAAACTTATTGTTGTTTATTGCGTTTGTGCCTGCTATTTGGGACCGACAACACCTGAAACCGTTTTTGCGGATCGGAAGAAATTAGTTGAATCCCATGATTTAGCTATAATGTTCATGATAAGCTTCGTGGTTACCAATTTGGTTCATTATTTGTTGGAATGTTGTGTTTAAAAAAACCTAAATATTTAATTTGTGCTAAAGAAAGCGATTAAATTAATTACAAAAAAATAATATGTATATGGTAACTAAAATTTAATTTTTTCCTAGGAGGTGAAATAATATTTGAATACTGTGTAGATTGGCTTTGCAGAAAAAATTTAAATACAATGTTATTAATGAAAACTGTTCTCTTTAAGAACAATTATTTTGGATACATTTTTATTACATAACTAAGTAGGCATCCAATCCAGATAGAAATTTATTTTCAAGACAAAATAATATTCAGCAGTTTCATGTCGACTTCCAGAACGACAATAGTGAATTTTTTAATTCGAAATTTGAATTTTTCAGTGCAGCCATGTTGGCGACAGCGCTTTACAAATGAGCTTGAACGCCAGTGGGTCAACTGGGGTCTGTGGCAACCTCTAACTGGTATGTGGCGGGAATGTGCATTCAATGACCACATAACGCGTGCCCAGCGTGCTTCAATATTCATAACCAAACTTATTGTTGTTTATTGCGTTTGTGCCTGCTATTTGGGACCCACAACTCCTGAAACGGCTTTTGCGGATCGGAAGAACATAATCGAATATCCAGATTTAATAAAAATGTTTTTGATTAGCTTTGTGTTTACCAACTTAGTTCATTTTTTTTGGAGAGTTGTATTTTAAAAAAGCAAAAATAAAAACCACATTCTGTTATTGTTACTATATTAAACCCTGGCAACTCTGGTATCATTAACTGGATCTACCGTTTTAACGGTTTAGACATTTTTAAATTAATATGTATGTCTATTTAATAAATAAATGTTATATTTTTTTTAGCCAGTAATATTCTAAAATTATTTTAACATTTACCTTCCACGTTTACTTAGAATTTTATTACAGAACCTAGTAGGCTTCTAATTCAGAGAGCGATCCTTATTTAATAGAAAATATTATTCAGCAGTTTCATGTTGACTTCCAGAACGACAAAAGTTTATTTAAAATTTCTGAAATTCGAATTTTGAAGCACCTTCATGAAGCTCATAGCATTGTTAATATTGATCATGCTCTACGCCAGGATAGCTGTTGGATCGATATCAACAGAGCTCGCGGCTGCAGAAATAAAGGTTTACGCGAACGAACAGGTTCCGTATGGAGAGACTACACCGATTATGGTCACACTGGCCAAATATCCAGAAGATCCAATTGTGCTATACATGAGTACGTTCAATTACTTGCTGCTATACAAAGAAATCGGAAAAGGAACATTTATAATGCCTCCATATTTTATCAAGAGCTCTGAAATTAGCAATGAACTAAAGCGTCATAAAATATCTCCCACCCAACCTGTTGCCTATGAGGTTGGTTTTTATGTCGTGGTGAACGCAACCTTTTGGGATTTTGCTTTAAACCTGACTTTGGAAGCCAGAATGTCCAGGCAAGACAAAGTAGTGATTAGTGTTTTATTATATGTAGTGAAACCAACGGAACAGTGCGTGCCAGAAATTTTTGTTCTTGATTGTTCTAGCCCTAAAAGCCCATATGCTGTGGTCATCGGCCACGGAACTAAATTGGTTGCACAATTTAATGAAAATTGTGGCGTTGATAACGCCAGGTTAAACTGGACTATTATGGACATGATGGGGCGTAAGTTGCTTGCTTTCCACTACTGCGGTAAAGGTTTCTAATTTTTTTTTGTTTTAACAGAGGAACTTAAATCGTTTGTCAATAAAACGATGCGGTTTACTTTAATGCCGTACGAGTTGAGTTTTCCAACTAAATTCGAGTTATGGCGCAATAGATACGTGGTTCTTATTACAGGCGAACATAATAATATTAAATTCGCAGGACGTTGCTATCTGTTGGCAATACCGGGAATGGTGGAGGCTATTATAAGTGGTGGAAAGTGGAAAAAGATTAAGAGTAGCTCCATACTACACATGGATGGCTCTAGAAGTCGTGATTATTCAAAGCCCAAATCGTCTCAAAATAATAACATAACGCAATTTCAAGTATATTATTGGAAATGCGAATCAGTTGATGATAAACACAATTCAGCTTGTCGCCGAAGAATGTCCAAAGGTAATACAATTAAGTACTTCAGCATCACAATTTAATTGACATTTTAAATGATTTACAGTCTCAAGTTTTGAAATACCCGGAAACACGTTTCACCTAGGCAATAATTATATATTCACATTGCGTGTGGTGGCGGATGATAACCGATATATAGCGGATAGCGCAACCCAGAAAGTGGAAATTGTGGATGTTGAATGCTTAGAAGTGGCAATCATATGTCAAACAAACTGTGCATTCAATAGATATAATGCACGAAACAAAATGGTGCTCAAGGGCCAATGCTACAATTGCAGAAATGAGCTGCCTCAGTTTTCCTGGTATGTTGATAATGAGTTTGCAATCGCCGGGAAGATCCTGGCCACTTACATAGATACGGACACGGATCCGGTGCAAATTCGACTGGATGTTCAGTCAAGTGATCAGCGTAAGGGTAGTGAGACAAGGGAGTTATATCGTCATAGCCCTCCAGGTCTTGGCAAATGTGAAATTGAACCAACAAGTGGAATGGAGACTCGAACAAGATTTGTTATAACTTGCAAGAACTTTACGACAATGAATGAGCCTCTCGTGTACTTCTATTATGCAGATAGAGTGCTTTTGAATGTATGCCAAAATACTGTTTGTGCTATGTTTCTACCACTTTTTTTGAGTTTCGTGACAATTCTTATCTGTGACAGTGAGTTAACGTGTACCCCAAGCTATGTTAAAGTAAAGATTGCTCCTTTGGATCATATCAAAATGAACTCACAAAATGAGTTGTGGGAGTTTCTAACAACGTATCCCAACGATGTAATTAGTCAAGCAGCTAAAGGGAGACCATTACGAATGATGGCATACATACAATCGCTAGCAAATCGCATCACAGGTCGGTCGAAGACCGAGAAAGCCGTGTTTTTGATAAGTGCCTATGAGTTTGTGCATCTAGAATCGATAGATGCACTCGGCAAGTTGGCCAATTTGACACACACTTTGGCTTTGCGGTTGTCGCCCATAACTTCGGGAGGTCAATATGCTTTGATACGTTCCATTTGCAAACTAAATGAAGTCTTTCAAAACATTCATGATAACAAAATGGCTGAAGCGCTTGTCGATGAGCCGTACCTCAATGTGACGGCATCCTGCATCACTGTCTTTAACATAATGGCACGCTTAAACAAGCAGCTGCCACGTCCACCACAAGCCATATACGATAGGTATATCTATGCATTCAAAAGTCACACACTTGAACAGCCTGTGATTGATAAGCTTTTAAAAGATATCGAACACTACAGCAATCAGGGTGCCATGCGGCGTACACTTATCTGGCTTAATTCCACATGGGAAACTGAGCGTCTTTATCGCTTCCTCAAATTTGCCCGTAATCATGGCATTCAGGAGGATGACAGTCACGTCCAAGCAGACAGTGTGGCCATAAAGGTCCGTTGTATCAGGGCAAATACCAATATTACGTATACAATCAATACGAGTGATCGTATGCATACCGTATACTTTTCGCCGGAGGTGCTCCAGGAGACAAAGGAACCGGAAAATGATACGATTTGCCTGAAGGTCATATCGACCAAACGTGAACTCAACTGGTGGTATCCGGAGGATAAGCAACCCAGCACTGTGTTGCTTACGGTGCACATCTACGCCAAAGAAGACAACTTTAAGGAAGAGCGTAAATTGAAACACAGCGAAATAAAACATAAAACCGTCATTGGCAAATACAAGCCCGCTCATGAATATCCGGACATTACAAGTAAGCAATTTGTTTTGTAGTGTGTTTCTGTTTATATTGAATTCCACAATTAAATTGTACATTCTCGTTATAGTGGATCACCATAAATTAATGAAGCGCTACGAACATAGAAGTGAAATAGCTTTAGAAGGTGATGAACGTGATCAACACGATGAGGATAATGATGATGATACAGTGGCCGAAACAACAAAATACGTTAATTGCCTTGAGAACGGAGTCCTTGATACAATGGAGGATCTGCGTGTATACCGCATGAATCTGGATGAGCAATCGTTGTTGGCCGTTCGCTTTAAACACACCACACACCGTTTGCGTGCGTTACTCTTTGTAGATAGTCTTCCCAAAAAAATATGTAAGACTGTTGAAAAATCGGGATGCGTTGTGCCAGCGAATTCCCGCAATACAACGCTGATATTGCGGAACAATTGCATGAAGTGGCATCGTGTATATCTAGCGTTAAAGGCTGATGGTGTTGCATACGGCAATAACACAATTCCAGGTGGACCGGCTATGTTCTCTTTTATATTCCAGGTGCGCAGCTGTGATTATTGGATGTATTCCCTAGGCGGGGATAAACAGCGTTGGTCACACGATTTCTGTCTACCTGGATTGGAGTTTCCTCGAAATGATTTGATCGAATGCACATGCACTGTGCTGGGTACCCACACCAGCTATGTGTTCAATGTGCCCGCCACTGTAGTTCCCACAAATGAACATGTGCCAGTCAAAATTAATTGGTTTTTTTTGTGTATGTTTTTTTTGGTACTCTTGGTTTTGTGTCTTTGGATAGTTGCACTTTTTATTTGGCACAATAAACCACCCCAAAAGACAATTTTCTGCGATATGACCGGCTTAGAGGATACATCTCATAGGGAAGTTCATGATCTCTTAGTGTATCTAAAAACAGGTGGACGGGAGAATGCTTTAACGACGGCCACAGTTCGCATTATCTTTCAAACGCAGCAAAGAACGGAGTTGCATTTTGCATTAATGCAGGATCCAGAACATCCCGAGTTAACGCGTAACTCCACCTACATGCTATGGCTGCGAACGCGTGACATACGCATTCCAACTCGTCTGGCCATCTCGCACGATAATTCAGGACGCTATCCATCGTGGTTCCTTCGAAAGGTTGAGCTGGTCGACTTGCAGGAGCAGCTAACGCAAGTCTTTGTTGTGCATCGCTGGGTGCGTCATAAATTTTTAATACTTAGCTCCGCGTTTGTGTATCCTCTGGGTGATAGGAAAGAAGTTCAGCCTTGGCGACAGCGCTTTATTACTGAATTCGAGCGACTGTGGATCAACTGGGGTCTGTGGCAACCTCTAACCGGTATGTGGCGCGAAAGTGCCTTCCATGACAGTATGACGCGTGCACAGCGTGTATCAATATTTATTGTCAAAATTATTGTTGTTTATTGCGTCTGTGCATGCTATTTGGGACCGACAACACCTGAAACGGTTTTTGCGGATCGGAAAAAAGTTATTGAGTTTCCAGAAATTATTAAAATGTTCATGATTAGCTTTGTGTTCACCAATTTGGCTCAATTTTTGTTGGAGAATTGTATATTAAAAAAAAAATAAATTCTTTTTTATTTTTGTGTTGCCATACTAAAAAATGTATGCAGCCCTGCTTAAAAATATTAATGCTAAAATTTTAGTATATATTTTGGTATTATTTGGTACATTTAATATTTACTTTGCTAACACTCTTCCTCTTGCCGTGCCTTTTATAGTTCGTCGTGCGTGTGTGGCAGATAAATTAAAATACTGAACATACATTAAGTACATATCTTATAAATCTTTAAATTGCGTAGTGTTTAAAATGTCGGAGAAGAAACGTGCACGTCGCCGTAAAGATGTAAGTTAAAGGTGGATGGACCTGCAAATACGCAGTGGTCTTTGTAGAAAGAAACAGCAAAATTTACGCCTTTGCGCGACAAGAATTGAAACATTAGTGTGTATGTATGTGTATGAATTGCACAGTCCAATTGGCGTGCTTATTGTGTTTGTTTTTATTATGGTATGTTCCATGGACCGAAAACTATGCCAAGTCGCTAAAAATGATTTGGCTGATATGAATGAGAACTTAAAAGGAGCCATATCAGTGGTTTTTAAGCGGGGCCAAGCTCAATTTTATTAAAAATGGGCCACCATGCGGCGTGTCTGCATTTGCATTTTGTGATGTCTTGTATGTGTAGCATGCTTATACATATATGCCTGGTCGCTCTGAATCGCAATGAGTCCCGTGCTTACATTCAGCTATTATTAACTTATAATTGCTGTGTGTACAATTGTTGCTTTAAATGCGCAATTATATGCCTCTAGCTCTATAAAATTTTCTATTTACACGGCTTTATTTGTATTGGCTTCAGCAGTCAACCCCCACCTCCAACGTCGTCGTTCGCATAATCAAACAGCTGTGCCTGTAAATGTTGTGCATGTCTGGCAACGCGGTCTGCAAAAGCTTTTGTTGTAACGCTACGGTGCTCAAAGTGAGCCAATGTTTGAATAACATTGTGAGGAGCAGCAGCATTATGGTTAGTTTTTTTTAGCGCTCTCAAATTCGTTGTAGTTTACATCTGTATAAGTAAAGCTCTACAGAAGCTGTAGCTGCCCACTGTAAATGTTTGATCTCTTGCTCTCTTTTTCTCTCTCTCTTGCTTGTTCTCAGGTGTACCCACTTATCAGCGGGTTAGTTTTTGTTCTGTTATGACTGTTATTGTACTTGACGCTATGTTGTTGGGGAAAGTTTCTACCATAAAAGTACCAGCAAATACACGCTTACACGCACACACACATACATACACATTCAAGTGTGTGAAGATCGTGAGCTGTGTGTGGAACACCACTCGTTTGACCAGCCAGCCAGCCAGCTGCCTGTTTACAAATCAGATTTAATACTTTCTAGACTTGCTTAGCGATTGCAACACGTCACAGCTCAGAAACAAAATAAAAATACTCTTGCATTGATTATATGCATTCATTTTTCTTTATACAAAAAATTCAAGTGCAAAATAATCTTTAAGAATGAGCGAAGATGAGCGTTTGTCTGATAGAGAACAAGAAGAGGGCGATGCAGAAGAGGAGCAGGAAATATTTGACGACGGCATGGTAATATTATTATAATTTTTTATAATATGCTAAGAGTGTGTGACGAAATTCAAAATTGATGTCGTGGCCTAAATCCGTTGGTTGAAAGTAAAGGCGTACAATAGAAAGTCTTATTTAAATTGGACAAAACTTTTTTTTTATCATTAAATTTAAGAACATGTACTATATTATTTTGAATTAAATGTAATTGATTTTTGTGCTTTGCAGGAATATACTGAACCCGGCCAGCAAAAGGTTGAGAAGCCATCCAAAGATGAAAAGAATGTTGCTAAATGGCTAAAAAAGAATGTTAAGACAAAGAAAACAAAGTTTCTAAGTCACGTTGTCGAGTACTTTACATCAAGTAAAGCCATTGATGCACTGATGAAATCCAAATTTGCTGAGGGTGATAACGCTTTGTTCACTACACGGGAGCAGGCCGTACAATTTTTGGATATTATGTTGGAGCATAAGTTTTTCCATCGCGCCAAAAAGGTGCCCGTCACACTGGAAGAGCTGCGCGGCAAGCCCGAAAAGAAGTCAGAGTCGACCAAAGTGTTAGACAAAGAAAAAGACAAGACGGAAGTAGCAAGCAGTAAGAGCAACAGTGCAAAGCTATCATCTTCATCGGACAAAAAGGACACGGAACCGGAAGCAGATGGCGATGCAGCCCAAGCAGCCGCTGCCGCCGCCGCCGCAGAGAAGAAAGAGAAAAAGAAACGTAAAATTCGACTAGACATGCATCCCGAGCAGATATTTGTTGATGGCTCCGAAGCATATGTGTGGATCTTCGATCCAATTCCATTGCACTATTGGATCTTTGGCTTTATTTTGTTGCTCGGCGCCATCGGTATTTGCATGTTCCCGTTGTGGCCACCGATGCTGCGCAAAGGCGTTTACTATCTGTCCATAACAGCAGCGGGCTTCCTGGTCTTTATATTGGCTTTGACTATCTTCCGTCTGATTGTTTTTACAATCGTTTGGGCTTTAACCGGTGGCAAATTGCATTTCTGGATCTTTCCGAATCTGACCGAAGATGTTGGTTTCTTTGCATCTTTCTGGCCGCTGTATGAGGTAAGAACATATATATTATAGTTTTATTTGTTATTCTTGACTTTATCAAATGTATTTGCAGAGTAATTATGTCACCGATTCGTCTTCATCGAAATCTGGCTCTAAATCCGACAAGAAATCTAAATCCAAATCAAAGAAAAAGGAAAAAGACAGCGATGCTGAGGAGGATACAGCTGTTGATGCGGATGGTGATGCCGATGGCGATGCAGACGTTGACACTGTGCCATTGGAGCCAGAGAAAATTGAATTAATCAAAGAGCACGATGCTGATATGGAGGTGCGCAAGCGTCGTAAAGTTGGCGCCGATGACTACGATGAGGAGGAGGAAGACGATGATGCGGCTGACAATGAGGGCACGGAATCGTCAGCGGCTCCGGCAGATGCAACGACGCAAGCTAAGGATACCAAAGCTGGGTAAGCAGGCCGCTTATATCTCGAATCTCGTTTATAACGCAATTTACTCGAATTTTTATTAACGATCCATAACTGGTTTTGATTTTGTTGCTAACTCTGCAACTCAACTCAGATTAACTTGCAATATTAATTGTGTAATATTCTGTTCCTTAATAAATTATATATTGTATAATTTCAATATGCATTCAATTTTATTACTCATTTTGTTATTATTTGGTTAGCATTTAATTTTTAAAAGCATGTCACTCATTCATTCACTCTCTTAAACTTTTTATGGTTCGGTTTGTAAACAATTATCAAATGTCGAAAGATTTTCTTGGGTTTCATGGATAAAGTTGATTTATTACTAAATCAATAGGACTGACTGAACGCTCTTTAAAAATTGCCGATAGAAAAAAATAATATTGTTAGCTTTTTTTTAAATTAAATTTAAATTTAAATTTTTAAACTAAAATACCAGAAAATGTATATATTTGTAAATAAATCTCAGTAAATCTGTTTAAACATACGCCCTTTATGTTCCATATAGACCCTATTCAAATTGGCTTACAGAACATTAGACAAAGTCCTTGCATCATTTCCATTCCATTTGCCATTGAAGCACATTAAAGCAGCTTGATTACAGTCTGTTTGAATACCATGAGTTTGAGCTGCTTCGTAAAGTGCGGATTGTAAAATATATATCAAGATTTACCCATTTACTGAGTAAGTTTTTTTTAAGTAATTTCATAAATTCATGCACACAAACACATATTCATATTTGGCTTAACGTTTTTATTGTTAAAATTTGCATTATTTATATTTTGATTTGTTGTAAATGCTTTTCTTGCTTAGAGATTGTTGATAATTAAACTACGTTTTCTTTTGCAGCACGCCACGCAACTCGGAATCGGATTCGGAGAGCTCGAGCAAAGATTACGAAATAATTAGTTCAAGTGAAGTGCAAAACGTTGCGGGCAACTGAGTGGCGAAATAAACAAAAATAAAAAACAAGGCAACCCAAACCAATTCAATGCTTACTGTATTTTAATAAACCACAACCATTTCTAGCTAATTGATAAGACAAACTAACAAGAACAACAACAATTTATGTTGATTCCATGTGTTCGGGTTCTTCTTTTTTTGCACACGTACGCAAAAGTCCAGAAAAATTTATTTGTGCTGTTTTAATTCAATTGAAAAAGTTTTCTTTTTACTGTTTTTATTGAAATGCAAAGATAAAGTTGACCCGAAGAAAGCATTTTAGGTAAATGCAGCTGCAGTTGATTTTTAGTTTTGCTGTATTTGCTTATTGTTAATTTATGGCAAATTCTCAAATTGTTTTTAACAAATATACACATTATATACACACACATATATATATATATATACACATTATATATATATATATAATTAATTTTATAGAATTTTGCGAGCAACTCAGTGTTTGTTTCCTTTTTTAATTGAGTGCAAGCAACGATTGATATTGATAATAATGTTTATAAAGTGCATGATTATGATTATACATACAAACATATATACAATATACACTTATACAATATATTTAATGTACGATCATCTACTTTAAATGTAATTAAAACAAAATAGCATTGAAATTAGTAGTTTAAACATTTAATTAATTATTAAATTAAATAAAGCTAGGCAATTCTAATGTGAGAAATCAAAAACAATCTGTTAGTTTTATTTACAAAAAAATTCGAATTTTATTAATAAAAAATATAAAATACATTCTGCCTACAGCTCGTCTCGAAAATGCCTTTCGATATAATATTGATCCAGCAGATAATTCAGCAATCGCCAGGCACTGCGTGGAAAACCCAAACCAACAATGACAACTATACCAGCCACCTGGTATGGAAACCACATTCAAATCAACAAAATACATCAATATAAATGTTTTTTACTTACGAAAATTATACAATATGCTAAGCAATATATGAGCCAAAATGTTATGCTGGCACAAACACTAAGTATTTCAGCTGCTGGATTTCGATAATGTACTTCAATTGGTCTTGGCATTCTTTTGGATTTCATTAGGGTGACTAGAGATGTCAAAATATCCTGAAAAATATTAAACAGATTTCATTGTATTTAGTAGAAAATCTAATGGTAAAATAGTTTATAATGTTTTGTATGCTGAAATGTTTTCTAGTCAAACCGTTCGTGTTGTCTAAAAACTCAAATGCTATAGCTATTGATATAAATTATGTGTATTACGTGGTCTTAAGTCCTTAAGTTTGATTTAAATTCAGCAGTTTGATAGGTTTTGTCATCATGTCATTGATTTTTTGTTGCACCAACTCATTTTCAATCCACATTTCACTACTCTTTTTAAGATTACAATTCTTAACAGATTTCTCATCCTTGCTTTTAATAAACACATGTTGATCGCAGTTTTCCATTTCCTTGTGCTTAACATGTCGTTTTTTGTGCCTTAAGGGATGTGCTGGCCAAACAGGTAGATTTGGTTTCTTATTACAACTTTTTGTATATTCTAGTTTCGATACACTCAAATAGGAATTCTCGCTATGCTTAGAAGTTTCGGTTTCTTTCCAATATTCAAAATCAGAGCTATTTATACCATTTACCATTTGGATATCAGTTATTTTGGTTGCTTTAATATCTGGAGTTCGAAACTCAAGGATATCCAGAGGTTTCTTTACAACAGTAGGTCTAACAAAGTATTTTGTAACCTGGCCAAACAAAGCGTTCCTTTTGACTGGTGCTATCAACTTTGGAATTACAAGAACGCTGCCAGCAAAGCGCATTTGTTCACATGTTTTTGTTTTAACATTATGTTCTTTAGTTATGCTATCTTCAGTTTCCTTTATATGGTCTAATGGTAGAGTGGTTAAGCATGATTCAAAATGTGAAGAACAAGTTGAGTGTTGTTTTGTTGTTGGACAATTTGACTGTTGAGTTCCCATATTTCTTGAGGTTGTTAAAAATGATTCGTAATAAGTAGAACTAACTGATGATTGGTTTGTATTTGTTTCACAAGTCGATCTCTGTTTCTTTGTGCGAATTCTTGCTTTGTCATTTTGTATAGCCTTCATGTCTTCTTTTTTGTATTCTAAACTGGTTTTTAGTTCGTCCATTTCTTTGTTGGTTAATGTCTCTGATTTATCAGATGTTTTACATATTGATTCTGACTTGAGATCTTCAGTTTCTTTTAAAATATTAGCATCGGCAACATTATTATTTTTAGGATATTTTAAGCTAGTAGAGGAAAGTATTTTTAAAGCTTCTTTTGAAATATTTCCGTTTTCTTTGTATGTATCGGAACTTAGCTGCGATTTCTGAGTGCAACTGGGATAAGGTTGATTGATATAGCTTGAACTGATTTTAGTTTTTGAGCTATCAATACTGCTGGGATTAGCATTGAGTAAATTTGAACCAGATTTGGATTGATTGATATTGGTTGAATCGATCTTGATCATTTTTGAGCTAGTTTTATAATTATTTGTATTGCTGCAAGTTGTTTTAGAATATGAAGTTTCACACAAAGTCTTCGATTTTTGATCAACTTTATTACTGCTTGAGTTTTTCTTATATAAGCCACATTTCTGACAGCACTTCTTAGCTTCTTTCGACTTAATCAGATCGGATGGCTTCATAGAGCCATAGTTTAATGTTTGCACACTTTTCAGTGGCTTCAGCTCTTCGTGAGCGGTTTTAATTGAAACGGGTACAAATAGACGGCTTATTATAGACCACATTGATTGTCTGTCGACTGTCTGACTAGATGATTTCACTATATCCCCCTTTCCATGCTGAGAATAGTGCCTACGGCATGCCTGACATCTATTCCCTTGGTTTAAGACACTGTTAAAATACTTTGCATCACCTGATGATTTATTTGTTGAGTTTACAGGCAATTCATTTGAAAAAGTATCATTGTAATGGTTTGTTGGGGATGGCACAGGATTTTCAAAAATGCGCCTCAGCTCTTCCTCTGCATTATCATCGCTTTTCATGACATTCTGGTCGTTGTCACCGGCTTCCGTTAAGCTTATGGAACCCATAAGTTTTTTAATATCCTTCTCGAATTCCCAGTGATTGTCGTTAGTTGGTTTCTCCTTTATGTTGACAAAGTTAAAGGAGTTCAGTGTTGTGTTCCATAAGATGCCCTCGACTGCTTCCATAGCTACCAGGCTATTATCCTCAGTCTTCTTTCCATCATATGTGGGCATGTCTCCGCCACGACTCTGCACCGATTTCGGGCGAGGTGGCGGCAACGGTCCATTGCCACCACTGCTTCTGCTGCTTGTTGTGCCGCTGGAGGCACTGCTTTCGGAAGGATTCGATTGTGTCACCGATTGCATAACTTTATTGAGACGCATAGGAACACTCAAGCTAAAGTTTGTCGGCTCCGCGGGCGGTGCCGAGGGCACTTGAAAGGCCGACGAAGATGAAGTGTTGCTGCTAGTCGGCTCCGATTCAAAGCTGAAGAGCTGTGTGCTTGGCAAATCATCACGTGCCGCTATTTGCAGGGATTTTGGCTGATGGAGCACCTGCCAGGCGCTCTTCACAACCAGTGCATCCTCCGAAGGTCCATCGTAGCTGTCAAACGGTTCAAATTGACTGCTTATTGCATCAGCTTTAATCTCCTTGGTGGCCGTGCCACCGCCTTTGACACGTTCGCGCTGTTTCTTGGTTATACTCTCGGAGAGCGGCGGCAGCTGGCGACTGTAATGACGAGCCCCTAGACCTCGGCGGCGCTTGGATATGGCACCACTGTTTACATTTGTAATGGGCTTGTTCAGCGGTATAAAGTCGCTAACGAATATTTGATCGCATAGGCGAAGCTGACGCTGGCGCAGATGCTGCGGACGATTGAAGACCTCATGTGCCAGGGCAACCAGATTTGGCACATCATCCTTGGGTTGCTCCCACAACGATTCTTTTGGTGGTTCGGGTGTTACTGGTACTGAGGGTGGTGTTAGTGCTGTATCTGAATTTTCCTCAACTTTAAGCTCCGGATTGATATCCTCTTGTTTGACTGATTCAGTCAGATCTTTGCACTTTGGCTGCACTCCCTGCGGCTTGTGGGATAGTCCAATGCGCCCTACAAATACTTTTTTATTGCTTGGCTTCGATTTGAAATTTGGTTTCTTGGCGATGGTGGCAACCTTGAATCGCACTTTGCCCTGGTGCACTTCCTTTTCCGGCTCGGCGTGACAAGGCTGAGCTGCAGGCTCCTCCTCATCGCTAGATGAGGTGACGCAGGCGCGTGGTCGACGACGTCTGCCGCACACCTTGCACCAAACATCTGGAGTCGGTCCCATATGTAGAATGGCACGCGGCAATTTATCGCAAAGGCACCAAGTTGCCGAATTTCCGTACGTAGCCATTTTCTTCAGATATAGCGAGTAGATTTCGTAAAAACGAAACATTGACGAGAAATCGAAAACAGTTGTAGGTTATAGTTTTTTTTTTTCAGTGCGTTTCGGATATTTTTAAAGCTTGTCTGAATGCTTACCTTATTTTGAACACAGTCTGAGATTTAAATGCACTGATTGCTTTGTGATAAATATATATATATATATATTTTTTAAGTTAATAGTTTATAAAATTGTGTTCGTGCGTGTTCTTTTGACTTTATGTGCGCCAACGAAACTTATTGTGTTCAGTGTTGAAAAATATTGTAGACAGTGCTGCCCATGTAAGAAGAAAACACAGAAGCCCAGGGATGCAAGATTTTACCTACAATATTAATTGCAGAACATGTGAAGTGTCATCTTCGTGTTTTATATATTCATACTATAAAACTTAAGTTTAAATTACAACAACAACGGGAACACTTATCAAAAACAACAAGCAATGAATTAACGGCGAGAGCGAACTCGTTTGCTAGCAAATTTATATATTTATTTTACAAATGCATAATGACAAACACACTTCGGTTCCCTTTAAGGCATCACTTTTATTTTCACACTTAACCGACACCAACATGTTACCTAAATGACACACTCGCTTGCACTGTTTTCTATTTATTATTTGGCTATTTCTGGAACACGCAAATACTTATATATGCATGTTAATCTAAGTGTTTTTTCATGTTGGCCATGCAATTATTTGACCAGTTGAAAGCAAAGCTAACGTTATGCATTTTTAGTTGAAAGTTACCTTTATGGAAATTGAGCTTGATTAAAAACGATTTTAAAACGTACAAATAAAGATAAACCTATTACTAATGAAATGCAGCTTTTATATAATTCTAATTCGATTACGTTAGCCAATTGCCAATTGATAGTTTACTCTTGCTTGCAGCACATCTAAAGTCAAAGAACGCATTAAAAGCGCATTGGCCGCAGACATTGTGCGAAATGTTGTTGTGCATTTCCGGCTCATTGGATAGCAAAAGGCGTTGCATACTTTAGTGCGCACGTTGGCAAATTTATATACGATTGAGAAAGTACCGAGTCTGAGTTGGAGTTCAAGTCAGTACCCAAATCAAGCATTACTATAAATTATTAAGCCAAGTCCGTTTAGACGACCAGAGTGCACGTTCGTGCGTCCATTTTTTGATTTACAAGCCAGCTGTCAAGAATTTATGCGAGCAAATGCCCATAAAAATACATTTTTTTTTTGTATTTATAAAATATGTATGCTTTGTATTAGTTGTAGACCTATTAAAATGGCGCCTAATTGTGTAGTACATTCTATTCGCGTTCAACTGTTGATAACTGCAATTGTGCGAGAGGCAAGAAAAGGGAAAGCTGGTCAGATTGCTGCAAAATTATTTGGTTGCTAGCGTTGGCATTTTAATGCAATTTCATTGCAATACATTTGCCGTTGGCTTTTATTTGCAGCAATTCTTGCTCTGCCCTGGTATTTCTGTATTTTTCCTTTTGGCTTTGCCCTTATTTTTCTGTATACATATATTTGATTTTTATTTTCATTTGTATTTTTTGTTGGCTTGTAGGTTTTCGGTTTACTTGTTGGCGTTTATTGCATTTGACCAGCATTTAAAACGCGAATGGGGCAGCTGTTATTTAATGTGTGCCAGCTATTTGAGGCACGCGCACACACAAAAGAGGCGTGGTCAATGGTCTGGCAATGAATTCTCCTGGCGAAATGTAAAGGCAGTCAACAAAAATATGTTAAAGCATTTCAAAAGTAAGCGGTTTAATTGAAAATTGGTTAAGATCAATTGTCTTTGAATATTGTATGCCATTAAAGCTTGCCAAATACTTTTTTTATAATACTTTTTTTTTTAAATAAATGAGCTCCGTGGCGCACCTTGAAGCTTAGCCTGAATTTAAATTGAAATTTCAAACGTATGTGCACTAAAAACAAACTATTACTATATATATTTTAATAATTTTTTATATATTTCAAATTCAAAACCTATTCATTTAAGTACAACCTTTAAGACCTAGAAACTATGTTTTTAGATCTAAGTTACACAGATTTTTTCTTAAGTGTATATTTAAGCCAGCGCATAGAGTTTATTTAAGCAAGCCCACAGGGTTAGTAGCGTAGTCTTGCGTGGATTTTTCCTGCCTGGCTAGCTGGCTGAAGCGCCATGAAATATATAATTCAGCTTCAGCTCAATGTTGCTGCTACGTGACTTGTGCGCGTGTGCCTGTGTCTGGGCATGTGGCACATGCAACAGAGAGCATATGTGTGTGCAACATGTGCAACGCACCAACTGTTTACTTATTTAACACCATTTGTGTATTTCATAATTCAAGATGCTGCAAGCTTTCATTGAGGGGCAAATACTGCTCTGGAATGTTGTTGGCGAATGTTGCTGCCACGCATGCGTAACCGCCACGCCTTAAGGGGCTTAGCTGATGTTTTTTGTTTAATGGAATATTATATGCAGCTACTGCAAATTTTGGCCGTTGCTTCTAGGAGCCACTTCTGACGCCGACTGTCATTCAAAGTTTGTTTCGGTAAGTGGAAAGTGTTGTCAGGCAACTTGAAAAGGTGCGACAAATGCACTGACCCAGGTCTCCTATGCGATGTGCCAACCTTGAAAAGCACTCAACAAATAATGCCACACACACACTTGGTTCACAGACTGTTTTTGGTATAAAGTTTGTTCTTGTCATAATTGCATATAGAGCGAGATCTGGTTAAGGGAACTCACGTAGTAAGTAATAGTTTGGGATCAATGACTGGTTCTTAGTAAACGAAATAGAAAATGGTTTAATAACGCCTTGGATAATACTATGATCTGCTGTTGCCTTTTCCTGTTGGGCGAATATTATATAAAGGCGTCGTGATTGCGTCCAAAGTGCTTCTAGAATACACTTAATGCTGTTTTTGCCATTTTTATGGGCCAATGGTTTGCCCATGGTTAAGCTAGTTTGCCAGTTTGCTGCCTGGCATTCAAGTGCTGAGGCTTTGTTGGTTGGCCAGCAGCATCCGCTTTCATAAAAGCGCTGCTAAAGGTAATTGTTTAAAAATATATTTCATTTTATTATGGCGCAGTGCTACACAGTTACTCACATCACACACACATACTGTCTAGTCAAGTGTGTGTGAGTGTGTGCGCACATGTCTATGTAAATTTCAGCAACAATTCCAAACTAACCAGCAAAATTTGCTGCTGTTGCGGTTTATTTTGTGTTGCAAAAATATGCACAGACTCTTTCCTCTTGCCTTGTTTACACCATGTTCTATAGTATATAGCATATATAGTCACATCCTCCCATCCCGTTTAGATTGCTCACTGGCGCATTGTTGAGCTTGACTTTTTGTTGGTCGCGCCTGGAATTTGAAGTTTTGTTTTGTTTTGTTATTGCTGTGTTGTGCTGTGATGTTGGCCTGGCTTGTTATTTTAGCCAAAAGCTGTTAAATTGCACAAAACAAAACAGAACAAAACAGCAGGGCGTCTCCCCTTACTGTGTCTGTGTGTCTAAAAAACGTGGCTGCAGTGTGCATTTAGCTTTTGCAGTCCTCTAACCAAGTGCGAAGACTCCAACAACAACAACAACAACAGTTTGAGAAAATCATGAACTGTAATCCTATCCACATTAGGCTATAAATATTGGAGCGGGTGTCAAGATGAATATGTGTGTGAAATACTTTGCAAATACTTTGCTTGGATCTACTGTTAGAAATTTTCTAGTTGGCCTAAGTGGAAAATATCTTATGATACTTAAAACAATGTTTTTTTTGAAAATTTTAATGTATTTGTGTATGATATCGCTCTTATATTTAGAGTATGGATCCTTATTATGATTAAAGTTGTAATAAAAGCAAATTAATTTAAAAGGTATCTTTGACATGCGCCAAAAGCCAACTTTTAAGAAAAACTTCTTGTATTTTTATGCATTCTTTACGGCCCTTCGTTAGTTAGCAGCTTTTTATGTTTTATGCTGTTTTTTTTTTTTTATATTCAGCGCTTTTTCAGAGTTTTTTGCTTGGCAAAGTTTTTCAGGAAAATCCATTTTTCATTTAGCCAAGAAAAATAATTAAAATATCTTTACATAAGTTAAGAGAGCTCAGGTTGAACGCTCATAAAACGAATAACTATAAATATTTTAATCAAAGCCCCAAAAGCAAAATAGAAATACGATTTTTTTTGCCTTACAGCCCACTCCTCTGAACGTTTTTTCTTTTTTCAATGGACAGCAGCTCAAACGGCTATTTTGAATCGGGTAAGTTTGTAAGCTGAAAAGTTTACTTGATCTCTGAGAAAACAGTTTCTCATCATTATTGAACAATGCGGCAGGATACGCAATGTGCAATATTCCAGTTTTTTTTTTTTCATATTGAGCATAAAGTTTGATCTGGCGTTTGAGCTGTTTGCATTCAACTATCTGGCTGCCTGGCCTTGGACTTAGCTTAAGTTTTGGCTGCTCAAAGCATCGAGCCACACTTATTTGTTATAAAAACTTTAAGCGCTCAGCGGTATGTAGAAAAGCTAAGAGCTAGAGCAGGACTTTGTTCGACTTTCTTGGCTTAATGTGTATGGAAAAGCTGCTCAAGTGCAGCCCTTTGACTAGAGGCAAAGCAAAATGGCGTGCGTCCTGGCAACGATTCCGTTTGCGTCGGTGTTTGTATGTGCTTACCACTACTTGTGTATCAGGAAGTTGTTGGCTTCCTAAACGGATATACTTCTGACTTGTGCATTTGTTGATTTTTCTCCCTACTGCTGCTAAGCTGCATTCTTTTATGCCATTTTTCTGCCACTTCTTGTTGCTGCTGTTCTTGTTGCTAACAAAGGCGAAGGCAAAGAAGGCAACAATAATTTTGCCTTCTCTAACAGATGGCTGTGGTAGCATACAGGTGCCTGAGAGCTAACTTAAATGTGACTTATTAGCCATCTAACTATTCACTTTATTATAGCTAGAATCCTCAGCACCAAACAGGTTTAACTAGTTTTAAATGCTTTGTTTAGCAGAATTTAACATTATCAATATTTGATAGGCATTTTAAGGTCTATTTCATTATTAAATTATCAAACAACACGCTTTACTTCAATCAACCACAGTTTTTGTTTTAAAGCCAACACCTACAACATTGACACCATTGGCGATTCTACCTTCAAGAGTCTAAGCCAACAAGCTGCTGCAAACAAGATATTTACCAACAGCCACTACATGTTAAACACATATTTTTTGGCCAACATAAGGAACAGTTAGGGTAGCCCAGAGGCAAAAATCCTTATCGCTTTGTGTCTCTCTCTCTCTCTCTTTCTATTCTCTTCTCTCGTTTAATGTGGCCTTTGATCTGGTTATTATATATTGAACAGTGCTCAATCTCAAGCACCATAAATCATGTCCAGCAAGCTTTTGCCTGCCATAAAACCATAAAAAAGAAAACACAGTTCAAGAACTTAAAAGACAGAGAAAGAGAGCGCTTAAACTCTAACAAGCTGCTTTAAATAACTAAGAGAATATTAGAAGTACTTGCTGATTACCCTAAATGCGTTCTTGTTTAGTTATCATAAATAATATGCAATGGGGAGAAGACAAAAAACCAGCATGAATATGGTCTGGTGCTCTAAAAAACCAAGTACAATGTAAATTAATTTCGCTTATTACGACACGCAACACCAACGGCAAAGACAAAGCCTGACTGTGGCCACACAGACACACCAAGAGAGTAGCCCACCTGTCCGTGCTGACAGTTGGCCCCTTGTTGCCAACCGGCAGTTAAGCCCTGCAACTGTTGGCCATTTAATCTCGACAACATTTCCTCTTTGGCTGGAAGCCTGCGGTATGACATTTCCTTGCAGCGGCCAGCGAAGTTGTCCCCCCTTGGTCGGCGACAGCTCTTTGCCGTTGTCGAAAACAAAAATTAGCCGTGCAGTAAAATGGCCCAAAGGAAGTGGCAAGTAACTACCTTGCTGCAGTTACTAGCTACCAGCTACCAGCTACCCACTACTCTCAATCTGCCCATTTACTACTACTATCTGTACTACCTTTTGCCAGTTACCGCCAGCAACTGCCACATGCAGTAAAAATTCGTTAATGTGCAGCTAATTAAGTTCAAAGCATGGCTCGGGGCCAGGTTGCCTAGTCGAGCCAGGGATTCGTCTACGAAGCTCCCTTGCTGTTGTAACCGTTGTTGGTAAGGTCCTGTAGCTTTCACTCTGCCTTGCAGTCAGGCAAGTTGGCAACAGTTTTTAACGCTTCTGAGAGGCATTCTGCACTCAATTAGCAGTCTAATTTTTCCATTTACACAAATTATTTAGACTTTATCTTAAAGTGCTAAGAAATGCAAATAAAACTATTAATTTAAAGAATATAATGCGCATAACATATGGCTCTTGGCTGTTATTGACTTTATATATACTTATCACAGCTATGTATAAGACGATTAAGAAATTGTTGTAGCGCTTAAACCCTGTTGACAAACATTATCTTAACATATTTTTGATAAGAAGTCCGAGAAACGCTTTTAAAGAGCGTCTGCCAACGCTTTAAAGCACACAGTTTAGCCAGCTGTTGATAAATTAAATTTATGGTTGCCTACTTTTAGGCGTCATTTAAAATTCAAATACATAATTTGCTTGCTGCACACTGGACTTTTACTTCATCAGGCACATTAGGAAAGTTTTGCAACAGATTTTTCTGCTCGTCTTGCCTTATTTGTATGCAGACTGTAGATTTAGGCAACTTTAGCTTGATGCCACAATCATATACAAATTGTCTGTGTCTGCACAGTGTGTTGATTAAATACTTTTGTCCGTGGCTTTTAAGTGACACTTGATGAGTGGAGTTGGGTGCTGGGCAATTTAGTGGGTGTTGATGTTGAACTAAGAGCTAAAAACTTCCCAAACTTGTTCTCTGACACGCAGTCAACATGAAACTACAGTAATGCTTGCTTCAGTTGGGCCTCTGGGCAGACATGCAACATGAACAAGAACAAGCAGTAGATAAAACTGTGTTCTTAACTGCTGTCTGGTGGCGATTGTGAATTGCAATTGTTGCACTCCGTCGCATTTTCGTTTGTTTGATGAGATTTTAAGTACAAACAATTACAACAAATGCTTTGCTGGAATCATGCCGCAGTCGCTTAGCTATTCACTCAAGTCTGTGGTACGATTTAGTTGCGTAATTAAATTTAATTTCATTTTCAAATGCCAAATGCTTTTTGAATTTTACTTAACTCTTAATTTTCAACTAACTCCTAATTGGCATTTGTTTTGCTTGTCGCATCAGACGAATTGTATTAAATATGCTGTATGCATACAGTATTCGAATGAAATATATTTGAGAAATATTCTGCAATCATTTTTTTGGTTTTGACCAAAAGCCCAAAATAAGCTTTCATCGTATTACAGCATAATGAATCGAATCTATTTACCAACGACATTTCATTTAGCTGACTACACTAAAAGAAAAATAAAGTAAAGTAAACTATTTGCTAATGTTAAACTATTGATCATAAATCCAATAAACAGCGAAAAATTGTTTCAAGTGTATGCAACAAATCGAAAAACAAACAGACTCAACCAATTAAAAATGCAGATGCCCTGCCAACCAAAAGGGCTAATGCAAAATTGGCAAAAATAAATGCCAAACCTGACCAGAAAGCCGCTTAGTTTCTAAAACGTTCAACGTTGCCTCTATGTCGATGTGCCGACTCTCTCTTTATCCCTCTCTGCCTCCCTCTTGTAAAGGATAATGAGGATGCGTACGTTGTAGAAAGCATGTAGCATCGATGACATGTGAAAATTTGTGGCACGCACTGCCGTTGCTCATTAATTTTAAATTGGAAAAACAACAACAAGCTGTTACAATGTTGTGGCGCTTGCTTCACGAGACAATAAGACACACACACACACACACACACACTCACGTGACATGTGTGTGAAATGGCGCTGACACAATGCTGAGCACTTTCATCAACGCCGACTGACAGGCAGCGATTGCCGCAGATGCCGCTGATGGGCCAAACCCTATCCAAAATGAATGCATTAAATCACTAAAGCTTATGACAGGATAACAATACTTATAGACCTTATATATAAATCATATCCGACTCATGCACGAGGCTAACTAGATTCGTTAAAAACTGTTGCAATACCATCAAATTCAATGCATTTAAATGTAAAAGAAACATTTTTTTTGTAAGCATTGTCAACATTTTGGTTGACTTTTAAATAGTAATGCTAAAAAACAAAATGGCTGTTGCCCAGCATATCCCCCAGGCAAGTGCTGGCAAACGCATTGTGGCCAATGTTGCAAGCGCAGCACAAAAGTGGCAGACAGATAATCGCCGGCTAATACAATGAATGACCACGCCCCCCGGATGCGGATCCGTATTCGTAGTATTGCCATTAAATTCAATTACATGACAATAACGTGGCGCTTATGGCACTGCGGTCCACCAAAAAATTGAATATAAAAATAAAGCTGCTGCTGATAAAAACTGCATGGCAAAGCTAAACTAAAGCTCCTGCGGCGCGTGCACAAGTGAGAGTGATAGAGGCAACGATAGGGATGTGTGTGCGTGTGTCTGTGTGTTAGAGAATGCCAGCATCACAACTATCAGCTAGAAATTATGATTAGCTTTTGGTAAAGTTTTCGACGCAGTCAGCAAGCCACTTGAAAGCTGCCACACTAAACACTTTCCGTTGCTATTCAAGCGTACACGACAACCCTGGACAAGTGTAAATGCATGCAGCTTGCAGCATGCAACATGCTCACTCCGTGACAATGGAGTCGAAATTCTGCAACGTTTGAATTTCACTCTTCAGTCGAATGGTCGGCGCCGCATTGTGTGTCGCATGCTTTGTGTAATCGCTTCATAATGCCACCAAAATTATGATAAAGTTGTCATATTCAATGCAGCAGCTTTGCTTTTCTCTCTTTTGTTGGATTAGAATAGTCATTGAGATATCATATTTTAGATAAATTTGTTGCATATCAATAACCACAAAACGAGAATCTACATTTTTGCTCTCTAAATTTTAAGTTTATTTTCTTGCTTTTGATGTTGTTGAACATTCTGTAAGTATTTACATAATATTGCCATTGCCATTTAATACAACGATTTGCATATATACTATTTGTTGGTAAATGTGTGGCCACAAGTACGCTTTAAATGTTATTGTTGCCGGAACGGTTTCTTCTGTGACCGGAGCTAGCTAAATTTTGCACAAAAAGACAATTTGTCACAATCACAATTATTACACACACAAAATGGCAGGCAAATGAAAACCAAGCAGCTGTAAAACAAGCTAAGGCAGCCTTAAGGGGAGTGCCTGACTTTTCTGTTGTCCTGTTGTCAAGTCTAACGATGTCGGTTGGTCCTGCACAATGATGCAGCAAACATGGTCGAAATATATGTGTATGCCAGAGACGATACCTGAAGCAAGACTTGAAAAACAAAATTTTGTCATAATTTGTAGTTAATTTTGAAAATGCAAATCATCGATGCTCAGGCAAGTTTGCAAATGGGCCCACAGGCCGTATACGTGCTCATGTCCTGCATCCTGTGCAGTGTCAGCCTTTTGACAAATTCTGGCATCATTGCTCATTGGTTGCACGCTCGTTAAAACTATGCAATATTTCATGGGTCGTTTCGTGTAGGATTTCTATTTTGTCTCTCCTAGCTGGCATATTTAAATTGTTGCCCTCATTCAGACTTCCCCTTGTGTTTAATAATTCCAATGGAGTTCTTCTCTTGACTTTAAAGTATTGTTTTTTTTTTAGTTTATATTTGAGAAGCTTGGATTAGCTTTTATATTATGCCATTTGATAAAATGCCAAGAGATGATCTATAAGCTCTTAGTGTAAGCTCTCAATAGGCACGATATCAGTAATTGCGAAAAGCTTTATTAAGCTAAGCTTTTACTCAAAGCCGGTTTTGGTAATAGCGCATGCGCCACCAACGCCACCGCCGCGCTGAATGCCAAGATGCATTTTGCATAAAGTACGAATGAAACAACAAAAGTAACAGAAACAGGTCGAACGGCACATTTAAAAAGTATTTTCCATAAGCTTCCAGCGAACAGTTGGCTCTGAGACGGTGACGCGTGCGCACAACGAAAACGGACGAAACGGTAAATAGTGCAGCTTGTGCGTGAAACAAGTGGAAATGAAACAGCGCTTAGATGCTTGGCAATGTGAAAACTAACCTTTAGACATATGAAAACTTAAGTTAAAGCAATACTTCTCTTTGCACAGGTTGAACTGATTACAATAACATGACGTCTTTAAAAATATGCATATTTGCCTTGCTTGTGGGTAAGTGCCAAGAGCTAATTGCACAGGCCAATTAATGAAAACAACAATAGCAATCAACATAATACATGCAATTTTAATAAATACGTATGTTTTTATCGAAAAGAGAAACGATTTGCATTGCATTGAACATCAGCTGAAACAGTAGTTTTCGTATTAAGTGTGAAAACATTTTAGGCCACAACTCAAATGCAAAACTCAAATGTCGACAACAGAATTGCAATTCTGTTTTATATTTTTGTTTTGTTATTGGATGTTTTACATTTGACTAATCTCGCATTACTGTTTAACAATTTTCCACAGTTTTTGGTTTTGCAATTTAGTCAACATATTTATGCTGTAGCAGCTCATTAAATATTTGTTACCAAACCCCTCCAACCCCGACTGTGCAATGCCAGAAACACATTTAAAATTATATTTTGTTAATTTTCTGGTCAAAGTTAAATTGATATGCTGGCAACTGTTGCGTGTGTGTGTGTGTTAAACATATTTTGTAATTATATACAAAATGTCTATGAAATTATTGGCAAGTTCTGTTGCGTTCTGCCACAATTTGGTCGAGTGTGGGTGTTAAAAATGCTAAATTTCTGCGTATTACAACCCAATATTGTGTTTGTCAGAATATGAACATTAGCATAATTATATGCGCAACGTATTCTTTTTACCGTCTAGACAACTTAGCATGTGCATCGACTTTCAATGGGTTTAACAGTTGAATGTGCAACTTGTAAAAGTATTTCGGCATATTGTCTATTTATAATCCATTTAATGTTCAATGAACTTAAGACGCATGTTTTACGCACATTTATTTCTATGACAACAGTTTCAACACCCACAAATGTTGTGTGTATAGTGTGTGTGTGACTTGAATTCAATTTGACGCAAGGCATACAAAAGCTTTGATTTTTTTGTAGTTAAACTTTTGCCTATTTCAAAACGACGTCAGGCAAAAGGCACTCAATTAATCTAGTTTAACCGGACTGGAAATCGAGTCAAAGGGGCCGAGGACAGAGGCAGACAGAGTTGTCGGAAACCGGGATTCTATGACAAACTTGTTGACAAACTGTCAGATTGACGCTCGACTCGACTCAACACAAAGACGAGATGTAAGCCGCATGTGATAAAAAAACGTGTGTAAAACCGACTTGAGTTGCAATAAAAACAAATAAATACTGTAAATACTTAATTAAAACAAAAAAAGACTTGCTGCTTGGCATAGCTATTGACAAAGTTAAGAGAAACGCCGCACAAACAAGAGTATATAAAAGCCAAAATCAACTACGAAAGTCATAGTGACTTTTTTCTTAAGTGTTTGTTGGCTTTTTCGTTTTTCTTTTCGTTTTTGGCCAAGTCGTGTACGAAACGTGTTTCAATGACAAGCAGCAGCTGCAGTGGCAACAACAACTTGTTTCTTGTTGCTGCGGCTGCTACGTAGACGTCGACGTCGACATCAGCTTAAATGTTGCCCGACACTTTACGCACTAATTGCTGTGTGGAATTGTTTCTTTATTAACGTTTAATCGAATGTCAGGCAGCCGCATTCGTACTTGCACTACAGCAGCAGGCAACTTGTTGTGGCATTGTTATTGTTGTTGTGTTGGCTTGATATTTAATTGAATTCGCCTTTTCTTGCAATTGTATGACTTGATCGCGTTTTTCGCCATGTTGCTGATTAAAAGTGGTTTACCTTGCCAGTGCTGCCAAGTACCAGCAATATGCAAGTTGCCGCAACTTCTGTCGGAAGTCTCTGACCTGGCGGGCCTTTTGTCTCAAGTCTACCTTGGCTTTGTGTCTAACATAAGTTGCACATTGGCAAGCAACAACAGCTGATGATGTATGCAGCAAACACAGCTGTTTTGACAAAGCGTTCAACGTAACTTTCACTTTTAAGGTCGCATACACAATTTGGCTATGCCGCAATCCAGCCATATTTTAAGTTCGCATAACTGGTTTGTTGCCTGGGAACAACAGCATACACTTGACAAAATTGGCTCTTTAAACGTTAATAAGCTAACTATCTTCTCGTGAACTGCACAGGAACAACATTAGCTCAGCGTGCCAACTTCCGTGTGGGAGCAGGCCATCCGCCATCGCAGCGTCATTTGCCGCCCAGGACACGAGATCCCGTCCAAGAGGCAGCAGTTGAGCCCAAACGGAAGCAGGCACAGGCAGCCAAAGAGTATGAACCCAGCGAGGAGTGCCCGGAACCAAATGGCTTCTATCCGGATAGCAAACAGTGCGATAAATATTATGCGTGTTTGTAAGTTTGAAATTCTTTCTCTGGCTTATTTTTAACCGAATGTGTTTCAAAGCCATTCGATTTTTTTTAGTTATTATCAACATATTAAGGTCAATTAGATGATAGATTTTTGAAAATGAAGCTTTTTATCCTTGGCATACTCAGCCAAAGTCTTTGATTTAGCCTATCACTTTGAACACCTAGGGAATAACAGCGTTTGCTGCCTGGCGTCAATGATGCGTATGGATGCGTTTTGCTCATCATTCGCTCCATTGGGTCCTCAAGTGAGCATAATCAATAACTCAGACAAGCTACGGAAAGTGTTAAAATATCACTGAAACCAGATGATGTGTGTAAGCTCTATGGGGACAGTAAAGTGAAAGGAATTGTGGATATTAAGATAGTCTTTTTATATTTTGAGTTAATTGAACGTTCTTTAATTACAGAGATGGTGTGCCCACGGAAAGATTGTGTGCGGATGGAATGGTCTTCAATGATTACACACCCATCGAGGAGAAATGTGATTTGCCATATAACATTGATTGCACTAAGCGTTCCAGTTTGCGTGAGTATTAAATATGTGTATCTTAAGTATGCAAAGCGTGTTGCTTGCTCATCGGCCGAACGCAGGTTGGAATCTGACGTTTAAACCTGGCCAAAATCAGACCAATAAACGCAAGATACGCTCGCACTTATTTGCTCGTTACTCGTACTCAGACAAAGAAAAGGAAGAAGAAAAAAACAGAACATTACATGAAAAGCAAACTTATTTATTATGCAAACGGCATGCAAGATGCTTAACCCAAATTGTTGTTGTCAATAGGTTTTTTGTGGTTTTCTGTCTGAGGTTAGAGTTAAAGTCTACATTGTGGTACTTAAGTTTTATTTGTGATTTTATTATTTTATTTTGTCACGCTCAATACGCTTTAATGTACTCGTAAAGTATCTTTGATGTCTTTTGACAGCATCAAATAGACAACAGATCTCATACAAATTGGCAAAGCCAACTTCATTAATATGCAAATATTTATTGAGATAATATTTCCTTAATTAAAGAATATTTAGCATCTGGCTATTGCATTAGATTCTCTAGATAATAGAGTCAAAGGAAGTGTACAGCTTTTCATTGAGTTGACCATTTTATTGTAGTACGTTTGCATTGTTGGCAAACAACAGGCAATAAACTTGCACTCTAGAGCATAAACAAGTGCTGGCAAGGAATGTGCCAGGAACTGCTCGTATTTAGAAATGTTACACAAACGAGTTCTTGTGAAAATTGCAACAGCTCTAAAACAGAGTGCTTGATAAGAAAAAAACCAAAAACTTATGTAAAACATTATTATTCACAGAAACCCCGCAACCCTCTCAGCACTGTCCAAGAAAGAATGGTTACTTTGGCCATGAGAAGCCTGGCATATGCGATAAGTTCTACTTTTGCGTCGATGGCAAATTCAATATGATAACCTGTCCCGGTGGCCTGGTTTTCAATCCCAAAACAGGCATTTGCACATGGCCCGATGAGGTTGGCGTTACTGGCTGCAAGTCGGAGGATATCTTTGAGTTTGAGTGTCCCAAGGTGAATGAGAGTATTGCTGTAACGCATCCTCGCTATGCAGATCCCGATGACTGTCAGTTCTTCTATGTGTGTGTGAATGGGGATCTGCCTCGTCGCAATGGCTGCAAACTTGGCCAAGTGTTCGATGATAACAACAAAATGTGCAACTGGGCTCGCTTGGTGCCAGATTGGTAAGCACGATGACAAAACCTATGAGTAATATGAACGTATTTAATTATTTCTTCATTGTTTTAGTGCCGATTGGTATAAGGATCGCTTTAGCGATGCCGAGCTTGATGAATTGGAGAATCCCAAGCCAAAGTCAACCACCACCAGGAGACCAGCTCGTATTCGTGGCGCTGCCAGACGCAAGCCACAGGCCAAGGTGGTCAAAGAAGAGGAGCCAGAGGAGGAGTAGATGTGGCAGTAGCTGGCTTTAATGTCGACTGTTTAGTTCTTAAGTAATGTCTTTCCTAATAACAAATAAATGTTTAACTGCGAAAACAAGGCAATTGAAGACTTTGAGTTATTTGTTTGTAAAAACATTAAAATTTAATTGGGAACTACTTTAGCCAGTCATTTAAAATAAATTAATGGTTACAAACTACAATTAAAAACAAATTAATGAAGTGATTTATTCCTTTTGCTGCACACATTCCATAAAGAATGTATATATTAATGGCTTTATAGTTTATTTATTTTGTAGGCATTCGAGCTTCCATCTAATTAATATTTAGTTTTTTTATTCAGTATTAATTAAGCTAATGCAAAATGATATTTTCCAGTCTATTTGCCACAAACAACTGCTTAAAAACAACGAATTTCAATTGCGCTTAAATACATTGAGCAAAACAATAGAAATGCTGCCAAAATGACAGGATTTGTATGCGGAAACAGGCGACAACAAGGAGGATTTAATTCTGTGAAAGGATGCTTCCTTTAACTCTATGGGTTTTTCCAAACAAAATCAATGCATATATTTCAATCTCTCTCTTTCTATCTCTTTCTCCTGCATAAATTCAATTTGCTGCATGCACAAAAGTATGCAACAGAATAGCAACAGCTTTGCAAACACACACACACACAGACAACGCATTGGACATGTGTATGACATTTGGCAGACAAGGAGACTTCGATAAAACGCATCGAAATTGCATTGTGCGAATTGTGAGCAGTTGAAAGACGAGATTTACAGTAGCCATTACCAGGACGGATAAGAACTGGGTGCTAAAGTGGTTCTCATGAAGAGAGAGAGAGAGAGAGATAGAGAGAGAGAGAGAGAGAGAGAGAGAGAAGGGAGAAGGGTGAGCGTGCAGTGGTGAAATCGTAAATTGCATTGTTTAAGTAGCAAAGTAAAATCTCCGACAACGATAAGACATTTCAGTTGGCAATGCCGCAGCATTTGTTTATGCATTGCCATTGAGGGACAATTGGCATTGGTAAAAGAATAGATTGATAACAATAAATGCATGTTCAAATCGTAGCAGCAATATAATCAAAGAAACAAGTTGAATGCAATCGAATTTTGCAGCTAGCAAGGTTAAACCACAACGGCTAGATGAGAAAAAGAAAACTAAGCACTTGCTAACATACTTTGTTGTAAGACCTTAAACTTTTCAGCTTTTTAAAGTTAAGCAATGGTTCGCTGTTTTTGTTTAATTTACAATAAATTCCATCCACTGCCAAGAGAATTAACTGCTCCATTTAATACCTTACTACAAATTTACCCACGTGCGGGTCAAACAATTTAACCCAAGCATCAAAGCGTGCTGCTGTCCAACCAAGGATAAAGTCCTTAACCAAAATCAGCTCTCCATCACACACCCTACGCATGTGTATGTGTGTATCTTGTGTTTGGTGTTAATGAACAGCTCAATTCAATTCAACTTTACTCAACGTAACACAACTCAACTCAACTTAACTCAGCTGGAGTCCAACCAGTGTCGACTTATGACGCGGTCATTGGAACACGCACAAGGGTCCAGGCAGAGCGAGGAAACCCGTTAGCCCGTAGGCTTTGGCTTCTAATTAATCAAGCAAGTCTGTCTGCCAACCAGCCAGCAAACTCATGCCACACTGTAGAAACGCTGGGCGTCATGCTGTCAATAATTTTGCACGACCTCTGACCCTCTCAACTGTTTCTCTTTGGCTTCCCTTCCATCGTCCACTCCATCGAAGCGTCGCAGGACAGAGCACCGAGCACGCAACACACCTGCTGCGGCTGATGCTGTTACTGTTGTGTGGCCATCTAAAAAGCATTTTATCGAACTCAGCGCCTACTTAATCAAGTGTAACATGGACATGTCCGAGAGTCAACCTGTCGCCTGACATATTGCGTCGCGGCATTTCCTTCACTTCAAAGTGTTTGTCCTGTTATTTGCGTCTGCCCAAACTCGCTAGAGATGTGCACGTGCTTGATTTTAAAATCACGACACGAAGGAATTTAAAATATATGTAAACATTAAACATACATCAATGATAATTCTATTGAATTGTAATCGAAAATGTCACGGAAATATATACGATAAAATCGAGTTTTTGGCAAACCGAATAGTGAACGGTAAACACACAAACCAACACAAAGTCAGCTGGAGCGTTTGTCCCTCGTGTTTCACGTATCAAATGTCATATTTGACAAAAACAAGTGTTTACATAATGACAACAACAATTTGCGTAATTGCAACGCGATGAGTTTGAATCGTACTAGTTGCCAGCCCTCAAGTTGTATCCTGTTCCCCGTGGTCCTGCTAGAGCAACACTGGTCAACCTCTTAACCGGGGGACGCATTCTCTTTGTGTCTGCTGTTTCGTTTTTTTTTCCCCGCTTACTTCGTAATCTTGATTGTCATATTGCATAATTAGTTTGCTGGCGTGAGTTGACTAATTGATGGCAACACCAAAGCTAGGGAGCGTGACAATAGATCTAGTCATGATATAGTAAATTAAATTGACTTTAAGTAAGTGCTTAGAACAATAAGAATAAATTTCTGATCTATTCTTAACCAAATGCATTGCCCAACTTTAGTTGTGCATCAATATTAAGTGATTGAATAAATTCGCTTACGTTGCACAAAAGCGACAATATTATCATTATTTAATATTCAACTCTAATCTTACAGTTAATATTCAAGCGAACTGTTGTTAGGAATCTTTGCTCGAGCCCAAAAACAAAGACATTATTTGACCATGTACGATTCCAAGCGTTCAACCGGCATCTTAAGCAATAAGCCCGGTTACCATTGGGACTGGCACAATGTTGCTGAAGGTTACCTCTGCTTATTGCGTAATGTGAGCACGCCCCAAACAGCAACAACAACAAAAAAGGAGACAAAGTAAAAGAAAAAAAACTGGAATATGCCAATGCCTTATGCTGGACAGAAGTTGATTGTTTGCTCCTTAGGCTATTTGCTTTCTTGATGAAATAATTAAATGTCATTCATTGAGGTCCTTTGCCGTCTGGACTGTTGCAGCATCTGCTGACTGTTTGCCTTTGCCTTTGCCTTCGCCAACGTTTTGGATTCCAAATCAGAGATTTCCAGCCTCTGCCTTTCGTAATTGTTGACCACTTGCGCATATCCTTTTTTGCGCCTTTGCTTCTGTAACTAATTTGTGCAGACGCGCCTTGGGGCGCTGTCCTTGCACCCAACGCTTTGATTTTAGCTTCCATTCTTACCCACATCCACCCACAATTACTTTAGCAAGTTCATTAAACTTTTGCCGGCGCCCACACATACCATCAGCTAATTAAGTGCTGCACACTTTCGTCCAGGCCGAGTTTAATGAACCGGCTTTGGCAATGCTTGGTCACACCTGACACATCTCGTTGCCTGCTCGTAATTTGCATATTCATAAGCGGCGACATCGGCTGCAGTTGGACTTCAATTACTTTTGAATCAATTTGACAGCCAATTTGTGGGCAAAGTTTTGGCGTCTTGGACAGTTTCTGTGATTTAATGCTAGACGCCTTGAAACTTTATTTCGCACACTTTTGTGCAAATTGCAAAGGCGGCTTTGGATTAAAAAGAGAAGTTTAAAGATTATTAAATTCTATACGAGAGTTAAATTCTTGCTATGTTTAACTATCAATCTAGTTAGAATACATAAAGTGGCACACAAAAAGAATGATCTTAATAAATGCTTAGCAAATTTTCTTCTTTTGCATAACTCAAAGCGATGCTTGAACCAAAAATGCCAACCCAAAACTGTCAAAAAGTTATGAATTTGGCAAGGCACACACACACACAAATACATGGCTAAGGCAATTGCATTACAATTAAAGTGCAGGCAATTTTCATCCTGGTACAGTTACCGCAGAGAAAAAATTAGTTGCTCGATGCTGGTTTTGCCTTAGATAAATCACATGAATTTATTATGATGATGGCATAAATCATACAACCCCATATATAAAATTGCAGCCGAGTCTTGTCATTCATTATTTTTTTTTGTGTTTTTGCCTCGGTTGCGCATTGTTTTCGTACTCTAAACGCCGCAAAATATGCAATGCAAGCAATGGCAGAGACGCAAACCCCAAACCAGTTACACCAAAACCCTAATAGGACCAGTTAGAGGACCAGAACCAGTACTAGATTCCCTGTCATCAGTTGCCCAGTTTTAAAATGCACCGCTGCGGCGCAATTTTTGGACCGTTTTGACCATATAGGAATATTCAGATGACACACACATGGCACACTCCTTTTTTTGTGGCAAGCCCTGTTCTGTTTTTGGTTTCTTTGCTCAAAAATCACTAAAAATGTTGCTGTTGTCGTTGCTGCTGCTGCTGCTGCTGTCGTTGTTGTTGTTGTGTGTAAATTATTTTCTTGTTTTTGTGCCAGGCAGGCAAACAGCTAGGAGCAGAAGGCATTCATCCCTTGGAATTGCAGTTGCTGCCCTCCATGCTGTCGGTTTCGCAATTTGTTTTTAGTGCCTTGTTTTCACTATACCCTGTACCCTTTGACTCGGTGTGGTCTATAAGCTTGCTGTTAGTTTGAATGTGGTTCTCCCTTCAACTTTTCAACTTTCATCTTTTACAGAGTATCCCACTTCAACTAATGTTGTTGCATTGAAGTTTTCCACTTTTTGTCGTTGTGGCTGTTGTTGCTGAGTCTCTGTCACTTTTCATTGTCTGACATGTTCATAATTTCCATGTTAATATTGCCCTTGAGTCATAATGCAGCAATGAAATTAACTCCGCTGTGTTTTGTTTTAACTCCCTTACGTGAATAGCGTCCAAACTGAAATCATTTTCCATGCAATTAGGAAACCGAGGCGGTTAGTTGACCAAAATTGAGCATGGCTGCGCCTTTTGGCTTATGCATTTATGGTAATTGTGTTTGGGGATTGTGATGTGTGTGTTATTAACGTTATAGCCACATTTTATTTTGCTAAGAAAAATCTATCACTTGCATGGGATATTGAATAAAAAAAGTCTTCGAATCATTCTGTATACCAAACCGAGGAGCTTCTTTAAGCCAGCTAAATTTGCAAGGCACGTGAATAATATTGAATATAAATTGCAATCGGTGGCTGTCATTAAAATTTGTCTGCCATGCTGAAAACTGATATTCTCTGATTTTTAATGTAACATGTTATTACAATTGCGAGTCTTTTGAAATACTGTATCGAATTCCATTTCAAATTTAGATGTGTATATTTTTATAATTAAAGGTAAACTTAATATTTCTTTTGTCTAACTTGAAAGAATTTCAATAAGCAGAGAGTACGTTAAAGATTTAGTTATACATGAAGTTCATTTGAATTTCTTTGCTTCAGTCAAGTTGAGCATCAGTTTGTTCAATTGCTTAGTTCATACATATGTCTATGTGTATGCATTGTCAAATCCTTGCTAGAAGTCTTTGTCAAAGTACCACCTGCTGCTGTTGTTCTTGGTGCGACTTCACTTGACAACGTTGCATATTTAAAGGCGTCTAAGTGCTGCCAGCAAAAAGTGCAGCAGTATACGCGTCGTCTAACACATCATGCATGCTGTTTTGGCTTGCTTGATTGTTTTGAGTGTCAGCATCAACAGCAACAACAACAAATTCAACATGCAGAAGTGGGAGCATTGATTGCATTTGCGTCTGGCTGGCAAACGCCATATGCCCACGCCAAGCTCAAGAGGCGCGTTTTAACAATGCCGTTGACATTCCAAGTGCACAGACAACGAGTTATTGGGGGGAGGAGTGCGACTGAGTACAGCACTCCTTGTGCTAATGCCTAAAAATGTGTAGGGTCCTCGAGGGCCGGCGTCTACATCCTGTGCATTCTGTGCAGGCCAACCTGCGCTCGCCCCAGGGGTGAGTGGTGTGCGCCACCCTTTTACGGACATATAGTCAAACAATAGCAGTTTAGGGCACACTCGCAATCGACTGTTGAGTCGAGTGGAAATCACTGCACTCACTTTTGGCATTTTCAAATATTGACTATTCTGCATATTGATTGGGTTTTTGTTTTGTCTGAGTTAATACCAGTTGGATTTAAGGATTTAATGCGACTCCTGGTTGTGCGCCAGAGAGAGAGAGAGAGAGTCGACGACTTGTCAGCAACACCTACATCATCAACTTGTTGACACTTTAACAGCTGCTCGTGGGCCACGCTACGGATACGTGATACGGAATGCTGGTTACAGTGCGAATACATGTTGTATGTATGCATTGTAAGCATGCCCTTGGGTTAGCCATCCTGGTATTTTATAGCAAAATATTTTATGCGTTGCGCTGTGCGTTGACATTGTAAAAATTGCTTTTAATTAAAATGAGCCGTGCGTTATCTAAGCCAAAACAAAAACACAAACGGCAACAGCTCATCAGTCTAACAATGGCTTAAAAAGTATAGTTTTTTCCATTAAGTTATAAGTAAACTAAGCCTAACTAAGCTGCATTTATTCACATTTCTCAATCAATCTAAGCTGGCAAATGCGCAACGTTTAATTTCACAATAAACTAAGCAATTGCCATGTTTCTCGAGCAATATAGATATGTACATATTTTTTCGGAGTGGGGGGCGGGGGGATGTACTATGCTAAGCTTTTTATCTCAACTGTGTGACATTTTAGTTCTCTTTACCATTTGGTATCAATCTCAACTTCAATACCAAGAATTACCATTCTGTACCAGAACCAGATAGAATTCAATACAAAATCCGCTTAGCAACCCTATAATTAACCCACGTTGTGTGTGTGCGTGTGTTTGCCTGTGTGTGGGTGGGTGCCGACAGCTCAAAGACTCATAGACATGTTCAATACAATCTTAAAGCATTTGAGACACTCGACGTCGTCATCAATGGTCGGTTTTCTTATTGTTGTTCTTGTTGATTTCTTTTTTATTGCATAATCTTAAAGGCTTAGTCGGCAACGGCAGGCGACAAAAAAACATACATATTCACATGTATGTGTCTAGACCGATAACAAGATATAGATATATACATATATGTATGTCTGTATTAACTTGTTTAGTCATATTTCTTCTCAACTTCTTTGACACCATTTGATTTTAATCGTATTTTAATTCAAAAATTGATTTATTTCATTGTTTACAGACTTTGAATTGAATAAATACTTTAATCCAAAAACAAATTACAAATAAATTAACTTGTTTAATATGAGTAAACAATTCTTTATTGATTGCCTTAAAGGCTGGTACACAGAATGGCGTGTTAATAATGAAACCCCTCAAGCCCTTTCCATTTTCTTGACTTAAACGCCTAACAGCCTGGCCAGAGAGTGAGAGTATTCGAGTTTATTCGTTTTTCTTAACCCAATCACAAGCTCAAGCTCAACTTCCAACTTCTCCCACACCTTCCTCATGGTAGTTGTATGCGCATATTTGGATTTCCGTTTCAACGACTATTTTGATGGATTATTTCGACTGGCATATTGGCGACAAACAAATCTCTGAGTGTGTGCGGGGCGGGAGTGGGGAAAAGGGTGGGGCGTGGAGTGTAGATAACTCAATGCTTGCCATTTATGCGATTCGTTTCGGGTCGTTTGTCTTTGCCAGCTGACTGGCAATTATGCCGCACTATGATAAATACTTTATTCACAGTGAATGCGGAAAAGTGTTTATAGTGTTCTTTTGTGAATGGAGAAGTCTGTGATGGATATCTTAAAGCAGGTATTTTAACGCCTGACAACTAATTGGCTTAAATTGACCAAATATCAGAAGTTGGCAACAGGAACTTGCCACCTTTCCAGTTTGATACTGCCAGGCAATATAACTTAAAGGCAACGCAGCAAAGAACCTTGACAGCAATTCCATTTCACTGAACACACACACACACACACACCTGACTAGCTGTGTGTGTGATTTTTTGTGTAAACTGTCTGTGGGACTTGCTTTTGAATGTGTAGGATTTTTTGCTTTCTTCTGCAACTGCAGCACAGGTTTTTTTTTTTATTCAACCTTCCTTTCACGCCACTTGAATCACGCTGTGATTTTGTATATCTCGTTGATCTCAAACTAACTGCATCTCTCTCTCTCTCTTCCTTTCTACCCTTTCTCACTCTGTCCCTTTTGGCATACACACGTTGCTCATTTCGCTAGCTAAAAATGCATTTCCTGTCAAGTGTAAAAAGGAAATGATGTGATGCTCTCGAGCTTTAACGTGCAATCAATCATTGCCGCCATTCTCGTATCTTAGCTTTTTTTTTACAGCCCTGTACATACACTCATTCCCTATGCACATCCACCCCCTCCCCTCTCTACTCCCCACACCCTCTTCCTGCTCATTTTTATTTTATTTTTCCTTTCGTTTCACCCTTCTGCCTTCAAACTGCCATCCAACAATTTTGTGGCGGTTCCAAAGTCAACGAAAGCGAGTTTATTAAGCCAGGCAAATAGTGTTAAGTATTTGTCAAATGTCAAAGTCTCTACACGTTCTACTCATGAGTGTACCCAAAGCAATCGCTCTGCACTCGTTACATTCCTTTTTGATTCGTTGCATTTCCGTTACCGCAATTTCCGCTTCTTGCCGCTTCGCCATTGAATGCAAATTCCCTGGCAGAAGTCATTAAAGGCAGCTTCCTTTTGCGTCTGCAGTAAATGAAATTATTTTATTTATACCCACTCTCGCTCTTTCTTCTCTCTGCCTTGTTCGCTAGGGATTTTAAATGAATTAAAATTTGATATATAGCATATGTGTTTTGGCTTACTTAATCTTAATTAAAATGTTCAAAGTTTGCCATTCATCTGGCGGCGTTAACTTAATATCAACTAAAATACCATGGCTTCTTACACAATGCTCAAAAGTTACCAATTACTTTTCAGCTCGAGCTCGAGTTCAAGTTCAAGCCTTCAACAATTCGTTCAGCGCATATCCATTACTACAGAAGTATGCACAAATGTAGGTTCGTATGGAATGTTTGCCATATATCTTTTACCATTTACTCTCACATTGTGTTTCTTGTTTGCAAACACAGCCGAATCCGCCTGCCTACGCATCTTTATTGGGGTATTGGGGACTACGTGTCTGGACACCGTAATTGGCCTTTAATGCTCGTGCAAAATAGAATGCGTCAACCTCCGCTGTTGTTGTTGTACAGTGTACATGAAATCCACTTATAAACGCTTTACGCACTTTTAAATGAACTGAATTTAAGCATGGCTTTAAAGAACAAGCCATGCCATTGCCATTGAATTTGTCACTCGTTCAATTAGATTTATTTATGCCAAGAAATGAGTTGACATTTTTTTTTTAAGATTTTCCCTTAGTTTTTTTTGTCTATACTTGGCCTTCAAATATTTGTGTTAATTGAATTGGAGCTATAATTAAGATTGCAGTCAATTAGGTGCGCTTATTGTTAAAAGACCCAAAACGAAGGTTCTAAAGACCTTTTTGCTGTCTTAACCTACTGCAATGGACTAGTTTTGGATTAAACTTGAACTGACTTAAAGATATATTTATGGTATTGATTGCCACACATTTGGCATGCATACTCGTATATGCATGAACTGATTGAAAACGAACACCCAGACAATACACAACAATTAACAAGTAAGTAAACACATTGCTGCCATGTAGAGCATGGACACACTAAACCACCAAAATGGTACAAATACATTCCCTAAAAAAACATAACTACAACACATAGTGAAACTGAAACTGAAACTGAAACAGAAACTAAAATTGAAAATCATGCAGCAAATGAAGCAAATGTTGCTGACATACAAACCGAGTACAGAGCAGATACCAAAAAAACACAAAAAAAGAGCGAAAGGTGTTGACAGACGAAGCACATGTTGACAAATAACCTAACGGCAATGGAGTTGTGTTGGGCGAACTATATAGTTCCTCAACGGTAGACAATGCCGTAAATTTTGTGTTACAAGTGCAAAAAAACATTTGAATGCAGGATGATTGAATGGTGAATTTGTGAGTGGAAAGCAAAAGTAGGGGGAGGGGTATGTGGATTGACCACAGCTCTTATTGTTGGCCATTATCGGTTTAATTAAATAATGCCACTGTCAATAGGCCTACAAGGAAGCGCCAATAGCGTTGAACTTGAAAAATCAAATAAGTAAATCAAAAGCGAACACGAAAACGAAAACGAACGAACGAAACCAGTTTGCTTTGCAATTGTCAAATTGTCAACTGGCATCTAAGAGATACGTTTGTATCTTTTGTTTGCTGTGCTGTTGGTACTTATTACCGGTTTGGCAGCATGTGTGTGGGTGCAACTGGACAATGTCTGTCTGTCTGTCTGTCTGTCTGACTGGGCTGACTGCCGATTCTAGGCGCACACGCCTCACGCTCCATATAAAGTGACAAGCGCACGGTTCAAACCACATCATTAAGCCAGCGTCGTTCACAGCGCCAAGTGAGACAAGACGTCAAAGGATAATAGCGAATTGTGTGTGTGTTTGTGACTTACAAAATCCAAGCCAAGTTAACAACAAAATGGCAAGCAAAGTAAGTGTCTTTGGGCCTTTAAAGTTAATAAACAAAAGTGCAAAAAAAAAATGTGATCAGCGATTGCAGCAAAACGAAAAGGATATTATAAATCTCACCTCTTATTTACAGTTTTTAACAGCTCTCACGCTTTTGGCTTTGACCGGTTGCTGTTTGGGTGGCTTTGCGGCCACTTACTCTGCCTACCAGCCAGGTTTTCAGCCTGGTTATGCCACCTATCATGCAGCTCCCACCGTTTACCATGCGGCGCCTGCTGCTGTCTACCACCAGTCGGTGGCAGCTCCCGTTTACACCAAGACCTATGCTCAGCCCGCTGCCTACGTACAGCACGTTGCTCCAGTTGCTCCGGTTGTGAGAACTTATGCTGCTCCTGTTGCACCCGTTGTGAAAACTATTGCGGCTGCTGCTGCTGCTCCAGTTGCTGTGGCACCGCTTGTCAAGCAGGTGGAGCTGGAATCCTCACCGCGCTATGAGTTCTCCTATGGCGTACATGATTCCATCACCGGTGATGTCAAGAGTCAGGTGGAGAGCCGTGATGGCGGCAATGTGGTTGGCTCCTACAGCGTTCTCGATGCCGATGGCTATAAGAGAACCGTTACCTATACAGCCGATGACATTAATGGTTTCAATGCGGTGGTTCAACGTGAACCGGTTCTGGCCACACGTGCCGCTGTTGTTGCACCAGTTGCTCCCGTTGCAGCCGTTGCTCCTGTTTCCTTGCCTGCACCAATCTACTACCCACAACAGCAGCAGCATCTGTTCCAGCCACAACAACAACAACAGCAGCAGCAAATCAATGTCGAGCAGGAGAGCGAGGTTGTGGAGGCACCTCAGCAGCCCCAACAGGAACCAGCACCCATTGATTACAGCGAGCAGCAGCAGCAGCAACAGGTTTACCCACAGGATCAGCAATTCCCACCCTATCCATCCGCTTCACCTGCTCCAGTCGATGACTCCGATTCCGATGTGGTTGAGGCACGTACCGCACAGGAAGCAAGCAGCACAACAGCCGCTCCAGCCTCAGAGAATAACAAGGAGAACAACAAGGAACAAGACAAGAAGTCTGCCTAAATTGTAATCCATCCATAAAAACTTGATTATTCCATTTCGTTGAGATTAAAAACTGCATAAAATTACATTACTCGAGTGTGTTTCATTTTAAACAACATTCTTGATGCAGGTTCATTTGACTTAAATGAGTCAAGTTTTGCAGATTCCGCTCATGTGGATGGTATGTGTCCACGCTGCAAACATGTGGACTGCAATTCAAACTTAGCGGCTGCTAGAGATATCTCTGCCCAGCGTTAACTAGGGAATAATTTTAGACTAATAACTATGTAAGCATGTGTAAAACAAATAATCACTGTAAGAAAGTAACTTGAAAAGAAGTAAACATACTTTTGTGTTGAACAAAATTAGACTGTTAAAAGCGCCATCTAGCGCATGAACGCTTTGTGTATTAAATTGATCTTACTAAAGTGCACCATCTACCGCATGACTGCAAAGCGCTGCCAGCTGATAAGTAAAATTCAGCATTGCCATTATAAGTAGTTTTGAACTGTCGTTCTTCGTAGTGTTGTTAAAAGTTATTCATAATAGTATTTTGCAAGTGATTGTCTCAATTAAGTCTTTAGATACGGCTAACATTGTCACACCGTATTAGCCTATATTGAAATGAGTAAATATCGTATACTCTCAAGTATCAAGTATCGATATGATTAAAGCATCTCTAGACAAGTCAAGCATCTTGTTCAAATTAAACGGAACATTTTTAGCGCAAAGTAGGCATTGTGGTTAAATTCACAGCTATAGTATTGTGTATTACAGTTTTAAATTCTCACAGTCTTAGTTCAAGTTTTAACGTGTTAACACGCCCAGAAATTACGTTTTGTATCCAAAATTTTTCATTTGGAATATAGTGTAAAAATTACAATTTAAAAATTTATCTAAAATCAGCACACTCATTCAGAGTGAAAAATATTCGAACGAACTTTAAGCTATAAAAAAGGGTAAGTGTAATGCAAATGCAAAATGTTTGGTTTACACACAGCAGCAACTTAAGGCACGGAAATGGCGGAGCGCAGCTAAAAGCAGCCGCAGCTGTTGCCTTTGTTGTTTCTAGTTTGGCCTTGTAAAGCCGGCTCTGCGAAACGCATAAGAGGTCGACACAAAAAAAATTGCCAGGCATAAGAGAAATGCCAAAAGTGCGCACACATGGGCACGCAGGCGCGCTCATATATGTGTGTGTGTGTTTCAGCGAGACAAGCTGTGCACCTCTCTTTTATTACCTCTGCACTTTCCTTCCAGTTTAAGTACCAATTGTCTAATAGCGGAGCAATATTTTTTCTTGTTACAGCTGTTTACAAAATTTAATTTTATTTTAAACTATTGCAAAAAATAAAAATTAATATGAGTAAATCGGAGGCAAGCGCTCGCCAGGGCCACTACAAGGCTAATACAATTAACACACAGGTACACAATTAACACGTTCAGGTTTTTTTTTTTAACTGCATTTGAACTTAACCTCAAATTATTCTTTTTTGCTGCTAGGACTCTCGTATGCGTCGCCATGAGGTCACCATTGAGCTTCGCAAATCTAAGAAAGAAGATCAGATGTTCAAGCGTAGAAACATCAACGATGATGATCTAACCTCGCCTCTTAAGGAGCTCAATGGTCAGTCGCCGGTGCAACTATCTGTCGATGAAATCGTTGCCGCCATGAACAGTGAGGATTCGGAGCGTCAGTTTCTGGGCATGCAACAGGCACGCAAGATGCTAAGCCGCGAACGTAATCCACCTATTGATCTTATGATTGGCCATGGCATCGTGCCAATTTGCATACGCTTCCTGCAAAACACCGGCAAGTAAGTGTTAACGATAAACCCGACTATCCATAGCTCTTCCTAACACAATTCTTTGCCACTGTTAGCGATATGCTGCAGTTTGAAGCTGCCTGGGCATTGACCAACATTGCGTCGGGCACATCAGCACAGACGCGCTGCGTCATTGAGGCGAAAGCTGTGCCGCATTTCATAGCCCTTCTTCAGTCAAAGCACATTAATCTGGCAGAGCAGGCTGTTTGGGCGTTGGGCAACATTGCCGGCGATGGCGCTGAGGCACGTGACATTGTAATCCAACACAATGTCATCGATGGCATTTTGCCTCTGATCAACAATGAAACGCCACTTTCGTTTATGCGCAACATTGTGTGGCTTATGTCAAACTTGTGCCGCAACAAGAATCCATCTCCGCCTTTCGAGCAAGTGAAACGTTTGTTGCCAGTGCTGTCCCAATTGTTAACCAGCCAGGACATACAGGTGCTGGCCGATGCGTGCTGGGCACTGTCCTATGTGACAGATGATGACAACAACAAAATACAAGCTGTCGTCGATACGGAAGCTGTTCCCCGCTTGGTCCAGCTGCTGCAAACCGACGAGCCAAGCATTATTGTGCCAGCATTGCGTAGCGTTGGCAACATTGTAACAGGCACGGATCAACAGGTCAGTTGGTATGAAGTTCAAAGGAAGTATAATTAACCTAGTACTATCATTATTGATTCTGATTACAGACCGATGTAGTCATTGCTTCTGGAGGTCTGCCAAAGCTTGGCATGTTGCTTCACCATCCGAAAAGCAACATTGTCAAGGAGGCTGCATGGACAGTGAGCAACATTACGGCTGGCAATCAGACACAGATTCAGGCCGTCATCGATGCGGGCATATTTGAGCCAATACGTCACGTGCTAGAGAAGGGTGATTTTAAGGCACAAAAAGAAGCTGCATGGGCGGTAACCAATACAACTACCTCGGGCAGTGCAGAGCAAATTGTGGATTTGATTGAGAAGTACAAGATTCTGAAGCCATTTATTGATTTGCTGGATGCCAAGGATCCACGCACAATCAAAGTTGTGCAAACAGGTCTCTCCAATCTATTTGCACTCGCCGAGAAGCTGGGCGGCACTGAAAATCTATGCCTAATGGTCGAGGAATTTGGTGGCCTTGACAAGCTAGAAGCATTGCAACAGCACGAAAACGAAGAGGTCTACAAGAAAGCTTTCGCCATTATAGATACCTACTTCAGCACCGGCGACGATGAGTCGGAGCAACAGCTAGCACCGCAGGAGGTCAATGGCGCGTTGGAGTTCAATGCCAAGAAGTCCAATGTGCCTGAAGGTGGCTTTAACTTTTAAACTCGCAAGTCTCAAGTGCCAGCCAACTATCTACACAACAAACACTGTCGAACACAAGCGCATACAGCACCACCCCCCACACACACACACCCCACACACACATACCCCAAACATACACACGCACATTTAATTTTTGCTCCTTATATATATGCGACCGCGCACACACCACACAAATCCTAAATCCAAGAACGCTTACACCCAATAACGAACACACGCACTTCCCCTATACGCGTATTCACATTATCCATCGCATATGGTCATGAAAACGCATCTTAGGCTCGGCGTTCCTATTTTACCAATTCTCATTCAAAACAACAAGTTTGCCCGCCCAGCTGTGCTGGCTTAACACACACACACACACACACACATCGTTAAGTACGCAGCCTGTTGCGTTTTCTATGGCCATATGTTTCTGTTTGAGTGTGCTAATTTAACCAATCCCTTTCCCCTCTACACAATTTTCGGATAAAAAGTATGTTTAGGCTGTTGATATTTATTGTACGTATATATTCTATTCATTTTCTGTCACCATCGTCACCCCACACCACAAGGTTTCCATGTTTTCAACTACACATACACTCTACGGCTCGTCCTCGTCCTAATAAACCATTTTAAATATAATATTGAAACTTTTAATTGAAACAAAACAGAATTGTAAGGGATGAAAATATGCGTCCCAGTCGTTAAATCGTAAGATATTGTTACAAATTTTTATGGAAATTGCATGCATGGTGTGCTAATCATATAAAAAAAACTGGAAAAAATTGTTTACAATTAAAAACTATGGAAATTAAAATGAAGCTGTTTGTTTGGTACACTTCGGTTAACTCAAAGCTCCGATGTCACAAGTATAACGACCCAAATGTGCCAGATTAGATAAGCTGATTAAACAATAGAACTTTGAAAACAAAGCGCATTATCCCTCTTCCACCCGCCTTGCTGTGGGTGTGTTAGAATGACTCAATTCAATCAAGCGTCGTCGCATCGTGCAACGTAAATTGTGCAGCATCCCAATCAGCGACAATTCTAGTGGTTCAACACCAAAACAACACACTAATGGGGGCCCCCAGAAGCTGACAGCCCCCAATAGACAGCAAACGCGCAGTTTTCCAGTTCCACAATTCCATCTTCTTTCGCATCGCGTCGTTAGCGTCCGTTTGAATGGAGCACAGCTAACGAAAAGCGTCAAGCGGTCGCGGCGTTTGCTGCGACGTCAACAGAGCGGCGAAATTATAAAAATAGATTAAATTCTTAGTAGTTGCAGAAAATTCGAACTTAGCGAGAGCTTTCCGTTTCCGACTCGTCGTCGCGTTTGTTGTCCCAGTGTCGTCATCAATGAATACAGCGTCAGTGGGCAATTTAATTAGATTCTTTCATATCATTTTGTACGTACGTCTCTTAGAGAAAACTGAGCATTTAGTTCCATTCTGTGCGAAGCTGCGTGCGGGCGTGAATTCATTTCTCTATTCCTTTTTTTAGTTGTTGTTATTTTTCGTTTTCGCAATACGCTTTCGTTAATTTGTATTATATTAAATTTTGGTTATATTTGGTGTGAACTGCAAAAGTGGGCAGGAAATTAAATTAGGTACATATACAGTTAACAATTCAAGGTTTCTTAACAACAATCAAAAATAAAATACATATGACTAAAATCATTATTTTATGTAAAATATAAGCAAATATATTCAAACTGTCTATGCCGTGTGTGTGTGTCTAGTGAAAAATCTTTAACACATTTTGCGCTCTTAATATCATACTATAATCAAGATTATTATCGCTGCGGATGATAATGTTCACTACGAAAATGATGCTGTGACCTCATGTTTTGGACCATTGAAAGATCTAGTGAGCATTAACCATCTGGCCACTCTGGTCAAAAGCATCAATTTGTATACAGTAATGCTCCACATTTTGCAAATCTAGTATAACAGACAACAACAACAACCAGCAATCAAACAGAATAACTACATATGTATGCATGTAGAATGTTGGGAAAAGAAAAGTTTGTTTTGCGCTTAAGACGCCAAGAAAAACACTTTTGACAAATTCATGATGTAATTAATTTCCTAAAAGAAAACACACACACAAAATTGGCACACCCAAAATAAACAATAAACATTTAAAAGTGTACGTCGAGTAGCGCTACTTATAAAGTCAGCTAAATGTGCAGCTGGCACGAGCAGAAAATCAGTAATGAAAGCATACAAAGACTTGTGGTAATACCCTGGAGATGAGAATGAAAACATTAACATGAATACCACATTTGTGTAGTGCAATGGATTACCACAGTCTAAGATAATTTCGCGTTTGTTGAAACACACATCAATAAATTTTAGTTTAGTTTTGTGTAAACTGTGCTCAATTCTAGTTTTGTTATTAATGTAGAGTATTGTTAGGTGTGCTTTCATGCTTGTGTGAAGACGTCATAGCACGCGAGCTTCTCATATTGCGGTACAATAAGATTAAAACTTGCCAAATATACGCATGTACGTATATACATGTGTAGGAGTATATGTGATTGTTTGTGTCTGTGTGTGTATGCTCTATGTTTGTTTGACCAAGCAATGTCAAAAAGTTTTTCCGTTTCGGTTTGTTGTGTATTTGGTTGGCTAAAGGAGAATAGTGTCAAGTTTTTTGTGTTTTTTGTCGCAATTCTCTTGGCTCATTGTTTATAAGCTAGCTTATTTTTATAGTGCATCTTTATTAATACTCTGCGCATTACTTAATAATGAAAGTAGTGTAAGACAGCTTTTTAAAATATACTTAATTAAAGGCAAATTGTTTTCAGGATATTGGCAAGCCGACCATTCTCCAAACATACGAATTTTACATTAACGCTAGTTGTTTTGTCTTTTTCCATGAATGAATAAACTGTCAAAATACTTAAGACCTGATTACAGGGTATTTGCACGTCAAGCACTTTAAGGGAAAGCTATTTTCTTTTGTTTCGGGTAGCTTACCCATTGAAATGGAATAAATTAAAATTCATTGTTTACCAGAGAACGGCATTTTGAGGCCACGGTCAAAGTTTTCGGCAATTGAAAAGAAAATTTAATTGAATTCAACCCATCTTATGCCTAGGGGACCTCAGTAGGCATTAGGAAATTCGCAATTAAATGAAAGAATAAATAGTATGTATACAATGTATAAAATGTGTACTCATATATTGTATATTACCTATAAATAAAAGCACATTTTCTTGACATGATCTTAAAGTTTTGTATATGTGTAAAGTAAATCAAAATTTCCTTGAAAAATTGTGCACAGATGTTTCGCATTATGCTTGTGAAGGGCATATCGATATGAACTAATAAAACTATGTACATGTGATCGCTATATGTATTTTTTATCACTTTATTTTTGAACATCGATTTATGTTCCTAAATATTTACAAAATCTGTAGATGGAACATTAAAAGCATCCCTAAATTATATATATCTGCGAAGAAGATATATGCTTTGATATTCTTACAACAAACTAACAAACTTTTTCTTTCAGCTCTCTTTTGTTATCCTTCGGCTAACTCGGCGGCAATATGAGTGCTGCTGCTCCCAATCCCACAGTGCCTGGCGTGCCGCCACACGAAATCAATCTTGGTGCAGAGATTTTTCACAGCGTTGCAGCCGCAGCGGCTGATGAAAATGTAATTATATCGCCACTGCTGCTGGAGGCAAGTTTGGCATTGCTGTACCTGGGCTCCGATGGTGCAACAGCTGCGGAGCTGGAGACGCTATTGAAGCTTAAGCAGCGCTTTGGCAGCAATGCCAAAATGGCCAACTTCTATGCCGCTGAACTTACGGCAGCAACTGGTGACCACGATACACGAATTCAGTTGCAGAATCGAATGCTGGTGCAGGCTAGCGTTGGCACAAACATTGCCGATGACTTTCAAAAGATTGCCCAAACGTATTTTCATGCGGCAGCCGAGTGCATTGATTTGCAGCAGTCGGAGAAGCTGCGGCGCTACATAAGCGATCACATTTTGAGCAGCACGGGAGGCGGCAACTGGCAGCAGTCGCTGCCACCTAATCTGAGCCAGGAATCTCAGCTTTTGCTCTTGTTGGCTGCAAGACTTCAAAGTAAATGGTTTCTGCCATTTAGTGCCTATCGCACTGGACTCTACGAGTTCCACAGCAACGCCTCTGAAGCACCTAAACAAGTTCCCATGCTCTTTGATGAGGATATGTTCGTAAAGTATGCAGAGTTTAGGGAACTTGACGCCCGAGCTATTGAATTGCCATATGAACATGCTGATGAACTTTTGGCCATGCTTTTAATCCTGCCCAACAAGCGCGATGCTTCATCTTTGGCGGAATTGGAAACTCAACTTCGTTCGCTTGATCTGGGTGCATTGCAGCAGCGCATGCAAATGGAAAGTGTTCAAGTGCTGTTACCCAAGTTTAAGATGGATTTTGAGTGCAGTTTGCGGCAGGCTCTTAAACAGGTGAGTAAATACTTATTAATGTTTAATTATTACTACTTACAGACTATTGTATGACCTTTGTGTCTATTTTGAATCTAATCTGCCCTCTTCTATACCTAATAATTTGCTTTAATTAACTTTAAAAATTGTTTATCTCGGCTTTATTTAATAAACTCAACTAGGTGAGTGGTTAGGAACTTTGCTGATATATTGATCAAGCACAAAAGTATGCAGTAGAAAACGGCGCAAGTGACATTTAAAACAGCGCGAAAGTATGCAATGATTATTTAATATACGGATACAAAAGCATGCTATATTATATTTCGAATTTATTTTTAATACTCACTTCAGCCTGAAAGTATGCTACGCTGAAAATAATCTGCAAGATTATTGTTAATGTGAACTCAAATGAATCTGCCGGCAATAGACTTTATAATTATTAACCAAATTTCGTATTTGCAGCTGGGCTTTACGGAGATTTTCGGTAATTCAGCCAACTTTAAGCATCTGCATTCAGCTGCCAACCTGCCAATTGCCGATGTGCTGCAAAAGCTGCGTATTGACTTAAACGAATCCGGGTCAGGTTCGGAGTTGCCTCAGCCGGCAGCAGGTAGGTTATTACAAAAAATAATCGCCACCCACAGCCAATTCAGATTAATAAATATTTTGCAACTTAATTTTATTGCAGGTTATAAGCCGATTGTGATTAGCAATTCCTCACGTCAAAAGTTCTTCCGCGCAGATCATCCGTTTTTCTTTGCAATCCGAGGGGAGAACGTGACCCATTTTATGGGGCATGTGGTTAAGTTTTAGCAGCAATGAGTCCGCAATAATATTAACGCCATACTGTTAACAATATATAATTAATTTGTCATAAACTTACGAAGCAATCAACCGTGCAATAAAAAGAATAACAATACTGTTTGATGTTTTTTTTTTGTAGATTTTTTATAACAAGAGTCTTGAGTTTATTCAAAGATATATGTATGTGTATGTATAATTTGTTTTTTTTTGCAGAAATAGTTCTGTTACATTTTCATTTGATTTTAGTTTTACAATTATTGTATTTTTGTAGAGTTATCATCGTTTTACATTGTAATTATCTTTGTCATTGTAGGTCTAGGAAAATTTTTAAATAGAATCAAAAACTTAAGCACACTCTTCTTTTCGGTGTGCTCACATTGAAATTAACTTAAGGTTAATTTATATATATATATATATATATATTTAGTTACATTTTGTATTGATTTTGTTTGATCTTATGTGTAAGTCTAGCTAAAAAATGGTTTTGAGTTTAAATTCTTTCATTTTGTTAAGATGACTTGAAGTTTTGGCTTGAATGTAGTTATGCAGTTGTAACGATGTCTTAAATTAGTGTAGATAGTTGCCAACGGCTTTTTTGTTATGCTGATGGTAGTAGTAACATAAGGTTTTAAAACTAATAGTAATGGATTTTTACAAAACACTTATATTTTAACCAAATACTTTTGACATATCATACTTTTCACAACAAACTTATTCTAAATTGCAATAATAAATTAGTTAAATATTAAATGTCAAAAACTAACAATTAGTTATTTACAATACGAGCTACAAATATTTACACTTAAGTTAAGAATCCAAAAATATTTTACACTTAGTTATTAAAGTTTAATCAGTGCCGATATTACAACTTGCTGCTCTGCTGTGCATCCTCACATTTCTTAGTCACCACAGCAGGTGGTGGTGGTGCTGGCGGTGTCGTCCCACCCTCCACATCAAGACTACCCCGATTAAGTAAGTAATCCAGATCATGAGTAATGCGATCCAGTGTGGCATTATTACTGCTGCTGTCCACTCCCGCACTCTGTGTGGCTGGCGTCACCGATACCGTTGTGGTTGTGGTGGATTCAACAGCGGCCACCATAGTGGGCAGCAGTGGATCAAAAGTGGTGCGTGATGTCGGCTCCATAATGGTCACACGCTTCTGTGACTTTGGCGTGGGCAACGTTGCACTCGATATGACTCCACCACCGCTCAGATTACCACTAATTGTGGGTGGTGGTGGCAATTGTGGTCCCTGCTGTGGCATGCTCAACATCATATGTTGGCTGGGCACATAGTCCACATATGGATTATTCTGCAGTGGCACATAGTGCGGATTGGTGGTACGTATGCCAATGATGCTGTCTACAAGTTGATCTGTGGTTAGCCACTGGCTTATTAACAATGCAAAAGCAGCTGCTTCATGCACTTACCTGCCGCAAGACCTTGCAATATGTCCAGTGTCTCAACGCCAACAAATTCGTCGTAATGTGTGTTGGCCTGTGGGTGGTGCAGCATACGCCTGCCCAAACTACCAGTCAAACCGCCCATCGTATAGGCATCGTAGGCATAGCCCAGAGCACTTGCAGCCTCTGCATTCCCTCCACTTAGCAGCGCACAACAGCGTGTGGCCGGCGAGGCAGCCACAGTCAGTGGCAGCTGTTGATGTTGGTGTGGATGAGGATGTGGATGAGGATGTGAATGCGGATGTCCACTGAGTAGCGTCTCTGCTGTGCTGACAACGGCAGCTTGGCAACGCGGTGCCGTCGAGATGATTGTCAACGGCAGCTGTACGCCTCCTCCACCTCCTGCGGCTCCTCCACCTCCACCTCCGACTGCTCCTGTTCCTGTTGCCGCTGACAGCTCAAGTCCTTGCTTCTGCTGCAATGGCACTGTCCCTGCGGATGTTGTTGCTGAACTAGTTCCAGCTGCTGCTGCTGCTGCTGCTGATGTTGCTGATGTTGCCATGCATTCACTCTCCTTCTCCTTGTCATGATTGGTATAGACTGCAAACGATGGTTAATGGAGTGAAGAAACAAAGTTTCGATAAGAAGTACTTTCGACATTCGCTTCATTTGTGTATCCTTAGGCTAGAGCCAAACTCGAATACTTACAGCTCAGTGGGTTATTGATGCTGGCCGTCGTTGTCTGGCAATAGTTCTCATCCAAGCTCGTTTTACTCGTATTGAATTTGTTTTGTTTAAGCGAACTACTTTGACTGCTTCCATTGCTACTCAGAAACGGTGGTCCTCGCAGTTGACTTTCGGCTTTAATCACAAAGCAGAATAGTATGCCAAAGCCCTGAAAATACAAATTATTATTGTAATAGTTGTGTTTAATTGTAGGGTTTGTATATATCAACAGTGCTCAGTTTGTATAAAAGACTTGGCAATTAAAAGTCCATTACGGCTCACCTAATGCAAAAAGGAAATGCATCAAATGCAAATATGAAATATATTTTGATTTCAGTTGTCATTTGACAGAGGCGTTAAGGACATCGAGAGTAAACATGACAAAACCAGCTGTTACCTTTAATGATTTTATGGATCTGCCAGTGGTTTTCTACCACACCGTCGGCGTGGATCCATACGAATCGATTAGCAACAAGGCAACATCGAGTCGCTGGCTGTATGCCAATTTTTTGTTCCATGTGATTAATCTGAACTTTGTATTATTGCTGGAGGTGGCTTTTGTGTATATTTCCTTCAGGAACAATGAGAACTTTGTGGAGTTCTGCAGGGTAATGGGTTACATAGCCTTTGTGCTCGTTGGCGAACTCAAGATGGTGACCGTTTGGTGGCAAAAACCCAAATTAAATGCCTTGGTGCAAGAGATGGAATCAATATTTCCATCGGCAAAACCAGAGGATCAACTCAAATATAAGGTGGAAATGTATCTAAAGCGATGTCGAATGTTCACCAAGGGTTTCACTAGCCTCTATCTGTTGCTCATTGTCACCTATAATTTGATTATTATTGTCCAATTCTTCATACAGAAGTTCGTTAAGCATTTGCCAGGTGCACAAATGACTATGCCTTATACCCCAATATCGCCGTGGAATGTGGACAACATCTTCGGATTTGGTCTGATGTATGCTTTACAGGCTTTGGCTGGTTACACTTGCACAGCTGGACACATATCTAGTGATATTCTCATCTACGCCGTTGTCATTCAGGATATTATGCACTATGACTTTCTGTCCAAGGAATTTATTGAATTTAATATTCAAGCTGGCAAAGTGGCTAATGGCTATGCCAAAGATCTTGAATTGCTTAACAAACTAATCTCCTATCACAATAAGCTGTTGGGGTAAGTTACTAAGCCCATGCAAAGCGTTATGCCAAGGAATATTCCAAATTTCTTTTGTAGTCTTACAGATGTCATCAATACAGTTTTTGGTTTTCCGCTGCTTTTAAACTTTTTGGCTTCATCTCTGCTCGTCTGTTTTGTGGGCTTTCAATTGACTCTGGGATCTAGTCCAGAGCATATTTGCAAATCGGCTCTCTTCTTGGTGGCTCAAATATCACAGATCTATCTCATATGCTACTTCAGCGAGTTGCTTATTAATGCGGTAAGTAATAAATAATATTAAAACTTATTCCTCTACTTATTCTGATTATCTTACAGAGTGGCGGTCTGACCATGTCTGTGTATAAGATGAATTGGATTGAGGCCGATCCGCGAATTAAAAAGATGCTCATTTTAATCGCACGTCGAGCTCAGAGACCTGTTTGCTTGAAGGCAACTGTTTTCTTGGACGTTTCAATGCAGACTATGACAATGGTAAGTGGTTGATATATATTATATTTGATCTGCCCAACTTATTCAATTCTTTTTCATTTTTCAGTTCTTGCAACTAACCTATAAATTCTTCTGTCTCATTCGCACCATGTATCAATAAGCTATTTATTACAATATAACATTTAGCACACAAAATTACATATTTCAAAATATTGTACACAATTATATTTGTTTTAAACAGATTGAAATAAATATTCTAATACAAAGCAATGAAGTTTTAATTAGAGCTGGTAGAAGATTCAGGGGCAGCAATTTTAGATTGATTATTGGTTTTGATTGGCCATTCTAGTAATTGCTTCATAGCCCAAGTTGTTTAAATAACCAATTGCCAACCTAACCATGCGATTACATCGATTTCTAAAATTACCCCAGGACAGCTGTATGTTTTCAGACAGCCATCAAATTGGTTACATTCATAAATCAGAAGGCCAACGTGTAATTTGCACAAATGACTTTATTTCCAAAGCTTGCTCAACATTGCCAAACGCTTAACGACAACAATAATTTTCCTGCATGAATAATTCAAAAAGTCTAACCACAGTTTAATTTCAACTGCGCTGTAATGTTATGTCAAGAGACACTTTCGTTACATTTTCCTAGTCGATAATTAAGTGTATTTATTGGAGAGTATATAGCTAATGTTGGGTTTAATGGTTTGTTTGCTTAACAAACGGTTGGTAATTATAGGAAAAAGGTATGCAGTATCTGCATTACTGCTTTCATTACTCTGATATCTTGCTTTACTAGAGTTTACATATTTCAATCAATATGATATGATTAATATAAAGCCATATTCGGTTCCTAACAGTTGGCCTTAAATAAATAAATATTATTCAAGTCATGAGAAATGCTTGTGGTTTTAAGAATTTAACCAAGTAATCTATCACATATAAATATGCCTGATTCGATATCTATTTGTATCAGTCAAGAATTTGAACTTGCTTTGGATATCAAACATGGCAAGAGCATTTGTTACCTTCAATGACTTTATGAGTCTGCCTGTGTTCTTCTATCACACCATTGGCGTGGATCCCTACGAGTCACCTAGCTCCAAGGCAGTCCCTAGTCGCTGGCTCTACGTCAACTTTCTGGGCAATGTTATTAATATGAACTTTAACTTCTTTATGGAGTTCATGTTCGTTGTGCTGAACTACAGGGACACTGAGAATATTGTGGATGTCTGCATGACTATATGTTATGTGGGCTTTATAGCTGTCAGCCAACTGAAGACAATCAGCGTTTGGAGACCAAGTTAAATGGACTGGTGGCTGAGTTGGAATCCATCTTTCCAGCTGCTATAAGCGAGGTGCAGGATAATTATAAGGTTGATTATTATCTGAAACGTGGTCGTTACTATATGAGAGGTTTCAGCGGTCTCTATTTGGTGCTGGTTGTCACCTATAGCTTTTATATCTATGTACGCTATGCCATACAGCATTGGATAGCGCATTCTCCCGATGCTGAGAAGGCAATGCCATATTTCTCAACTTCTCCGTGGGATTGGCACGATCACTGGAGTTTCTATGTAATGTATTTGCTGCAGGTGTGGGGCGCCTATACGGCAACAACTGGACACATTTCGGCTGATTTGTCCATCTATGCGGTTAACATGCAGCTTGTCATGCACTTTGACTATCTCTCAAAGGCACTCAAAGAGTTTCAGATCGAAATGGCAGATGTTAAAACAGGCTATGCAAGGAATATAAAAAAGCTGCAGGATTTAATTCTATATCACAATAAATTGTTGGGGTAAGTTGGCAGCCTTAACTAATTAACTTTTAGTTTTGACTATGCTCTTGCAGACTTTCGGATGTTATGAATTCAGTCTTTGGAATGCCTTTGCTTTTGAATTTTCTTACTTCCTCGGTGATGGTGTGTTTCGTGGGCTTTCAGATGACACTCGGCCTGAGCGCTGATCATACTGTTAAGTTGGCTCTTTTCATGATATCGGCTGTATCGGAAATCTATCTAATTTGTTACTTTAGTGACTTGCTTATTGTATCCGTACGTTAGAGTTTTATCCAACGAAAAGAAAGAATTGATGTTAATCTATTCCCACAGAGCGAAGGTGTGACTGCAGCTGTTTATGAAATGAATTGGTTGCATGGCGATTTACGTTTCAAGAAAATGCTTATTTTCATAGCTCAACGCGCCCAGAAACCAGTATGCTTGAAGGCTACGGTTTTCTTGGATATCTCAATGGAAACTATGACAATGGTAAGTTTATTTGAACTCGTCCCTCTGCAATTTGATATTTTAAAGAAATACATTTTTGAAGTTCCTGAAAATGTCATATAGATTATTCTGCGTCATTCGCACGATGTATCAGTAGAGAATCGTTGGAGCCTTAATAAGTTTTTAGAAATACTTTATATTCACAAACTGTACACTAATGTTATAAATTAAAGAGAATTAAAACTTTCTTAGCATGTACAACTTTAATCTGCTTATGGTTAAAGCTAAGTTCATAAATTGATGCCAAGGGAACTGACTAGACACATGTCTAGATGCCTACGGTTAAGCTTTGCTTTGCACATACATGTGCATAGCGTAGCACAGGCATTCTATGAAATTAATTACATAATTAGCGCAGCCTTGCCTTTACCCAGTGCAAGCAACAATTGTTCAAATAATATTCCATAGCAAGCCAAACATCTGCGTTCCCACAGTCAGGTAATCCCATATTAAGTAATTTCACTGCACGCGTGTCTCAGCCCTTTAAATACCGTTATAAATAATTAAACAAGCCCAAACACACACACTGGCAGCTTCAATTCGGAATGCCAATCGATGGCCAAATTAATAGCCTTATTGCCCAAAAACAGGCGAAACACACATGAGGCTGCAAGCCCCAATGATAATATGCCTGATTTTCGTGAATGCCTGTGCGTAGTAGGAAAAACACTAACATGGTAATGCTATATGCCTAATTATATCATTTAAATTAAAGTAATAAAGGAGCAGAACGAAAACAATACTCTGTAGAAAATAAAGCACAGAAAACATATACAAACTCTTTTATTAAATTTACAATATAAATCGGTTGAATGTATAAAACAGCAAGGCAAAAAAAAAAAAAAAACACGGGAGTACAACCAAATCAAAAACCCAACTAAGAAGCTTGGCGAAGAAGTGACAAACAGAAAAAGGCCGAAAGGGGGTATATGGAGCTGGTGTCAAGTGCAAAATAAACAAGAAAGGCTTCTTTAGCCACTTTGCTAAGAGACGTTGGCGACCTCAGAGCAGGCAGGTAAAACTTAATGCAACGAACGAAAGTGGTTTGGGTCGGGCCGTGGCGGATGCTGGCTTCTGGCTGATGTTGCTCTAAGAGTCTCAGTTGATTTTGCATGCATAATTTGTGTGCCGTGGCGTAAAAATATGCAGGCTTTGCACTTTGATGAAATATGCACGCGAAATAAGACGAAAAACTAAGCAAAAACCCGAAACAACAAGAAATAAGTATATATATTATTTGCATAAGAGCTAAAAGCCATCAGGGAGCTGTTTCATAATAGTTTTGTTGACAAGTTGCCAAAAGCTTGAACTCCCTAATTCGCACAACTCAATCAGCATAAAATTTACCCAACACCAATAAACTGGCATAGCAAATTAAGCATACGCCACGTGGTATGTATTTATGTTTAATTAAATATCAATTGGCTAGCGATTTGTAGTATATAATATGGAATATGTTAGCTTAACTCTAGACTTACCAATATTATGCACGATATGCCAAAAGGATATGCCCACAAAGTATCCGGCGTCGAATTAACGTAGACTATAAAGCATCCATCGCTCCAGAGTTTTATGAGCAACAAACCGCCCGCCCGATAAAGTAGGCCAAGTCTGTGTGTGAGAGAAAAAGAAGACGAGAATACAGCGAGAAAGGAAATTAAAAGCGCTTTTATTGTTACGTGAACTGATTTCATGGTTTGATGTTTTTCTGACCGCAGTTATTTTCTGTTTTCAGCTTAGACAGCAAAAGGGAAATTAGATTTTTGGCATAAACCAAAAATAGTAAAAGTCGCAACTGTTACAGACATATACGTATTGAATATATCAATATACTAATTGATAGTTTTTACAGTACCAAACCATGACAAGCACTGAGTCAATCTATGGAGAATGGATATTTGTGCAAGCAGTAGAGGGAAGCAGTGCAAGCAGTGTAAACAGTGTAATGTAGTTAAAATTTATTTATGCAAAGTTTTCGTTGCTTAACTGTGTGCCACTTACCGCCTGCGTAGCGCCATATTAAATTTATCCAGCGGATGCGTGTGCACATTGCGATTCTTGTGCCACAGCCACAAAAGTTTCTTCATTAAAATGACAAACAGCGCAAAGAAGAGCAAAATGAAAAGCAAATCGATGCAAACGAACAGAATGAAACTCAGTGAAGGCGACGTTGACGTCACGCCCAAGCCGGAAGTGAATGCCGCTGCCTGTGCATGTCCAGAGGCAGCGCGACGATTCCAAGCGACAGTCTGTTGTTGTTGTGGCCAAGTTAAAGCCGCAGCTTTCACAGCAGCCAAGTCTGAGTTCGAGGGAGAGCTGCTGCTGCTGCTGCTGCTGCCGTCTGTGATTGATGACGCCGACGCCGCCACATCAATGCTGCTGCTACTACTCATTGATGATGTTTCAGTTAGGTTGGGAGTTCGCCGTCTGCCCGTTGCATTGCCCAGCAGCGCCTCCGATTCAAGCAGTAAATTATCGCCATTGAGCAGCGTATGCGTTGAATAATAGACACCACTACCAGCATCATACTCCGTCTCGAACTCATCCTCGCCCGCATCGCTGGCAGCATCCGATGCTAGACGAGTTGTAAGCAACTCCAGCCACCAGTGACGCGGCCACTTGTCCATAATGCTGCAGATTAGCGGCGCAGTAATAGCAAATAGCAGCGGCAACAACCAACTAATGCCAATGGCGCCCCGTATACCCGCTGAGCCGCTCTGAAGTGCCAAGGAGCGGGCGCGGGAGCGGGAGCGGAAGTTAGAGTTGTTCGGTTGCGCCCTGTTTCTGCTCCCCACGACTGTCGCCTCGGGAGACTGAGCGCTGATTTGCGTAATGTTACTCAGACTCTCGCGTCGCTTATTCGGTTTGGTTGGAGTGGCGGGTTTGCCAGCGATTTGCAGATACTTCTTCGGCACCAGTTCCGTGTGTATGACCAGCGCAACGGCAATCAGCGTAGAGATGCCCAGCAGGAGCAGCGATGCCAGCGTGCTGCTGATTATAGCATGCCAGTTCTGCAAAAATGAGAGAATATTATGAGGCACATTAATAATGCTCCACTAAATGGGAGAGAGATTGGCGGCGACTTCGGCTGCAGCATCATTATTTTTAATTAAATATATGTATATATATATATGTATATATAAGAAAAAAGTTGTCATTACATTACAGCAAGACCAACAGCAGCCAGCATAGCATTTACGACCAAGTTTATACAAATATATACTTGGTCTTCTTTATTTTATGTATTTCACAGCTATTTACTGCTTTGGGAGCCATAAAGATGACATCAAAATATTTGACGCTCGACCGAAGCATAAATTATTTCAATGCATTGTCTGTCAGCAACTGGACATAACTCATTATAAAGTTATAAAACTTCCTTGTCAAATATTAGACAGCACATTTGGCTTTTACAAGCAGATTTTTTTTTATGATTTATTTGCTGCATGAATGTAATCTGTGAGAGATGCTTCAAAATTAGCAATTGGAGTTATTATCTGCACGAAAATGTTGTTCATTTAGTTCTCTAGTATATTTTAATGTTTTAATATTCATTTTATTGTGTTTACGTTTAAGTAAAGTTTATTTAAATTGCCATGACGCCACATACATTGATCAGTGCCACTACAGCTGTGGGCTTCTTTCTGGCTACATTACAAAATGTGCTAAACGCTTTCAATTGCTAGACAATCAAGTCAATTAAGCCATTACTTGCAGCTGGTATCATTTTGTTAACCCACCCACCAAGTTGATTGAAATCCCGATTTTATTCGCGAAAGCAAAATGTTTTAATAATTATGCTCATAACTGAAAACCGCAAGGTAATTTCATTAACTTCTGCTTTGGCTTGTGGAATAACTTCATTACCATTAACCAAATGGCAAGCTAATACACATGAAATACACGAGTTAACAACCATCTGATTCAATATGTGTTTACTTACAGACGCATACATATATGCATAATGGTTTTAAGAGCTGATGCAAAGGTGAAGTGGTTTTTGTAAAGCAAGACGTTGTGGCTTTGAAATTCCTGCCACACTTCATTACATTATCAGCATGCTACTTTGAACTCGTTTTTAATGCACATACTTAAACACACACATACACACACAGACATATGTACAGGTAAGAGAAAAGCTCAGAGCTCGGTTACTTCTGAACAGTTGCTGTTGGCTTCTTAGAGGTCAGCGGCTCATTGTGGCATTGTTGCGTGTCGCGTTTGAGTCGAGAGGAGAAAAAAAAACCAATTTATGTAAACTTTTTAATTTTCAATTCTCCACGCGAACATTTCGTGGCGTTGCTTTGTTTTTTCTTCTTCTTCATCGTTCTCTGCGATATTATGAGTTAAGTGCGCTTAAAAGCTTTCGCCTTTCAAGCTCTTTCCATCTCTCTCACTGTTACGTTTGTCCTGCGGGTAAAACTGTGGCGTATGTTATTTATTTATTTTTCTTATTTTACTTATTATGTATTTTTAACTGGCGCTGAAATTGTGTTTATTTATACGCACATATACATATGCAATAATTAAAATGAATATTTTAATTTTATTTATTATGGCTTATTGTGTGTGGGCGTTGGGTGTGCTCCTCTGTGGCTTCCTCTTTACGGTGACTGTGACTGCGACTGCGACTCTGACTGTGACTGCCACGGCGACACGTGTTTTAAACCATACAAATTGCATATGTCTTTGCGGTATGTCGCGTTCATGCAGCCGTGTTGGTTTTTAATACCCTATATCCTGTAAAAACAAGTTCAGCCTGGTCGTTGGTTGGCTATAAAACTTTGCTTCCTATGCTTACCCATAAGAATCCATTATTGTAGTTTATAGATTGTGATCATTTTAGATTATTTGTTTTCCTTTTTATAGTTTACTAAATAAGTTTATAGAGGGTATCCTATACTCCGACTGTATTGTTTTTTTACAATTTATTTTATATGTATATTTTAATGCAGTTGCTTTTGCATTTGCATGCAATTAATGTGCAATAATATGTGCGTGCGTGAGTGTGTTTGTGTGCTTGTATGTGTGCGTTGTATTAAGTCAATGTCCATGCCTTCAGTCGTTTAGCCTTGTACAACTTGGCCGATGGCCACAAGCGCCTTTTACGTAAGTTCCTCATTAAAAACGAGGCTTAAAATGGCCTCGACACTCACACAAACACACGCACACTCATCGGGCAGTAAGAGAAAGATGGAAAATTGTGGCGGCATTTTAACGCCTTGAGGCATCACTGGACACTTTTGGCTTCAATTACACTTGTGTCAACTTTTGTGCAGCTATTAAATAGAGATACACTTGACTAGAGCAACGACCAAGCCTGCCACTGCCCCACCAACAACCACCCATCATCCACCACCCCGCCATGAGAATGCAATTGAAACTTTGTCTTGTTTAGCCAAGCGAAATGTGTATGAAGAAATATGTTTGTGTGTTCTGTATTTCAACAATTTGGCCTTGGCGTAGTTCTGATGATTGTCCACAAGTTTTGAGATTGAGTTTTGTGTCAGCTATCCTTTGTTTTTCTCAGTCTTTTCCCTTTGCAACCGCCCGCTTGCTAACCGAGTTCTTTGCCTTTGTCAACTTTTGTGAAAATTCCCGTGACTCGGATTGTCTTCCACATTTTTCAAATGCTTAAACCTTTTTGCCTTTGTTTGTATACCCATAGTTTGTTTTCTGCTCTTACAATTTGCCGCGTTTTATTTGTTTTTCATTCATTTTTGGCGCTGCTGTTTCCACTGCGGCCCAGTTTATTACTAATTCAAAAATGGTTACGTCTTGTTAGAGGTTTACTGAAGTTTCTCCGTTGTTTTTGGTTATTTTTTTCTTACGATTTGTGCCAAGAACCCCTGAGATTAGACAGCTCAGAAATTTTTTATATTTTGTTTATATGCGCATTTTACGTTTTATTATTTAACAGATTGTCAGATTCTTTTGGGATTTTTCAGCTTTTGCATAGGTTTAGAGTTTAATGTAGAGGTTTTTCGTTTTTTTGTTCTTTGTACCGATCTCTCGCATTTTATATGCCTTGCTACCCATCTGCCTTCTAGTCTTTGGAGTTTGGGTAAATTGAAAATTTGCGTATTTATTAATATTCATTTTGACTTTAGCGATTTTACTCTTGGGATAACTTTGCTTCTGTATTTTGTTGACTTTTAATTTCCTTTACTCGTCGTAAGAGCTGTGGCAACAGGTGGTTGTGCCAGCGGGATTAGTATTTCATAAATATTTGTTTGTGCCGGAACTGTAAATTATAATATTCGCAAATCCTGGCCAAGTTTATTCGTTCATTATTTGGCCTGACGACAAGTTAATTTGTTTTGATGACGATGCTGTTCCCGTTGATAATAATAATGATTATTGAAGTTGCTTTCTATATATAAACAAGTTGGTTAATATTCATGCCTGAATGCTTGCGAAAATAAGTAATTATTTTATTGTTGTTAATGGGTCTGGACAAGTGGCTTTTTTCTTATACTGTTTTTTGTCCACTGGAGCCTGAAAAAGGCTGAAATTTCAATTAGAGTTTATGGTACAACAGGTGCTGTTGTTTTTTTTTTTTAAAGAGTATGTGTGTACTGAATTGAAATTGAGTCCTTATTGGCTGCATGCAACACTTTTTTCTTATTCTTATTATTCACTGTTTTCTTTATTTTTTTTAAATAACTGTACTGTTCGCCTTTTGCTTCGGTTTCTGGTTTCTGGATTCTTTTGTTTTCGGTATTTGGGTTTGCCTCAATTAATTGTATATTTATTTCACAGTAATGAAATTTTACGCTTTGGTTGCGTTTACTGTGGAGTGGCAAAAGTATGCGTAGGGGCAACAAGGGAACCGCACTTGCAAGTGCAGCATTTGTTTTAAAGAGTAACGCAGAAAAGTATGCAATGCAATTAAACGCCAGCTTCTTATATTGCACAACAAATCTGTTTGCAACATTTTAATTATATTTCATGCACTTAAACCATACGTATTGCGTTTTAGTATTCAAAACAAACTTATTGTATTGTTATGCTTGTTATTGTTATAGATATTAATATAAATTCTTTATACTTACAGCTGGCAGCATTTTCATAAAACCCAGCACGTAGATGAGCATCACACTCGATGTGGAAAAGCAGAACTGCATCTTAAGGAAGGTAACAGCACACTTGCGATTACACCAAATGGGCAGAAGAATAAGAAAAGCCGTGCAGCATTGAAGCAGGCAGCAAGCGCAGCTGGCGATTACAAAGATTGGACGCTGTGGAGCATGTGATTGAGTTGACTGCAACAAGTAAAACGTGGGTATAATATTAAAATTTTCGTTAAATATAGTCAACGCATATTAAAACTTCTGACCACACTCACATGCGGTTGTCTCTTTGTCAGCATGACAACATAGGTGCCAGATAAGGGGCATATGCAACGTGTTATATTTTCCATTAGATGCTTTGTGATGCACAGATCCGAGCGCCACGTTGAGTCAAACGAAGCTTTGTAGTCATGGCTGTAAACAAAGTTAAAAGGCATGTGTTTAATGGTGAGGAGTAAACTCGGATATGTATTCAACTAACCCGCAAACTGCAACCCAATCACCGGTTTTGGGCACACTTTCATGCTGGAAAATGATCTCCACATGGCCAGCCTCAAAGGATAGATCGAGAGGTTCGCGAAAGTTGTCATTGGAGCGATTCGATTGAAACAGCCAAGTTTGTATGATGCGTGAGGCAAGCACATAATCAGAGTCCTTCGGATCGCTGTGAATGGAGAATTAGAAGCCAGTTAAGCTACATTTCACAAATCTCTTCCCAATTGTCATTCTACAAATATGCAATCTCATATATTTGCTCCGATTGCAAACGTCACTCAGCAGTTAAATCTAATCTAATCTCATCAACACACACAAGGACGAATTGTTCATTAAATCTCTCTCTCACACACACACACACACACACACATTCACATATAGATACTCTTGTACTGGACAGAATATTATAATTACATCAACATTTGTCAGCATATTGAGAACTATTCTGATGGCATAATCAGATTTCATTTGCCAGCCACGGCCATACATATTCATAAATACTTTGTGCTTGTTGCACATTTCATGTTGCATGCCTCAGCATGTTGCATGTTGCGTATTTGCATTTTGTTTACAATATTACAGCATTACATTGTTGATGGAACTTTTGCAGCAATGCGCATTTAATGCGCTTATGAGACATGGAGAATAGAAACTCATCCTGTCAATGGCCATGTGGCATGTGGCATGTGGCAAGCAGCATTGGCAACAGTTGGCGCTACACACGCACACAAACACACATTTTTCAAGGACTTTGTTCGGGATTTAGATATGCATAGAAATTAAACATGTTTGCTCCTTAGAAGCTTAGTGAGCGGAGGGCGGAAATTTAAGTCATATATCTTCTTAAATGATTCATAATTTTAATGTAGGGTAATAATTTAAGCTATGCTCACAATGTAAATTTTGAAATAGTTTTAAAAAATCTTTAAAAACCACCATAAAAACTTACCTGCCACGTGTATAGTAAGTTTTTGGTAAAAAACTTTTAAGATTCTTATAGGAGATCACAGATGCGAATATTGTCGAATTGGCCATGATATGCAGCAGTCGTGAGGATAGTCCAATGTCCATATAAAGTTGATCAGAGAATAGGTCCTCACTGCAAGAGAAATAACAAAAAAAAAAAACAACGTGCACACAAAAGATTAAGTCATGACAGGCTGAGTCCGCAAACTTAATTAGCTTAATAAGACACTTGAAGCAGTCAAAACTGTGCACCAAGATAACTTTTTTCCCACCTTAGGCAGGCGGAAAAAGCTGTGTAAGAAGACCTTCAAGTTGAATTTTTATGAGAAATTTTATAGTGAGGAAGAGCGTTCGCTTTTTTTATGCATTTTTATTTTAATTTTTTTTTATGTTTGGTCATAAAGTAAAATTTTCCATTAAAAGCAAATGCAAAAATGTTCGTCCTAGCCAGGGTGTATTAATCAAGCGGCTTTAAAAACGAAGTTTCCTGTTTACTTAGACTTGGTCAAAGCAATTTGCATTTTGCCTTTATTTCTAATTATGAAATTATGCAAAGCACTTGACATATGCAAGGCAAAACTCTGCATAGAATATTTAACTTAATTTCTTTTAAAGTTCTCATCTGTAATGGATATAAAACGTGTTTTCTATAGCTATAATAAAAAGCAGTGCAAAGGCAAGCAGTGCAAATTGGATTATAATCAACTTTTAGTAAATCGAATTTAATATTGATGCATTGAATTCAACTCTCTCTTAAAAACCTAGTGAGATAAAATCGAAGGCAATAGAATTACACTGATAAAATGCAAAGTAATTCAAATAATTAAATATATATTCTGTTATATTGCATGCAGTCTGAATAAATTGAGCAGAAACAATTCGATTCAGTTATCAACTCACCCATAAATGCGTAAATTGAAAGGCAATGTTTTCACGGAGGTCATATAAATGCGCAGTGAATTCAACCGATCCAGCGACAATGTATCCTCATCGACTGTCAAAATACTCGCGGCACCAGCACCAGCGCCAGAGCCAGCGCCAGCATCACCACTGCCTCGATTGGCCTGCAATTTGCCTGCAGCGCTGCCTGTCGCAATGCTTGCGTCTCCATTGCCAACCATTCCTCTCCCGTTACTGCTGCCCTGTGCGGTCAAAGTTGTCGTACTGTCAGCAGCAGTTGCTGAGGATGTCGCCTGGCTGCTGCTGCCACTGCTGCTCCCTGTTGATGTGGCCAATTGCGAAGCCGCAATTGTCTCGCGGTTCAGTGCCGCAGATTGCGTTAAAAGTTGCAACTTTTTAATTTGCTGTAAAGGAAGCGAATATTTTGAATACACATTAAATTCTTGTTCATTCAAATGTGAGCTTTGAACTTTTGTTTTTCCTTTCTTTTCTTTCAAAAAGAATTTCAGTTTTTAGAGATTGAAGGGCATTCCCATGACCGTAAACAACTTATTTAGTTGCGAAGGCAACATATTTTTTGCATGGCCATTATCGTTTGCTTTGCCGCAATTGTGTTTCACTGTTGCCATTGAGGCCTATTAAAACATATCAAGTTTCAAGACATTTTTGGGGTCGCTGGCGTGAAACACAGTTAATTGGCACCGGCATGTGGGGTGCAGATTATATTGCCATGGCATTAATAATGTTTTTCACATTATGTCAACAGATTTTTGTAAGTCTTTTAGTGTATATAAAAGAAAGTATTATATACTCGACAATGAACTTTTAGCATAATTTGTATATTAGCCGAGACACGAACCAGGAAACTAAATTTATTGGTAATCATATACTTATTACGTATTTTAAAGTGTTGTCTTACTAAGTTCTTTCACTGGCTTGCACAAATCTTGAGACAACGCTCTGTTTAATGCCAACAATTGTATTTAAGTCAGCCATATTGCAAAAAAATCAATGCGGAAAACGTTATAAGAAGAGTTGGCCAAACTCAATCGGCCATGTGCCGATGCTGCCAACAATGAAACAAACAAAAGTCAATGAACCACATAAAATTATTAAGTTCAACATACTGGACTGCGGTTCGGGAGAGGCCAGAGTGAGGTCAAAATAGGGTATACGAAGTGGGAAGGTTCATAAGCTGACCCAATAAGCTTAAGCTGCATCAGCCAAACGGCCAACGAACCATTTCGATTCCTTTGCAAAATTTATAATGCGTTGTCCATTACAATGCGATTTTTCTTGATTGTTTTTTGGATTGTGTACATTTTGTTTTTTTATTTGTCGATGATATTTTCTGCTGTCTGGCGCAATTTCCTGTGCAAATCAAAAATTACAATGGGCCCAACATAAGGCAGGACATAAAGCATAAATGTTCTCTATACTTCTTACATACATTTCCAGTTGAGAGCAAAAACAATTTCAATTGGGAAAACTTTTGTTTTATAACTTTGGCTGGCAAAAAAATAAAAAGCAACATCAGTCAAGCATGATGATGATGCATGCATACGCGTATATATGTATATATACATATACAAATGCCCCTGCCTATGCAAATTGTGGCATTTGTATGATTTCCTTAAAGACAAGACATTTGGAGACTGAAAAAAAAAAGTTTGAAATTCTAGGACGAGACCTGGCCACGTTTAACAGTTTACCGGCAAATCACTGGGGCGTTCAACTGTGTGGGCGTGGTCGCCTGGCATTAAATGTTGCACATGTGTGTGTTTGTGAAACTTTTTTGCTGATTTGAAAGTTTTGCCGAGAGACTTTAGAGCACGTTCATTTTAGTGACTTCTCTTTGCTAAGTGATTTGTCGTGAACTTTACAAATTTGATTTTTGAATAGACCATATCTGCAGACTTCGCATTCCAGTTAAAAGTTTTTCTTTTTCATTTGCCATGTTTTTTGGTCAAGCTGCACAATGTGTGTGGCATTAAACAGGAGCGGATTAGCCAAAAGCGACAAACTAAATTCTCAATTATCAAATGTGCTTCAGATACAAATATGCTTCAGACAAAAAAAAAAAGAAATGATTACAACTTAAAAGCAACTGCGGCCACACCCTTTGTCCTTGTTAAAGACGGTCCTGGAAATTAGTTCTAGTAAATAACTGGGTCACTTAACTTTGTTTGCCATTTGGTTTTGGTTTGGTCCGTAATGAGCCAATATGCATTGAAACTTGCAAACGTATATATATATTTTAATAAACTTTTACATTCTAATATTGAATTTCAATTGAAAACTGTGCAACTTTTGTAACCAAATAAGGAAAAAACAAAACTTTTTCAATTGCAATATCCACAAAAGCGCAGGCAAAATGAATGCAAAGCCAAAATCAATGTTAATCAGCAAAAGTAAATGGAAATCTGTTTAAGCAAATGAATTGCAATCGCAATCATAATTTCTGCATTGCCGTTGACTTTGCGAATTGTCAACAAGCCTATTGATAAGCCAATTCAATTTCAATATGATAATTCATTCATTTTCGTTTCATTCATAAAATGCAAAAGCCCCATACACTCTGAATATGTAAGTATGGCATTTTTATTTTGAATTGAACACATGTCGTCTGTTGCAATATTAATAGTAATGTGTTGAGAGAGTTCAATGAAAAGAAATTATTATTAAATATACATATTTGAAAGGAATGTAAACAAATGTTTGTGCAATGATTAAACAATAAGGTTTGATATAATACGATGTGTGAAAAGATTTTATATGTAACCATGTAACGAATAAAATAAATGAATATATTTAATTGACTTAAAAATTAATTAACAATTCAGTTCATAGTACTTTAAACCTTTAAAACAATAACGCTCTCAACTTTATCAATAAATGTTATTGTTAATTTTGATAGTTAAACAAAGTTTAAGTCAAAGTTTTTTTTTAAATAAAAATCGAATTTATTGAACAATTAATTATTTTATTTTGCTTCAAACCAATTTATTCTTCGCCTTCGCTAATTAAAAGTCTGTGCATTTAAAAACATTCTTCCATACCTCAAAGTTTTGGCTCAGTCAATAAAAACGTTGCCAACTATTTGGCAAGTTGAGGAAAAGTTCGAAATGCTGCCATTTAATCGACCCAATTATGATGGTTAAGTTTTTTTTTGCTTCTTCTTTTAAGTCGCTTTGCCAGCTAATAAAATATTTAACATAAAAGTGTTCGACGAGCTCTCTTTCTCTGTGTTTTTCTCTGACTTGGCTGACTCACATGGTGCATTATATTGAAATGCCATAACTCAGTCGAAACTTGTAGGGAAAACAAAATTAATTTTCAAAGCATTATAAAGTTTAAGAGCCCAGAACATCATGGTCTTAAGTCAACTATGTGCTAAGCAGACGGCGTAATAAAACCTTTCCTCATATTCTCACTTCAAGCCGCGATTCTAAGAAACAGAGAGAGAGAAAGAGGGAGAGAGAGAGTTGCATATTTAAACAGGCTTGTGTGCAATAGCTAATATATTATGCTGTAAAGTTGGCTCATTTGTAAAGTTGCTCCTTGAAGGAAAGTCCTTGACATTGAGTCAGTGGCCTGCCTGCTGCCTGCTATTAAAGCTGACTTTGCTTTTATGACGGGTTGGTGAGGCAACAGCTACTGCTTCAACGACCGTTGCAATCAACACTTACATAAATTTGCATACCAATATTCAAGTGTGATGCATGGGGCATACAACTCCTGTTGCTACCGCCATTACTTTTATGCCGCACTTCGCGAAAACAAAGTGTGCTCAAGGAATAAAACATGAGTCTTCAGCCCCCTATCTTCAGCCCACTTAAGAGCTTAAGTAAGTTGAGTGTGAAACAAGGAAATATAGGACTATAAAAGAACTCAACGTCAACGTCCAAGGAATATTTGCAAATGCCTTAGGGCTCATAAGTAGTTTCTGATTATGTCCGACTTAACTAGAATAAATGCCTTATGTTGGTGGATAAGTGTCAGCTTTTTATTCCGCAGACTTGCACCATATTTTATATTCAAAGCTCTTGTCGTTTGATCTATGGCTAAAATAAAGTGCATAAATAACAAAAGTTTCAAAATCTAATTATTTTTGTGTCCTATAGCAGTAGGCCAAAAATAATGAGCCACAGCTGGCAAAGTTTTCTAAAAAATCCTTTAGGAACAACACTTGATTCATATCTTATTATATGCAAATTGGCTACTTAACCTTATTTTTATTTTTTTAATTTGGTGCAGTCCATATATATATATATAGTATTGATTTCACACTTAGCCATGTTTGCCTATTCGTGCCCGAATGTGTGTAACTAACATATGCATTCAGCACTATCTCAATGCCAAATATGCTCCATTTACCAACTAAAAGCTGGCCAAACGAACAAATTGGCCTTTCAGCCCAAAAGCCCATTGAAAAACAAAAACAAGAACAGCACCTCAAATACATAGATTTTGCAAAAGGTATTCATTACCAGCAAACATGAACATCAATTCTGTGGCTGCTTCAGTAGTCTGCACACTCGCTCTCTCCCTCTCTCCCTCTCTCGTTTCCAGACAAATGTAAATTGTGGCCCAATGACAGCCCAACTACAAGCTAAATAAAAGTAGAACCAACTAACCAACAAAACCTAAAACATTGAAAAAAAGCCCTCACCCTCTCCTCGAGTCCAATTTGGAGACTGTGCATGTGTGAGCGTTGTGAGTGTGTGTGTAATAAATCTGGAAAGAGCCGCAAAACCAGTCTGGCAAATATTGAATATGGCTGAAGGTTATAAATTATGGCACCCGAACGCACGACTGCCTCTTTTCGCATAATTTATGCGCCACAGCAGCCAAATAGGCAGCTCACAAATTTAAGAGCATACTCAAACAAACATACAGATGTACTACATAATAGAAGAATCTGTAGTAGTTTCAGTGCTCAAGGCATTTCTTTCGTTCTCATCTTGCGCCTCTTACCTGTTGACTGTTCAGGGATTGTGCATTCTGCATGACTTTATCCAGAATGCGCAAAATTATCTCCGCCGCCATTTCACGCTCCAATTGTGTGCCTTTCAGTTGCAAATAGGTGTCGAGCTGCAAAAGAGCCAAAGTAGAAATACTCCAACATTAGACAAGTGCCTCCAAATCGTTGTTAACGTGAGGGAAAAAAAAACGAAATAAAACAGAGCGAAAGTAAGTGAGAGGAAAGCCCGTTTGCAAAGAAAACTCTTCGCAGAACCATTCGTTAACTGGGAAAATTTGTGTGCGCATTAAAATGAAAAATTGTTGCCATGCGGCCTGAGTAAAACTTTTCTTTGACTGTGCAGTTGGCTCCGAAAATTGTGTGAAAAATTGCAAGGCGCTTCGCTCGCCACATTTTTGTATTCATTTGCGTACAAACATAGTTTGGCAAAGCTTCTTTGCCGAGCCTCGCTCAAGTGGAGTCGGAGCTGGATCCTTGTTTTGGGCTTGGTCCTTGTCCAGGTCCAGGTAGTTTGTTACGCTTTGAGCCGGTTGGCGCGCTTGTCTGACTCGTGGCTTAAATGGGTTCAAGAGTTTTGCGGTCGGTGTTCCAAGATGCGATACTATAAAGTTGTTTAAATTGAATTTTGGGAATACGCAAGGAAGCAAGATAGTGTGAAAACTTTTGTTTTCCAACAATGCCATGCAAATTTAATGGGTAAGGAAAACGCAGAGAACAGTAGTTTTTTTCTTACAATAATATGCGGGGCTATACTTACTTCATGCAGCATATCGATAAGGAAGCTAGCCTCGCCAGGCAAAAAGCTTTGGCGACGTTGTAGCGTGTATTCAAAGCAAGCCTTTAGTATATTTGATGAGTTGGTTTGCTGAAACCCTGCACTAAGTGCTCGAAACCTATTGTAAATAAGTAATAGCTCATCGCGAACACAGCTGGAGAAGTCAGGCAGTAGCCAGCTTGAGTTGCCAGCATCTCTTTGCTCACAAATCCTGCGAGAGTGTCCCTCAAAGCCTCGAGGACAATCGGTGATAATGGGTGCACCAGGTGCACTGGTGGGCCAATGGACACCATAGCTCGACTCAGCCATGCACACATGAATCGCATTACGTTCAATGACATTGATGTAAACACTCCTGGAGACTGGACGCACGCTGTTGGACACAAGGCAGGCATACTCTGCCGACTTTTGAATGTTGTTGATCTTTAGAATGCTGCCGTCCGGATAGAGATCCTCCCACATGGCAGTTGCCGCATCCGATTGAAAGAGCACACCATTGCGAGTCCAACTATAGCCCAGCTGGGCATAACGCTTAATGTCATCATTGCCTGGCGAGAGACAGCGCACACGGAGTGAATCACCACGCTGCAGTGTCACACTAGCCGGATCGACGCGCAGACGTGGCGGTGACTTGATGTGAATGTGCAGAGATCGGCACTGTTCCACGCTCCAATCGGTGACCTGTAAGGAAACAGAGACAACAAATAAAGACATCATTTGCATTTACAAGCGCAGGTGTTGGCTTGGCCTTATGTCTCACAACAATGGCTGCTGTCTAGCCAGACCCAAGCTAACATGACACTACAGGTCATACAATGGAAATGGCTTCTTTACACACAACAGCAACAGCAGCAGTAGAAGGGATTCCAGCTCTGTTGTGCATTGATAGCCCTTTAAGCCCCAACTTACTATTACAACTACTGATAAACATGAACAATAACAACAAATTTGAGTGGTTAAGTCAAAATTGCTTGACTGGAAGATACTCAGCTTTGAACTTGCTATTTTTTGCACTTATAAAAGTATTAATGGGCTTACTTCTTTCTTTTCATAAGTAGTTAAATCTTTTCGTAGTAATTGAATGATAAAATACCAGTATTGAATATGCTTGATTATGCCCTGCTTGCTTTTACATAGTACGTGATGGGTACAAGATGTACGAACAGAATTGTTTGGGATTTGCACACGGCCACAAAGCAGCAGACAGCCAGTTGGTTGGCTGTCAGTGGGAAGCCTTTGTATATGTCCTTTTCGAAGCGTCTGCCATGTGTCAACAGTTGTTGCCAGCTGTAGCTTGAAGCGTTTACCCGAATATAGTAGACTTCCCTCTTAGTCCTTCTCTCTCTCTTGTATGTCGACTCTGTGTGTGTTCTTTGCTAGGCAGTTGCAACTGCTGATTGGATATGACCTTTGGCTGATTGCGCGAGACATGTTTGTGTGCCAAGTGATATGAAAGCCTTTAAAGCGCTTTGAACAAGGGATGACACACGTTGCTGTGGCCACTTAAAGCTGCAGCTTCAAACTGTCATGTGGCGCAAATATGTTGCACTTATTAGACGTCTACTGCAAGAGGAAACTTTGTTTTTGTTTGCAAAATACTTTGCCATGAGGAATACAATGTACAAAAAGTGACAGAGATTCAGCACTGACGACAACGACAGGCATTAGGATAATACTCATAAAAATCATTATGATGATGATGATTATGTTGTGGATGCAGTGACTCACTCAGTTAGTCAGGCGGTTGAACTTCCGTTTCAAATTTAAAAGAAGAAAGAAAAAAAAAAATGAAGACAAACTAACGAGCAGCAACGTCATGATCACACCTAGGGGGTCCTCATTGCATGTGGCAGTTTCCATTGTGTGTGGGTGGCATGTCTGCTGCTGTGCAGTACTTTGTTGCAACTGAGCCGGAAACATTTGATAGACACAAACTTTTGGCATACTATAAGCAAATCGAAGATATTTCCACTTTTATAGCATTTTAAGTTAGTAGCTTTTAAATTCTAGCGTTTTTTTGTTTGTGTTTTCTGCTAGCTTTATTTTTACGACTGTGCAACGTCAACAAATCCTTGCCAGCCACAAAATCCAATTGGCAATTAATTCATTAAGACGCCAGTCACACACACACACACACAAACATAGCATAGTATTTTTATGGCCAAATGTGATTTTACTGCCCACAACGACTAGAGCTAAAAGTCCCGCGACTCATTAACAGCCAAAGTCGTTAAACAGCACATTGTACGAGCAATACGGCTAATGTCATTTACCCAACCCCTCTAGCCAATATCTTCTTGGTCGCCTCAGGCTTTCTGTTTCTATCTAGTCAATAAAATTTGTGGTCGCACTGCAAAATGGTTCAAGAGCAACACAACACTCATGCCACACAAAAAATTTGCAATGTTAATGATGCTGTCGCTGTTGCAAATGGCTGCCGTTTATAGTCTCGGCTAGATAAAAGTCTCTTTACGAACCGAAAACTGCATAATACCAAATGAAACTAAGCGTTGGCAAGGCAAATATCTCGTTGAATCACTTTTTTTTGGTTTATTTTTGCATCTTCTTTGCAATCTGTTTAACATCTGCAATTGGAACATTTTCAGTTTAGTTTCTTTGGGAATATTAAGTAAAGTTAAGAGCAAATATTGGGTTAAATTTATGGAATATTTTATAGCTTTCTATCTTCTAAGTAAATTGATATTTGTGCATGGTTTTAAAATAGATATTTGCTCCCAAAAGGTGGTTTTCCTGGTTAAAGTATCAATGACTTAACTAGACACGTTCAATATATTGTCTAGACCAATAAAGTAATTAAAGCCAATAGTTGCCTGAAGCTAATGAGCTAATTGCAACTTAATACCAATAAATAAGTAATGATTTTGCCAGTGGGCATTTGTGGCATGTGTTTGTGTCATTGACATGAATGTCTAGTCCCCAGGGCCTAATGGACAGAGCCTGTTACAAATTATTGACGTGCCGCACATTTGCTCGCACCTTGAGGCAAATCTTAATGTAAAGGATTTATTCTTAATAGTTTTGAAGCCAACAGCAGCCACAGAAGACGAACACAATCAACCTTTGGGGATTCTGCATTACTAAGGTCTACTGAGAGAAAAAAAAACAAATATGAGTGAACAGTACGTTGATTAACGTGAAGATTCTTGAAGCTGCTAACAGCCGTTTAGAGTAGAGCCCCAAAGACCCAAACAGCAGCGTTTTTAGCACATGCCTTTGATCTGATGGCGCCCATTAAATGGACCACACAGCGACAGTAATAAGTGAGAGTCGCTAGGCGTTCCAAAGGCACAAAGCAGCAGCAGCAGCAGCAGCCGTAGCCAAGCTAAAAAGTGTTGGGGTGGAGCCCTGCCATATATATATATATATAGGGGAAAAACAAGCCAACGCGTTTACCCTTGGGGTGCTCGGACAAGGCATTAAATACAATTGGTGTTGGGGCTTTAACAAAATGTTCGCTCGTTAGCTCAGCGCTCGACTCGACTAGCAGAGAGAGAGAGAGAGAGAGAAAGAGAGAGAGAGAAAGAGGGAGAGAGGGATAGAAAGCAACAGCTGCTGCTCTTTGCGGTCTTAAAGTAGGAAAATTTATGGCACAGCGTCCAAATTGCAGCTCAAGCCATCCGCAACCAGTGAGAAATATTGCAGCTTAAAGGACTGCCACAACATGCAGAGGCATGAAATTGTCACAGAGAACAGAACAAAAACCTTTACGGCAATTGTAAATTCAAAAAGCTATACTAAAATCAAAAAATAAAATGACAAAGCTGACACAGTGTTGATAAATAAAGATAGAAATTTTTATATACACTTAATAAATCGTTTATTTTTATGCTATGCTTAGCAGCTTACAGTCTTTGTTTGTTTATTTTAAAAATATATCCTTACTCGTTTTATAACTTTGATGCATGTGTTGAAGTTGAAGTTTGTTTTCATTGCCTAAGACTCTTTGAAATTCTAAGCATATACATTTGACAGACTAAGTCCAATGCCAAACCCTATACAACTTGTGTTTGGGTTTGAGTTTGTCAGGTAATCCATTCATAAACTCAATTAAAATGCCAACTTAATTGTCTTGAGAAAATGTTGGTTAATTCTTTTATATACATTTACTCGCATATATATATTGTACTGCTGTTAATTCACTTTAGATTGCCTTTTGGCAGCTTGTGGCAACCATTTTAAAACTTTTGGCTGACTAATCAGTTTAATTGCCATGCGTTAAGCTGCCATATCAACAAACACTCGCTTTCTCTACCAGTCACTCAGCCTGCTGGGGCAGCAATAAAAACAGAAAAACAAACTCCTAAAATGCCACAGATTTTATTTTTAACTTTTCTTTTTACGGTTTACTGTTCGCTGTTCTCGTTTTCTCTGTTCTCAGTTCTCAGTTCTTTATTCTGTGATATACTGTGGCTTTTAATTAGCCAAATTAAAATTTGCAAAAAGAAAACCATTTTGGTATGTGGGCTATTTTGATTTGTGGGTGTTCTTTTGTATTTTATGCATTCAATTTAATTTTAATCTATGTGATTTCTACAATTGTTCGCACTGCTACGTAAACTGGACGGGGTATTGTTATTTTTATTTTTTTCTGCTGGGCTTAGTAGCAGTTACTGAGTCTTTAAACTGTTCTGCGTCATTAAACCGAAAAACGCTGCTAACCAAGCAGCTGGCAGGCAAGGCCGGTAACCATTTTTGTCAATTATGGCTTGGCAAATAACAAATTACGCAAATGGCTTGTAAAAAAATATTGACATGTAATGCCACAGCAAAAACAACAACAATAGCTGTAGGAAGCCATTGTACATAAGTATGAACAACATGTTTATGACTTTGAGGTGGGACTTGTTATGCTATTGACATAAGGAGGAAAGGTTCTCTCCATGGATTCCTATGAAGTAAGTTATAAATCATTGCATAATTCGATTAGTAGGGTTAGCTTCAGTTTCAGTTACTTATAAATCAAATCAGACGCATAGATATGGCTATTATGGCCATTGACTTACCTTACAACTGTAGACGCCTTCATCGATTCGACTCGCTTTGGTTACTCCCAGGATAGCTGTATAGACATCTTTTGTTTCCGGTGGCAACACTGTTGTCCAGATCTCTCTGCAATAGGTAAAGTACACATTAGTACGTACATATGTGTGTATATGCATATTCCAACTGGCAGTCAGTTAATTAGCTAGCTCAACTTTAGCCTTTGCTCTAGTGTCAGTCGTTGCATTCATCTCATTCCACACCCAATACAACCATAGAAGCCGCAGCAAGAGTGAATTAGAGCGCATGCAGCTCCCCCACTAATTGACCCACTAATAGCAGCTCACTTATCACTAGCGTGCTGAAAATGCACACGCACACGCACACACATTTTCTTTGTGTTTGTGTGAAAAATCATTGCAAATGTGAAAACAATCGCGGATGCTGCGGTTCGAAGTCAATTAGCAGACAGAATGATTCACTCCCTCTCTCTCTATAGTGCGCTTTGTAAAATGTTTTTTGGTGACGCTTCAGTGGCATTGTAGCGATATCTGGAATAGGATTTGGATAACTGGGCCAACACATTCGTTTGGCTCCTGCTTCGTTTGGCCGCCTTTAGGCCAGACATAATTAAAACATGTATTTTTTTATTTTATTTCTGCTGTCTGATTTGTGCTCCCATTTGGCATACACATGTTTCAGTGCTCGATTAGATGAGTTAGAAGCGGGGAGTAATTATTGAGACAGACACAATTGAGAGTTGGCTGGAGCATTTGATTAATTGGCGAAACTAAATAAAATAAATCGATGTACTAATGTGGGAATACAGCCAGACATGTTAATGGTAATTAATTTTAGTATTCATACGAGACTGGGATCTAAAAGAAGTAATTAAGCTAGTGATAACATATTTCATTCTCTCATTTCTCTTGCTCTTAACAACAATGACAATCGCTTTTTACAATTTGGGTGACCATGGAGATCTTATAATAATTATCGCATGAAAGCTTATCGAACCACATCGCCATACCGCCACACTTATCGGCAGGTTGAATTACAGATCAGTGTAATAATAACTATCGATTTTACTCAAAATGGTGATGATGGCTTGCAAATATCATTAAAGAATGCAGTTGATGCAGGAACAAGACGCCAAAGTATGTGGGCACAAAGCGAAAGTTTTCAATTCGCAACTTAATCTTTTCTTAATCACTCCACGCCAAACTTGTGATATATACTCCAACCATATGGTAAGTCTAATAAGAGATTTCTCTTCCGTCAGCGTAATAATATATGCAGAGCTTATTATAGGAGCTGGTGCACCGTTGGAGGATTGCTGCATTTTAGTGCTTGCTTAGCTGAGCTCAGGTGGGATACCCTTCTCTCTCTCTCACGCTCTCTACCCGCAAACAGACTGAACAACTGGCCACTTAGCAGCCCAACCTCAAACCCCAATCTAAATGTGAAACCAGAAGCAAAACCAAAAACTCTTGCAGTTCGCAACAACTTAAGTGCTGTTTTGGGGTTTTAGGGTAAGCAAACATGCCTGTGGAAAGGGGATCGGGGCTTGGGATCAGGAGCAGAAGGCGCATCCTGTCAGTTGCCGGTGCTCGAACGCACCGTTTAGTGGGTGCATTCCACTAATAACTTTTACGCATGGCTAACGCTGAGGCAAAGGACGGGGGCTAGGATAAAACACAGAAGTTCATAACATTGGAAAAATAGTGCCACCCCGGAAAAACCGTACAAAACGAAAGTGCGGTTAAAGCAACGCCGTAAACCACAGACCGGGTCTCAAAAACTGAGTGCCGTCAAGCAATTTACCCAGGTGCAATGGCCAAAACTGCGTTTCTGCCAATGGACGAGGGCAGTTGGGCGTGGCATACATATACATACAATGCACTTAACCCACAATTTGCTAATGGCCAAAGCGGCACAAGATTTTGCCAGCATCCAGCAATTGTAGTACATGCTGCTGTTGCCTGTAAAAGTGCTCTCGTTGCTGCTGTCGCTACGCACCTTCAAAATCAATTAAATGGCAACGGAAGTAATAACATTCTCTACAGGAAGTGCGTAACGCTTGAATGCAGCAGAGCTAAGGAGATCAGAGCGGTGCGGAGCAGCAACCGCAAAAACAGCAAAGCTCAGTTCTCGTTTACGCCAAATCGAGCAATAGCAGCAAACACCAACACCAACAACAGCCATTCAAACAACAGCAGCTCTAACGAACAGCAACAACAACGACACAACAACAACAGCAAGGGCTATGACGCACAAGAAGCTGCCTTAGTGCTACTTACTTCACGACTAATACAATTACATACTAAACTGTTACGTAAATATACACACAAACACACACACACTCATATATGAGCAGCCACAGCACAAAGATAAAGTGAACAGCCCTACCAACAACAACGAAAGCAAAAACAGTAAACAGAAAGCCATGCACACACCATTAGAGATGAGCGCGTGAAATGAAAGCAACTGAGCAATTGAAAAAATATTAAGTGCTTATGAGAACTGATGCTCATAAAATGGGATATCGCGAAAATTTTATCATAAAACTCTTCTACAATTTGTTAAACTGTTGAATAATTGAAAAAGATAAAATAATTTGTACTACTTTGAGTTATTGCCGTAGCTCTTACTAAAATCTATCAAAGCATTAACAAGTTATTAGCCGGCAAATGAAAATAATTGTCAAACAGAATATATAACTAAGTTTCGTATGTATTTATCTAAAACAACGCGTTAAACTAAAAGAAGGGCTTGAATTTGCTGTAAAAATTAACTAACGATTAAATCTCAAGTCTAAAAGCCAAAAGTTCATGACATTGAATCATCAAATATTTAAATTAATAGCTTTTGATAGACAAATAACTTTAGAAAAGAAATAAAAGCTTAAAGGTTAAGTTCTTAAGCTGAAAATAAGTTACAAAACTTCCGAAATTTATACACAATCACAGTATCTTCTCTAATAATATTACCATTGGAAAAGTTCTATTTGTAATGCTTAACGGCGTTTGTAACTCGACTTGTGGCAGTTGCAACGATGGCTGCATTGCCATAAGGATAAGGATGAAAGAGTTGAGGAAATGTGTGCACGTACAGTTTGGCCCTCATGTGCTGTTGCAAGCAAGCTTGCTTTGATTCTTATTTAAGTGGCAATGCCTTTACTTGAGAGCTGCTGTGATTTTTGGTTAGCTGGCCGAAACGGTCCATAAAAGCGCACTGGCCATAAAGTTGACTGAATCATCACAAAAATTCCAAAAGTGAAGAACCAATTGAATTGGTCATAAACGAAAATCAGGCAGCTGATATTCCGTAATCCATGTGCTTTGGTACAGTTGTGCAATGTCTATAAAATTGTTAGCAATTAGATAGCATAATATTTTTTTTTATGAATTTAATGCAGAATCTGGCCAGATGTCGCACTGCAGTTTATTTCCTGACTTTAAAGAGTTGCCAGATAGTAAATATTTAACATATTCCTCTTAATAAAGTTGCTCAAAGTTACTTAACTGCAAAATTGATTGACACAGACGCATCCGTATGTGTTTTTATATTTTACTGCTAGCAACACACACATAAAAAATTAGCTTCTCGCCCATATATACGAAGAAGTATGCATAAATAACAAACATATGTTGATGCAGACCTATCAAAAAAATTAACAAACAATAGCTGGAAGTGATCTTTGGTTTTGGTTTTTTTTTTTCTGGTTCTCTGTGCGTTGTCACAGGGATGAACGGAAACCGGGACAGGGATTAGATTTTTATATGACCAACACCGCAAAAAAGCCTTTGGGCTTGAAAATACAAATCCATCGCAATGGTTTTATGAGTTCATAAAATTGGCGTGTAGGTGTTTACTCTGTATTTTCTGTATTTGTATTTTGTTTTTCTTTTTTGTGGCCAAGCTATCGTGGGAAATTGAAATTGTGAACTTACTTTTGTGCTGAATATTTTATGCGTTTGTGTTGTGTTGTGTAACACTCGTAAATATGAATAAATATACAATCCAATACATATGTATATGTATATGTATATACAGACTGCTGTCCCTAGCAGGGCATTAAAGCTGCAGATAACCCATAATCGTAACTTGATTAGAAATACGATACAGTGTCCCCTTAACAATTTAAGAGCAAAACAAGTATAGACAAGAGTATATTCGAAGGCCTGTCCAAGAGCAACATATAAAAACTTTATTAAACGCAACTACACATAAAAATAAAACGATGACAAAGTACGCGACGCCTATTCCAGTTGTTGTCCTACTGCGTGACTGCGAGGCCAATGTTTGCAATTTTTTTGTTTCTCGTTTTCTGCTCTCTGTTAAACTGATACTCAGATGCAGACTTGGACCCGGCACAATTCAGTTCAAGTTGTTACGAATTTCATTACAATCGTAACAAGAAAACGTGTCTCAACAACTAAATTGCAAAAGCGAAAGCAAAGACTAAAACAATTGCACATAACTAGGCGGAAAGTCATGGACAGAGGCTTGATTGGCTTTTAACATGGGCTCGCACATAGCGCTGTTAAGTAACAGTAAGTGCTTAACATTAGAATGTTAAGCTTTAAAGCAGACTTTTTCATGCTGTTGTTCCTTAAATAGCGCCTCCCACATACTGTTTGCCAGCCCACCCACTTGCCCCACATATTTATGAACAAATTCTCATATTATTTGCCCCTTGGCATATTGCTGTCATACTGCGAATATATTTTGTTATTGTTATCATGCCGGCATTTCCCTTTTTCGTTTTCTGTTTTTGTTTAGGTCAAACCTGCAGCAGCATTTCCTTTCTGCTTTTCCTCTATTTATTTATTTTATTTTATTTTAGTTTTTTGTTCTGCTGACAAGCAGATGCCTTTTCCGACTTGCCCATTTTATTGATGTGCGTATTACTGTGGCAGGTTTTTTTTTTCCTTTTTGCCTGCGGAGGGAGGTGTTAGTGAATTTTATTCAAATTTGACGCTAATGAAATGGCACGTGACAGGGTTGTCAAATGGCATCGAGACAATCGAAAAGTGTCTGTGTGTGCGCATATAAATTGTTATTTTTTGTGGCACAGGAAAAGCTCCAAACAAAATGGCGAATTTTTGCTGGAAGTGGCAACAAAAAGGGTTAAACTAGAAACATTTAAAAAAGAGAATATATAAACGAAAGTTAATTAAGAAATGCAATTTTGTAGCTCGAAATTCATTGTTACTATGACATTATTAAGAATTTTTCTATTGGATTTTATATATTCAAATAAATTGGAATTTTGTTAGCTAGTTAATATGGTTAAGCCTTTAAATGCTTTGATTTTTATAATGCCAGTGTCCTTTGAGAAAATCAGTTAAGACTAAGCTTCTTTTGGGTGTGCTTATGATAAAGTCCTTTATTGGCATTAAGTAAATCTCAAGAGCAAAGACACGGAATAGTCTTAAGTCTAATGTGGTTATAGTTATAGATTCTAGAAGAGGGGGGGCCATATTTAATAACGTTTATAACAATTTCACTAGGTGTATTACAACAGGAACGCAATGCACAATTTGAATAACTAGATTATTTATGTGAACAAATGTGTGTGTGTGTGTGTTTGGAGCATTGGCTTTGCCAGTAATGCTTACTGCATCTGCTACATACATATTAGACACTCTACCAATTTATTAATTTTTAAGGCTTCTTTCAAACTAAACGACCGACTCTGACGGGCTAAACGCGTTGCAGAAGACGCTTCTTCCATTTGAAGAGTGGACGCCAGGCTAGACGCGCAACCGCCAGACGTCGCCAGCTTCATTTGTCCGTCGCTGTGCCAGCAGGATTCTCCTCGCCACCATCTGGGGATGAAGTGGCGTTTGCCTCAATGGCCTTGGCCGCACTGGGATCCGCAATGCTGCCAAAGTAGTTGCCAGTCGGCTCAATCTCCACCACACGCTCAACGTCATCCAGTTTGGGTGGTGCTGGTACCGTCACCATCAATATGCCATCCGCCGAGAATGTGGCACGCGCCAGTGTTGCATCATAGTGCCGTGGCAGCTTATAGCATCTGGTAAACTCGCGCGTTATGCACAACTGTCCCTTGTCGGCCCGATCATCCGACTGTTTGCCTTCGACGCAGATGGTGTCACTGTTCTTGGCCTTGACCGTTAGCTCGGCTAGCTGAAAGTGATGCACGTCCAGCACCACCTTGAAGGTGCCACGTCCCAACGAATCGGGCTCCGTGCCAGTTTCGATGACCACACGTCCTACCAGACAGGAGCCATGACACCAGGCGCTGTCATCGACCCGCAAATGAAACTCTCGGGCGCACACGTCCATCTCGTGGGAGAGATAGTAGCGACGCTGTCGACATTTCGGCTCACCAGCGGACCAATGTCTGCGCGGCGGAAAGTGATAATGTGCTGCGCCATGCTCGTGCTCGTGCTCCCAGTCCCAATCCCAGTGTATGGGCATCGCTGGACTCTATGTGTGGTTTCTACTACGTTCGTTGGTGTTGGTGCGTGTGTGTGTTGTGTATGTTTCGTTGCACACGGAGCAAACGCGTTGCTTTTTGGCTTGGTGCGCCAAAAAAACCGTTGTCCCTGCTCGACTCTTACTAACTAACTAACCAACTCTGCTTAACTAACTTACTGCACAGACCCGCTCGAGTCGAGTGTATGCAAAGTTATTCAAGACAATACGATTCAACTGCGCCAAGCCATTTGCTGAAATCATTCCATTGCCTCGCATAAATATTGCAAATACATACCCTATCGCCCTTTCTCCCAACGAGGGACGCATAAATATCGCCCAACAATGGCGTAAAAAGTAGAACGAACCCATCGTCGAATTGTTTGATCAATATTGTATATTTTTCTACTTCATTCTCTTGCTCTTTCTCGTTTTTTTGTTAGTACTGTCAAGCGCAACCCTTGCAGCTATTTTTGCCAACAATGGGGCGCCAATGAGTTGGAAACAAGCTGCCTGCCGGCGAAACCGAACAGTTATGCGATAATGCTCCAATAACATTATGAAGCAGGGACAACGACTTTATGCAACTAATTGTGGCATTGTCGCAGAACTTCAATGCGAATCGTATATAACAAGCTGGCATAAGCATAAGCTTTGTCTACGCTCTCTGGCAAATGGAACTAATGAGAATCGTGACCTCCATATGGGAGTGAATTTGACACATCCGTAGCATGTTTGTACACGCATGTCTATGTGCATGTAGAACAAATACAGGGTACTGCATTTTAATAATATACCCTATAGCTATACAGTATATTCGGCGTTTGCTAAAGCACTTTAATGCCTTTAGCTTAGCAATTATAACTAAATCAATAACTTTTAGTTAATTCTTAACTAATCTAGGAGATAGAACAAACACCCTGTGGTATGTAACACACATAAGAAAGTATTACAGATGCGAAAACAACAACAAATAAAAGAAAACATTGCATTGCATTGCATCCTAGACAACACTGGTGTTGTCAAGACATTTGCCGCTGCATTGTTGTTGTTTTTGGCCGGGGGTTGAGCCAATTTGTAAAATAACAAAATACATATTTATATACTATATACATACATATATATTACTTATATCGTGCTTGGGGTCAGGCTGTTGTTGTGCAGCACGGCTGCAGCTTGACTGCTGAAAATTGAATTTCTGCTGTTAGCTTTACAGTTTGACAAATTTTTAGCAAACGAGCCAAAAGTGACTACAGCTTGACACAGCAAAATGACAGAGCGTTGTGTTCTTGAATGCAACTGGAGAGAGTTTTAAACAGATTGGCTGTAAGAAGGAGTCGAAAGAAGATGAAGGAGAAGAAGATGTAAGAAGCGAACAGCAAGTCCAAAGTCAAAAGACGGAAATGGTGTTGACGGGTTTGTCGGAAAGTATTAACTAAAACAAAAGCTGTTTATTTATATATAAATATATACTGTTTTTTCTGTGCTTAGCGCTTATGCGACGACGCTAAGACACAATTTACTTAAAGTTAATTAAAAATGTTGTTAAAAACCCAAACAACAACTGCTAAGGAAGCAGAAAGGCAAAGAGTGTGAAATAATACTGTTGCACAAATTTGTATAAACTTTTAAAGTATATAAACCTTATACTAAGCTTTCAACAGTTATGAATTGTTTTCTTTAAGTTTCAGCTATTTTAACGGTGTTCTCTATTTAATACCAAAAGTAAAATCATGTATTATTTTTCAATAAACAAAACTAAGAGTAAACATCAAAGAAGTAATAATCCTAAAGGCGTTAAGTTTAACGCTTATACACAAATGACGTTGTTTGCTTCGTTGATTTCCTTTTTTTTTGCCGCACGTGTATGGAAAATTAACATCAACTTGTTAAAACACAGCCAAGAGAGATGATTTGTTCCCAATCTTAACCAGCCAAGTAATATTGTAAATCGGTTTCAGTGCGATGCAGCTTGCAAAGCGTTTAACAATACAGTATATTAAAGTGAGCTCTATTAAGGACAAGAGGACAATTGCACAATGAAATCATTCAATTGAGAAAATATCAAACGGATGCAAGTGAAAATAAACTTAATTACTGCATAAAAACGTGAGTGTGCGTAATTACCCATAAATAAATCTATAAAAAAAACTTTAATTTGATTGCAATAATCCAATTAAGAGCAAAATGCCAACAATATTAAATCGACATGTCTTGGGTAAACCTTTTAAGTTGTAAGTTTTAAACTAATAACAGAATAAACAGCGCTGGTGACACCTAATCGGAGTCCTTTTCTACCCTTCACTCAAGTTAAAGGCCATGCGATTAGAGGCAAAATTAATGAACCCGCCATACCGCCAACCCGGGATACTGTTCGGGTGTAAGCATATTAATTAAAGAGTCGGCCTTGGCTAAGTTGTGATAGCTGAGGGATGCTTTAGCAACATGATTGGCAACTAATTGCATTAATGCTTTCCCCCACATTCGCGCATTCAAGCTGAAGCTACAGCTATGTAACATATATATTCCCAATAGACCAGCTGCTAACTGGGTCAGAATTGGGCAGTTTAAGCCAGTGAAAAGCATTGGCATTAAAGTCAAGCACTATTGAACAGGTATGCTAAATAGTTGCTGCGTGCGAGCAACAACATTAATAAATAACCCATTCTAAAATACTATGGGTGCTTTAAACTGCCACCTTTCGTAAGTGAGCTGAAGTGAAATCATGCATTCAAAATTCACTTACTTCCGGTTATTTTAATACGCAAAAGCAAAAGTCAGGCCACTCCACACTCTAGCAAGGAGCTGAGAATGGCTGTTGGAGTGACCCAATGCTTAGTCGCTTGTGTAATGCGAAGTTAGTAAATGTCCAAATGAATGACTTCACTTGACTTTAGTTAAAAAAGTATTTACTCATATTTTGCAAAGACTGGAGTGACGGTGAACATGTGTTTCCCTTCTCCGTGTGGTTTTTTGTACAGCAGCAATTATTTACACATCAATGCGTTTCACTCGTCGGATGATGAGAAAACTCAACCAAGAACACATGTAATATTCTGCATATCCCACAGACTACATACGAACGACAACGATAATCAAAAGTTTGTGGTGCACACACACACACACACATGCACATCTTTAAACGGGAGAACTGCCAATCTAAAGTAAATGTACAAAAAGTAAAGGTTTCATAAAATTCCTGTTAGCCAAGTCATGAAAGTATTGCGATTTTATCGTAAACAATTTTTAATATGAAATTTTATATTCACCCTTCCAACATTCCTTTAAAAATGTAACATAGCAATAAATAGATACATAATCGAATACATTTAACAATAAAGAGTTAAATTTAGACTAGAAATGCAAAACGTTAACATCAAGCCATATAAATTAGTAATTAAAGTTCTTAAAAAAACTCTCCGTTTACCCCTTGCAATAAACTATTATTGAAAGTTTTCAAACATTTACTGAACATTGTTCTATTTGTTGTTTTAACTCGTGTGCTGCTTAATTGAAAGCCCATAGGTATTTCATATAGTTTTTTGGCCTCAATAATTAAAATATATTTAAATATGCATATTTGCGTTGTGGGTGTTGCAAGTATGACCTTTAAAACGCGCAACAACTCACACCATGCCTCAGTACATTTGTAATGCCTCACATTCCTCTTACCACCAACAAACCCCTTTCACTTTAGGCATTGCTTGAGCAGTGCTTCTTGTTTGTAGTGCAACAAATGTTAAGCATCGTGCTCTGAAAGGCTGAAAGGCGCCCCGGTTCATGTCGAGCCTCTTTAAATTGTCAAGGCAAGATGGCCCCGTTAGTTGCGGCTGAAACTAAGCCCCCTTTTAGAAGCCGCCTCCAATAGTCGGGCAGTCGTCCAAGTAACAACCCCTCGTTAGTTACGGCCATATGCCTTTTATGTAATACACCACAGGCAAAAAAAGAATGTCAGGCAGACGGGGGTAAACAGCTCAAAGGTTGTGCGATTTTGGGCTTGTGCGTGTGTGTGTGGAATTCTTGTATATGGTAGTGTGCAGGCAACACAGATGTGTTCTGCTTTCTCATTCCGTGGGGTTTATGATCAATCATTTGCCTTGGCTGACTGCGGTTAGAATGGTTGGTCCACCTATTTCTCCCTCTCTCTCTCTTTGACTGGCGCCTTTTCTCGTCTCGTCTCGTCTCGCCTCTGACAAATCTTTATCTGTGTGTCCTGACTTATTTATCCCTTTTGGCCGTTTGGTTTTTTTTTTATTTGCCAGGGCTTTTTATGTCATGTTTATTGATGTGTAAAAGTCATAAAGTCAAATTGAACACTTGCAAAAAAAAAAGATAAAAAAATATTCTAAAAAAATACATTTGTATATATCTTGAACGAACCCCTGCGCTGTATAAGATTAGTTTCAAGAAGAAGGCATATATGTCATTTGCTTATTTTGCAAATAAGTTTCCCCTCCATTGAACTGCAGTATTTGTTTTAGACCTATGCATTTGCATTTGCTGGAATTTAAGACTTACCTCGTTGCTTTGGTGGCGTTAACTGCGGCGCCATCTTTGAACCATTGGAACTGCATGCGTGACGAGCCCTGGGCCGTGCAGGATATGATGAACTCGCTGTCCTCGCGCACCGCTGCCTGTGGTTGATTGACGCTCAGGTCCTGCAACGAAAAGCGAACCACAGAACCGAGTTTCAGTCCAGATTACCACAATATGTACACTAATTAGACGACCGGTTGAAGCTGGTGCAGGAGCAGAAGGAGTTGGGTATTTGACTGTTTCGGTCCCACAACTCCTGTCAAGCGACACAAACTCTTGCCCCAGGGAGGGTGGACAGTGAAAAAGGTGGGGAAAGGTTTTCCGGCTTGTCGGTTATGTTAATGCAAACCTAATTGCAGTAGCAGTGGCACTGACAGAGGCATGATGAGGCCAATTGTTCATATACGTTTGCCACAATAAATAAATAATTATTTGCCGGGTATGTGGCAAGCGACAAGTGCCACATTGTTGACATGTTTATGCGCGTATTTATTCACACTGTACTTGCATTGTTTTTACTACATACTATTATTGTTATTGTTATTTTGTTTTTCGTGTGTGCGTGTGTGAGTATATGTGTATGTAAATGCCACACAAGTGGCAGCCAGAGTAAATAAATTAATGTGTAATTTATAACGGACATACAAGCGGAGACACCTAGTATATCTATATGCATATATGTCATGTTCGCATTAACAGGCGGATATATATAATTATTTTTTTTTTTTAATTCATATATACACCAGAGAACAGAAATCAATAACGTGATGCTTCAATTGATTGATTGAGCCTACAAAGCTGACATCATACACACATCTGCATATGTTTTTGCAAATATAAACAAAAAAAAGGTGTCAAGTTGATAATTTAACAGCATTTCATAAAGTGGTATTAAAAACAATTGTCAGCAGACAGTTTGTGTGTGTGCGTGTGAACTTAAAACGGAGCCAGTTGATTTGATTGAAAGCACATTAAGTTGAATTAAGCAGATCACAGCTCGTATGAGTAACACTTGAACAAATATGTGTTTTATATTAATTGCCAATATTCGAGGAAACATTTGGAATAATTTATAAATTGTTTGCGCCTTGTCTTTTGAGATTTGTATTGATATGTATTTTAAAATACTCATACTTACCAACATATTTAATGGTGGATTCTCGTCGAAATGATGAAAATTGGAGACAAGTGTAAAGTTTCCAATACGTCCACGTTCTACCATTCGGGTAATGGCCTCACGAATTCGTTGGGAATCACCTTTGATGCCAAAGAAATGAAATGTGATATCCAAGCGATCGGTGGTATTAGATATTAATTCTAAATCGCTTATTTTTGTTATGTTGAAGTTGCGTAAAACGCGTGTTAACTGCAAATAAATGATTGAATAGAAATGATGCTTGAATAAAGTTATCATAAATTGTATTGATTTATTGAATTTATGTCTTCTAAAAATACACAAAACGCACTCAGTCAGCAGGACATTATGGCAAATTGACAGCATTTGGTTTTCTGAGCACATGACATTGATTTTTATTACCCAACTAGCTTTGCTCCTTACCTAAGCACTGAAGGTCCGAACGCTTTGGGTGTCTTTAGCTCGTTGGCTCGCAAGTTTCTCATCATATCATATAAATGATAATATATTCGGGTAAATGGCACTATTGAGCATTGGGCACGCATTACTTACACACAAATAAAAAAGCCAATGTCACAGCAAAAAGGTAAAAAAAACTGCCATGAAGCTAATACGTTTACTATAAGATACCCTAGTTTTACAGGTTGTGATTTTGAACGGGTAACTAAACGCCAAATATCAAAAAACTAACAAATTATTCATATTTTCCTTTATTATTAAAGTTACAAAAAAAAGCTAAGAGCTACTTTTGTACACAGGGGAGCACTTAAAGTGAGTGGCCTTCACTTAGTTTTTCTTTAGCTCTCTTGCTTATCTAGCCAACTTAAAGTTCAAAGTTTTTTTTCTTATGCTCTCTGAAATTGGCTATGAAATGCAATTTTGCTTTTGCCTAACAAAAGTTTGCTTCATTTTCTTGTGCTCGTTGCACCACCGAGTATCATAATGTGGGGTCAGTGTGGGTTATTGTGCACTGTCTGCCTTATCCTTATTTAAATGATTATGCATTATGTTAAAGTCGTTTGCTCCCGACTACTTGCCGCTTCCATTCCAAGGGTCATTGCTCTGACCAAAAGTATTTTTTCCGCTAACTTTTGCAGTGTATGCCAGAGAACGTATGCCAAAGGACCGCAACTGTCTATTTAAATATTAATATTATTGAGCTATCTGCTTTTCATGGTGTTGCAGGCTTTGAAGCTGTTTTTGAGCAAGCAGCTAGTTTTATATAAAAGTATTCAAAGTAGTTGTTGCACTCGTTCGTTTTAAGCTGGCAACTGTCACTGAAAGTACTATTAACTTGGCAAGTAAAGGCCAATATGGCAACGCTTCATTTGCCACCAGAGCAGCATAAAGAGGACGTTCAGAAAAACCCAAAGCCAGCTAGAAATGCAATTTGAGGCATTTTCAGTGGGTAAAATGTGAAAATGTTGTAAAAGCTAAGGCGAAAAAATGAAAGGCAACTGCAAAACTACCTAAAAATGAAGAAAAATGTAAGTTTAAAAGCAAACTCAGAAAAAATGAAAAAGGTCACAACATAAAATAGTTTAGTCAGAAAAACTAGACAGGCTTCTTTTCTATTTCTACAGATGTCTCAGATGAGAAAGCGTATCTCTTTGGACAAGATGTCTAAACGACAACCACAACTACTCTATTATATCAGCCAAAGCAAATGTACTTGCTTCAAACACTTTAAGCTCTTAAACACAAACACACACTTCACACACACACACACACACACATACGCGAAGAGCAATTAGCACTTTTAATTAACACAACATTAAAGCAGTGCACAAATTGTGGCAGTAGAAAAATATCCAAGACTTAGATGGCAACCAAAGGAGGCCAGCCATGAAATCAGAGCTGACAACAAAAGTAAAATTGCCTTGCCTCTTAAGAAGTTGACTTTCAAGGCAGAAAATGAACTGCCAGTGAAGTCAGCTCTGGGAAAACTTAAAACTGTGCGAAACGTGGCAGCAATCAGCCGTTTATTGATAGTTATTACAATATTTTCTATACTTTTTAGTAGTTCACGCCTGGTCGACGTGCCCCGTGTATAATAATAAAAATAATTATTATTATTATAACTATTACATTCGTGTTGTTGTTGTTATTGTGCACTTTGTAATTATATCGCACAAGTGCAAAAGTAATGCAATTTTGTTGCTCTAATTAGCGCACAGCTTCAGCTTCTGTCTTAGCATGCAACACGAACAAATTAGCTCCTCTGCTCCTCCACTCTCAACGGAACCATTGTTCCATAGCGCCTAAATATCAACAATGCAGCATGCTGTGAGAAAAATAAGAAGAAAAAAAAACAGCAACAACACACTAACGGTCACACTGAAGTGTTAAGTAAAGAACGGAACGGTTCCTGCTGTCCACTTCAGCAGCAGCGGCCGTCGATGTCGTCAACGGTAGTGGAAAAAACTTCACTCAACTTATGTAAATATATAGTTAAGGAATTAATAAAAAAAAATGCACAACGAACAAAAAGTAAAAAAAAGAACTAAAAAGAAATACCACACAGCAGCAGGAGTGGGTAAGAAAATAAATATTTTTGGTTAATAAAAATGAATTTCCCGTTTGCCCGCTGTGTGCATTCTTGCCGTTGTTTTTTAATAAATATTGCACAAAGTGAAAACTTGCAAACGCTGAGTAGCAGCAAAAAAATGTGCAACAGTCAATGTGCTGCAAAGTAGCATTGAAAGTTCACTGAGAGCGAGGCAAGAAGTGCGAGAACAGACTGATCCTGTTCGGTTCCTTGTTTGTTTGCGCCTGTTGGCCAAAAATGTTTCAAGTTAAGACCATGGAAAATAAAATTAGCAGATTGTTCGCTCAAAAAACTTCGAACAACGGCTAGCAACTTTGGCTGTTGCTCATTTTTGCCTTGAGCTTGCTTAAATATAAATGACAATTAGCTTAAAATTGCTTTAACTTAATCTACAAATAGTTAAATTTTTGTTGCATTTTAAAGCTACTTTGAATCTTTTTCCGCTAGCCTATAGACTTAAGTTACTTTGGCTTAGTTGCATATTTGTTTTTTGTGTGCATCCTGCTTGCACTGCTTTCTTATGCACCCAGCTGTCAAGCAGTTCCTGGCAGCTAAAATCTTTAACCCTAGAGTGGGACACATCTTGAATAAGAACTTTTTGCTGGCTCGTATCGTTTTTATCTGAACGCTGTGCTAATGGCGTTTTAATTTCAACATTCGAAAAGGCAGACAAGCGTGAGTGGAGTTAAATCAGTTGTCTAGAGACTGGCTTTTGTGTGTGTGTGTGTGTGTATGTGTGCTCAGTAACAGCAGTCGGGTATTTGATAAAGCAAAATTACCAATGGAAATATGCCAAGTGAAATAATTAAGACAAGAAGCGAAGTGCAGAAAGTATAAAATGTACATTTAAACGTTGGCGGTTATTTTAATTAAGATATCTGTCCTTTTTTTATCTGTGCAGTGGCGATGAGTGCAACAGTAACTTGGGGCTTTCTGGCTAGAAGTTGGCAACATCTGCAACAAAATACAGTTAAAAATCACAAAGTGTACGGCAAGATATTTGATGCCAAGTTTGCTTTGTTTTGTGCAACTGACAAATATTCTTTTGGCCATTACCTGTCTGCAAACTTGCCACCTAATAGGACTTAACTGGCAAAAAGTTAAGAGTTAAGAGCCGTCAACACTGGCTAACTTTCTCGAGGGTTCTTTAATTACTCCATCTAAGAAAGTTTCTTTAGTTTTCTCGGACCATGCAATTTCTTTTACTTAAATGTAAGAAATGTGCTATCAAACTAAGAGCCAACTAGGCCTTAGGGCTTCCAAAGTATTTCATTAAGTTGTATATTTATATTATTTCAATGGCAACCCTCGCATGCAAACAGCTTAAGGCATCTGCATGCATATCGGCTTTGACAATTCTTCTTCTCTCGCAAGCTTGCCAAGTTTTTTGGTGTTGCCTTCAACTAGGCGCCGTTTCGTTTCGTATCTAAAATGTTGGCTTTTATGTTAATGTACTTAAGTGGACTGTGAATATCTTGTTACAAAATCCTTCCCACCCCGCTGTATAAATGCGCACAATTTGTAAACTAAAATGGCCACTTGTATATCTGCTTTTTCCCATTCACAGTTTCGTCGCTTTCAAAACACACACCTTGAGGCACCCAGGAGCAGAGAAGCTGAAGCGGCATCGTATCGTATCATCCCAAAAATGCCGGGCGTTGTCTTCTTAATCGTTGTGCCAACGGCGAATTTTGAGCGTGAGTTGATTTACGGTAAGTGGGCAAAAAGCACGCGAGAAATTGAATGAGCGCTGAAGAGCTAATTAAATAGAAAGATACAAATTTGTTTGCCACACTCTGGCCTTACATGCGCCACAATATTTGCAGCATGTGGCAGGCCTAGTAATGGCAGAATGAGTCCATTCCCCTGGCACATCAACTCCTCCCCTCTGTGCCATTGGCTCTGCATGTGGTGGTGCTTAGGCGCATAATTATGTTGTTTAGTTGCGTTATTAATTATTTTATGACATCGTAAAAGTGTAAAACTGTTCTAACAGCGCCTAAAAGCATGCCTCAAATGGTGCCCACAATGCACAACACACACACTAAAAACACACATACGTGCTAAATCCTTTATCTTCTTTTTTTATACATTTTTTTTGCTCCTCTGTTTGTCCGTTTAAAGAGGTTTACACGCCCGAACATTTTGCTGTCTAAAAATTGAATATTAAATTTTAATTAGCCAGTCTGAGTGGGGTTAAGTGTTGGCAAGTGGAATGGATGCTGTGGCATACGGGGCATGTGGCATGTGGCATGTTTATTTACTCGCAAGCAGAATGTGTAAACATCAAGCTACCAGGCAGATGAGGAGTTAAAGTTAAGTAGTCCTTGAGCATAGGTAGGGGTGTAGAATGTGCTTTGGTGGGTTGGGTTGGGAGGGGCAAAGTGAATTTGTTCAAAGCACAGCGCTGGGAAACTTAATCAGATTTGCTTCGTTCTGCATAAGCACATCAAGTTAATTTGCTTATTAGGTTGTTTTTTTTTTTTACATTAAGAGAGCTGGTTGGGGACTGGAATTGGTTTGCTATGAGTTTCATTTTGCACCCTTACAATAAACCTGGGCTAAATTCTGCAATTTAAAGAAGTTGAGCATCAAATATTCTGTTTGAAACTCATTTAATATGTTCAGCAGCGGCAAAAGTATAGTCAATGTAACCATATTTATTCGTCTTGTCACCACAATTAATAAAACATAATAAAACATATTAATTTTTGGCACAACAACCTAAACAATCAAGTGCCAATCATTTATCATAATCAAAGACAATAAAAACCCATCAAATACCATAATTTATGAAACGATAAACAAAAACTTGACAACAAAAATATGTCAGCTTGTCAGGTTCGATTTGTTGATGTGTGTGTGTGTGTGTGTGTGTGTGTAGCATTTGTTGTTCTGCTACTTTCGATTATTAATCAAATATTTATTTAAATACTAACACACACACACACGCAGAGAGAAAAGTTGGCCATCAATGAGCATCATCCTTAATTTTGTCTGTCACCATGGCACGGTTTCTAGCTGATAATGACAATGAAGCTGAGAGGGGAAGGGGAAGAGGAAGCTGTGGCAACTGCGGATGGGCGTGAACAAAGTTGCGTGTAGTCAAAGTCAAAGTAATATAAATGACTTTTTCCAATGCAAAAGTAGGCAATAAACATGCGCTCTTGGCAGCAGCTCAAAAAGTGCAAAAATCCAAAACTCTCTAAAAAAAAACAACACCAAAGAACAAGAAGACAAGAAGAAGAAGTAGAAGTCATAGCGAAAGCAGCAGAAGTACTAGCAAGCAAAGAACAAATATAAAAGAAAATGAAACAACAACTTGACACACACACACACACACAACCACATACACACTTGTGTCAAGTCATTGAGGAGAATGCTGAAGGTGTCAGACATAAATCACAGGGCTCAATGCCATGCCAAAGCGTTTGCCCCCAAAAATTTGCAAAAGTCTTCAAGTTCAGGAACAAGAAAACGGAAAACAGAACAAACAGAGAGAGAGAGAGAACGAAAGAGTGAGTGGGGCGAAATGAAGGCCAGTTGGCTGAGAAAGAACTATGCCACAAGCAAAGACTTGGCAACTTATAGCAGAAAATGATGCTGTGCCCTGACCTAAGCTCATTTAAGCTTTATTTTGGCATTTGTCAATGCGCGTGGATTTATATAACATTTCGAAGTCTTTCTCTTACTCGAACTTTCCCTTTTCTATCTATATTCTATGTGTGTAATAAATTGTGATTCTCGGTGTGGTTTGATTTGATTTGATTTTTGCCCGCCTGCCGCCCGCCTGGTTGCTGTTGTATTTGCTTAGCTCAAGTGGAGCTTTCGCCCACATACACCCTTTGAAGTGGCTTAATTAATTGCAGCTCAAAAAAAAAAAAACAAATAGGGAAAACAAGAGCATATAATAATTAATTTAATTATTAAATGGATGTTTCAACTGTTTTTGTTGCTGTTGTTGCAACAACTGTTGCATAAATTATATCATTAACACTTGCGGTTGTTTAACTTAAGCCATAAATTTAATTATTGCAATTCACATAGCTATGCAGCAGACCAAGCTGTGTGGTCAACTGCTGTTTAAATAAAGCGCGCAATTTCGTTTCGTTTCTTTTTTTTACGTTCAGAAAGTAAATATTTATTAAATGCTTAGCTGCGGGCTATTTAAAAAAATTTTGCTAATTAGAAAATAAATCGTACAATTAAAGGGAATTAAACAAATTGTGTCTATTTAAAATGTTTGATTAACAAATAAACCTTTTTTGCCTGAGCTTAACCATAAACTCGTTTCAGTAAATCAATATGAATTTGTGCCTTAAATATTGTCATTAATTAATATATTTGTGCCTTAATTGCTCAACAATCAACAACTGAATCGCAATCATAACTTGTCTTTGCAAAGGTGTAGTACTTCATCTCTTCCACCTTTATGTTTTATTTACTGGCAGGCACTTCAAATCATGCTATAACCGACTCTCCGACTGCCAGTGCCGGCGGTGCTGGCCATGGCCAACATCATCCGATGGGCAGTGGTAACAATAATCTGAACATCAATCTTCCGGAGAATAACAACGCAATACTACGACTCGAAGTTGAATTACGTGACAAGAATGTGCCCAAGTATAGACGCGGCGGTGGTGCTGGTGGTGTGGCTGGTGCTGGTCGTGGTCGTGGTGCTGGTCCGGGACGTGGTGCAGCAGCGACGGCTGCAAAGAGAGCCGCACCTGCTGTTGGAAGAGGAGGTGGAGCAACGAGTGGTGGCACAACTGCTGTGCCACTGGACAGTCGTAATTTAGTGGTACCATTGGAAAAGGTGAGTCAAACAACTAACTTAACCTGCACCACTCAACTGAGACAAGCGAGCTACGCAACACTTACAAGTTGACTTCTGTTGCTGCTGTTGTTGTTGTGAATGCACTTAACCAAAAGGAACGTGACTGAAGCACAGTGCATAGTCAAAAGAGTGGATGAAAGGAGAAAGGGCTAGAAAGCTGGATTTAACAATGTAAAATTGCAGCTGTATTGTCTTTGTGTATTTATGTGTGGTTGAGTGGTTGACCATTCGCCAAGCTTAAGCTCAAGCGCTGATTTTGATGAATGAGGGTCAGCCAGCTTGGAAAGTGACAACTAAATCCAAGACCAAGATAATCAGCAAGATGAAAAAGCGCGACAAAAGATTGATGACTGTCAGCTTTAAAGCCACAAAGATAAAGACCATCTCGTAACTGTAACTGTAACTGTTTTTCTCTTACTTTCCTCACACACAGTGAGAACAATCCAATTAGATGCATAAGTTAAGGTTGAAGCTATCGTTTATTAAGCCCCCCGGAGGGTTTGTTATTGTTTCGCTTCTGTTTCTATTTCAGGTACTTGAGGAGTTACTTGTCAAGCTTGAAATTGAGCACGTTACTTGGACAACGAGCAAAAAAGGTTATTTCCATCACGTCGTTTTCCCGCTGCAAGCTGGCGATGCCTGCGAGACAACACTCCACTGTCTAACAGAGCTGGGCATTGGCACTAAATTGAATTCCAGTGTCAGGTAAGTTGAGACATTGAAAGTGAGTGCCGCCAAACAGCTCACAGCTTACAGGAAACAGTAAACGTGCCCGGTAAGCCAACAAGTCGCCAGCCACTTCATGCAACAGCTGCTTTAGCACCTAACTCCCGACTGCCGACTCGTGGCAACTCCTACTCGGTTAGCTTTTTAATAAAAAATGCAGCGCAGCTTAAGCTCAACAGCACTGGAAACTGGGTACTGGGTACTGGGCCATGCAGTTGTTAAGGTCTTAAGGGCTTGGAGAGGCAAGTTCACATATTTTGATTGCCTTCGGGCAAAAATGTAGCAGCAGCGAGCTGCTAAAAATGAAGTTTTAGCTAAGGGCAAGGCTCATATCGATTTGCCGTGCAACAGCTGTATAGCAACAGGGTATTAAACTGGCATTTGCTCTGAGATTGGTCACTAGGCAAAAGGTAAGCAAAATAGAAATGAAGTTTTTCATTCGTTTATTAATCCAACCGAATACCGAATGGACTGGCAAGCAGTGTATTAGGCAGAAAGGCTTTATAGTACATAGTAGTAATTTATTTTGTTTAACAATGAAGCTTGCTTACTGTTACAGCAATGCTCCAAATTAAGGCAATTGAGCTAATTGAAAATAGCAAACTTAACATTTGGTGAATATCAACGCCTTCCACTTTGTTGCTACATGAGACTGAATTAAGCAACAGTGCTAATGCCTTTGCATTAAGCAAAAACAATGAAGTGGCTTAAGTAGCCCTACAAAATAAATTAAAGATGAACAGTCAAAGACCAGAAGATGCCAGTGAGCAGTAAGCTGGAACAGACAGACGGGTAGACAGACAGACGGGGAGGAGCAGGTGTGATAATCATTTAATGGCATTAAGCAGGTGCATTAAAATGCAGCCAAAGGTGTGGCCAGCTGTTAAAGGGGGCGGACAAGGCAGGACAGAGATGAGGTAAGGGTAGCTCAGCTCTGTGTAGTGCATCTGTTTACCTTGAGATGAGTGGCAGGTCAAAGGTAGCTGGATGCGGAGGGTGCTTTCGATGAGAAAAGTGATATTTAAGCTGTTTAATGTGCACAGAATGCAATTAAGTTTCGGAGCCACGAGGAGAATGGAGATGAAAGCTATGCAGTGGAGCAGTTGCAGCTGGTAGCTAGCAACTGGCTGCCTAAAATAGCTAGAGGATTAAGCAGGACACAGCAGCTAGCTAGCGTTTCACAGCTGTCAGATTGATATGCCTAGAGCAGGCAGGCAGCGGCATACTTAGAGAAAATAAATAGTATAAATACTTGCTTAGAGATGGACAAGAAACTAAGTCATATCAAGAAGCTAAACGTGATTTTATCTCAGTGTATGTCGGTTAAGTCAGCTAAGTGTATAATGCATCAAACCACCAAAGCTATGTATGCATGACTTGCTTTAGTTGTGCAGAACAAAAATGGATATTTCCATATTCAAATGCATTGTGTTTTGTTCATTCTTTATTCTCTCGTCTGTATTTTGGTTTTCTTTTACAGTGTTCTACCCTGCAGCGTGAGCTATGATGCTATCACAGATGCGTCCAACATGCAAGATGATTACAGGTATGTATATATGAGTATGAGTATGAGTACGAGTATGAAAACGATTCTAAGAATAGAGTAGGTGCTATCAGCCTGCGTAGTTTTAATATGAGACATATTTTGTTTGACAACGACAACTTGGCTTTTGAGTTAACTGCTCCTTTGTGGGGAAACTAATTTCTGTTTCTGCAGCTTTGCCATTCAAAGGCTTTTGTCATTTCACAAACTTTCCCTTTCACTTTCAGTGTTTGTTTATCTAGTCGCTGGCAATCTTTGTCACAAGAATTTCGCACTTCTATTGTGTTTACTCTCTTCACTGGTGTTTATGCCACATACATAAACAGAGACACAACTACTTTGTGCTTGGAGTGACCGAGTTTGCAACGAAGAAGTGAGAACGTCGAAATTTCCATATGAAAGCCAACGATTTAATGACTTTAAGCCCATCAAACTCATGCATAAAGCTTGTAAACACAATCAATTTGATTTTCAGTTCAAACACAATTCAATCAAATTTATGCTTTTTAAGAACTTCTCTTGCAATATGCATATAGTAAAAGATAAAGAAAAGATAACTAACTTATTGAGCCTTGAATAAGTGCAATTTGAACTGGACTTTAGATAAAATGCCTTCAATCAAGGTTAAAAGATTCAATTTTAAAGAAAGTGTTTAGCTTTCATCAATAAGAAATGTTATTCCACTGTCTGTACCCTAAACTAACACCATGTGCAATTCAATAACAAGCTAAGAATTTTCAATTAATAAAATAAACTAGAGTTGTGAACTTATGTGCCACAGATGTGAAAAGTTCTCACATTATTGGCCATTGCATTTTATGATTGTTTAATTGTTTCTTTGTTGTATTTATTGCAACTGCTTGCAGCGACGACGCCGAGGAAGCCTCCAGATGGAACAATTTTGTGGAATCAATTAAGTCGAAACTAACCGTCAAGCAGGTGGTGGATGGAGTGCGAGCTGGCGGTTCTTTATCCTTTGACTACCTGCTGCTAATTGTTACTGCCGAGTGAGTGAGCTGCAAGATAGTTTTCATTGCAGAGATTGCTAATAGATAGAGTGTGTGTTGTGCAAACTATGGATTTCTTGCAGTTCTCTGGCTGCTTTGGGTCTGGTGGAGAACAATTCACCAAATATTGTTGCGGCCATGTTGGTTTCACCGCTTATGGGCCCCGTTATGTCGATTACATTCGGCGCAATTATCTCGGACAGAGAGCTAATGGTAAGTGGTCTGCAATAGCAGCAGCAGCAGCAGCTGCTGTTGCTGCTGGTTTATTCGTAGCTATCTGCAGCTATTGCTGCTTTTTCTGCTTTTGCTGCATTGTCTGCGGTTGGCCCAAAACCAATTCAATTCGCTTTTGTGTGTGTGTGTGTGTGTGTGCGGGAACAACAAATTGCACAGCTCTTTGCTAGAAGTACCAACAAAACATTGCAATGGACTGGCATGCAGTCGGACTGAAAAGGGAGAAAAAGCGCTAGAGTCAGGAATTGCATACAGTTTTTGGGGCCCATTGGCAGCACACTTTTACGCTTTGTGGTGTGATTTATGTATGAGAAAAATGACAGAAGAAAATAATAATAATAAAAGCTATTTTTGTCCCGAAAATTGTTGTGCCAGTCAGTCGTTTGTCGCATGTCGCATGTCGCACACTATTGAAAAGGCTCGACTCCCCAAAGAATTCTCTGCCTCTCATAGTTGCAACAGTCAAATGCAGCACAACAAATTTGTGTATGCGAATTTGTAACATATTTTCAACACTTTTGTGTTGTGTATTGAAATTGGTTAGAGTTGTTGAGTATTTTGTTGACAGTTCGATGATGTGTGTTTAAATGCTATTTCTTTTATGGTTAAAATTCCCATGAATGAAAATCGTTTAGCTTTACAACACGTTAAACGAGTAATTTGTGGGAGAAAAAAAAATAAAATCAATCAACTTTAGTTTAATAAATACAAATATATAATATTTTCTTACTAGCATTTTTAAAGAATTAAAGATAGAGTTTAAAAAAGGAAGTTGTTGTTGATATATTCTATCTAATCACACCTTAGTAAGTGTAAATTCGCTTAAGTCCAGAGCTGCATTACAGCCGCAAGGCATTGCTCTCATACGAGTCCTTACAAATGCACAGAAAATCTTTGCAAAGTAGTCCTAATTTTATATTTAAATCCAGCTATTTATAACTCAACTTCCTGCTTGTGCTGTTTCTATAAATAAAAGCAGTCTGCGAGTTCATCTTCTTCGTTTGTCCGTCGAACATTTGGCGAAAAGCCGACAACACAAAACGTGGGCAAACAAAACTTAAGCTACTTAAAATTAAAAGAAAGTACCACTCAAGGCATTATCCAAAACTCAACTAGCAAATAAAACTTAGCGTCAACTGCAGCAGTTGTCTTTGCTTATGCCGCCATTACCAATTCTATGACACTTGAGAGGCAACCATAATTGTCAGCAGCAGCCAGAGCGAATTCTATGAAAGAGATAAGACCCCAAAAGCGAGTTGCGCTTCATAAAATTCGCAGGTGCGCTTTATAATAAACATATTCATTTGGCAAAGCGTATAAGACATCCTAATTGAAAGTAAATATAAGCTGTCAAAGAATACACAAACATAAAAAATAAAAACAAAATTTATAAAGCAAACAATTGTTGCCAACACTTTTAATGACTGCGAGAGCCAGACTCAAAACCAACGAACCTGCTTTGGTCTGAGGTTGTGCCCCTGGAGGGGCAACTGCAACTGTCTGCTGACACAATTTCAAAGACTGCGGGCACACACACACAGAGCCAAAGCATTCTCATACTAGATACATATTTTGATGTCTAAGCACATGTCTTATGCTGTGCGTCGTGTACTTCAATTAAATTTTAATTGAAATGAATATGCTGCAAGCATATATTTGTGTTTGTGAAGTAGCTCTGGTTGCAGCATAATCTATGCCACAGCAGATGTTTGCACAAATAATGTTACCAATTTCATTTGATACACCCTAATGAAAGTTTATTTTAATTTCAATGCAATGTTTTAGTTTTATTGCAATAAATACTATCTGAAAAATGTAAAGCTTGTTAGTGAATATTTGATAAAGACATTTTATGAATGTTGTGACAATTGTTTAAGCCATTTTCATACGCACACACACACACACACGCTCAGTCCAACTAACTCTGCAGGACAAAACACAAGAATGTGTGAGAGCTATCCGCAAAATGTGCATAAAATAAATATTGACAAATGAAAAAATGCAACGACTACGAAATAATCATAAAGTTGCTCAATAAAAACTAAATGCTTTGTCTATATATGTTGTATATTCATGAATGTTTATGGTACCATCTGTCAAGAGTCGTTTAATATTATTGAAATTCACTTTTTGTTCAATAATAAAAATACTGCCAATGTGTTGAATGCTAGCTATAAAATATTTTCACACCATTTAAAGTTGATGCAATTGTTTTCGCACATTACTCATACGAACTGTGAGCTGATCCCCTTGTTATGTTAACATTTAAATATTCACACGTACCTGCAAGGGGGAAACAGAGAGAGAGAAAGATAACAAAACGCAAACAAACAACGATTGCAGTTTACTTTAATGCTGCTAGTTGCTAGCCAAAATTGCTGTGGCAGACTCTTTAAACTGCATTTACCGCCATTTTATTTGCAAAAGTTTTTAGCGCACAATATTTAAACAGTTGTCAAGTTGTTGTTTTTACTGTTGTTGTTGTTGTTGTTGGAGACAAGTTGTCCTGCATGCGCTGCACATCAATTGAGGTTTGGGGAAAGGGTTGAAAGACGCCAAGACTTAGAAGGCAACGAAGACGACATCAGCTGGCTGACATTAAAACATTTTCGTTTTGTGTGCAGCTGCCAAAAGCAGTTTACGCTGCGTGGCTGCAAAATTTGGGTTAACATGTCACGCACCCACTTGCTACTTGTTCGTATTCTTTTACTTTACCCACAACTCTTTTCTTTCTTCGCCATACATCTCATTTGTCAACTATGCTTGCTGGAAAGTATGCTACATTATCGCTTAAAGTGTCGCTGACTGACGCCACTTGGCGTTCAACACACAGACCACAAACGCCATATATATATATATATAGATTCGTTCCACTTTAGTCTTCAACAAACACAATGCAGCAGCAGCAGCAAAAGGAGAAATAGCAAATGCAACTATTATACGAATATGCAAATTTCTAATCACTATCGAGAGTTGAGGTGACTTTGATCGATTTAGATATATATATATTTAATATGTATCTAGATAATTCAGAAATAAACATATTAACAGCAAGTTTTAAAGTCGATAATGGCTGTGGTGTAAGCGCATTAAGTTGTTGGCTTAAATCTAATGTTTGAGCTAATTGCAAATATTAGTTTAAGAGGTTGAACTTTCCTTCAAATCTTAGGCAAACTTAAATAATAAACCCTTTTTCAGTTTATAAATTCTGTTTTCACAACCAAGCTCCACAGATTATAAAGAGCATTAACTGTTTAATTGTAGAATTTGAAGGTTTTGAAGTTGGTTGTTTATCTAATAAGTGTAAATGAACTTTAAACTTAAGCAGCACATCAAATTAAAAGCTCTACCAACTGAACAAATAATAATACAATTCAAGCGTACGACAATCTTTTGAAAAACAATAGCTTCAAATTGCTGTTCAAATTGTGTATAGTACTTTAGAAAATCTTATAGAGTATTTAACAAGTTAATTAAGAGCATTTATTTGCAGCGCGTTGGCTTCCTAAGCTTGGGTCTGGGCATGTTCATCTCTTGTGTTTTCGGTTTCTGTTTTGGCCTTATTCTGGGCACCACCGAAATGCCTTGGGGTCAAAACTCAGATTGGCCAACGGAGGAGATGCGAGGCAGGTAAGAAACACTCAAGCTCAATTAATCCTAGTCAATCCAAAACAATAGGTACAAATTCAATGGAAATTTGTCACGTTATATTAGACACAAGAGCTAAGCAAATGCAAATTGGCAACTAAAGTAGATTAGATTAGATTTGACATGGCAAGTGGTTTGGTCATCCAATTTGCAGCTTTAGAGCCATAAATAAATGGCATCTCTCACGTTTGTCTTTTAACTCGAGAGCATATCGTTTAGGCCAATCAAAGAACAGAGTTTGGTCAAGCTTTGCTAAATTGAAGGGTAAAGTTCACGTGGTAGGCTAAGACTTGTAACATTTTTTCACTCTTAAGGTATGTATTAAGTATGATTATTGAACTTATCGCTCTATATTAACATTGTTAAACTTAAAGTCTCAATTATCTATTTCCTACAGATAGAGCATTAAAGTTTAGTTTTTTGAGCATAGCTTAGCTCGTCAACTTTTTAAGCATGGTATGAATTCTATTTGAACAGCTTTCGTTTTGAGACAATGAAAATCCATTAAGTATGTTAATTACGCGTCAGCTCATGCAAATAATGCTTAAGTTAGGTTACAACTTTAAGTCAGCTGGGGAATCAAGTACTGAATGAACGAACGAGAACGAAAACAACAACAACGAAATGTTAACGTAATAAATTACTTGCAAATAATTCAACTAATCTGATCCGCTCGACCGAAATGTGAGGCGTGCGCTCATTAGGCAAACACTCTTTACGTTACCCCAAAGAACACTCTTTCCACATAGACAAAGACTCTGCCATAGACTTCTGGCAAGTACTTTATATATGAGCCACACATTTATTATGGCATCGTTTTTTCTTGCCTTGCTTGCCTGCTTGCCAGTTTGCCAGTTTGCCTGCCAGGCCTAAGCAAAACAAAGCGCAAATCTTGAAGTTTGCCACGCGCCTTCTGCGTAAATCTCTTGCACCAGACTAGGGGGCCAATCGCAGGCTTATGCGCGTGCCACCCACACCCGCACCCAATTCGCATGGCAGCAACAATAAATAAAGCTCAGACGCACTTTCCCGGAAGCTGTGCGTGTAATGAACGTGTGTCGGCAATTGTGTTAATTGCGCAAAATAAATTGTTAAAATAATAATACAATAGGACAGACCCTCAGCTCTGCCCACAATAGACACATAGACAGACAGAGCTGCCAAATCTGACAGCTAAATGTACAACTCTATATGTGTTGATAAGCGCCAACATGGCCAGCACACAATGGCCGAATGTGCGAATACAAATCATCATAATAATAACGAAAGCCAAAAAAGCTAGCCCAACCGCTTTGATTGCGTGATTGCCCTAGCCAGAATTGACATACATATACATATATATCAACCAGCGCATGTGTTTCTAATGGCCCAGAGTCCTGCAGGAAAGCTTCGCTTCGATCGCTGCCTTCCTGTTCCTATCACTTGCTCTCTTCCTTTCTCTAGTTGTGTGTGCGCGTAATTGTGGCACGTTGCGTGTGAAAATGGCTTTGTCACTGCCCACTGAATTAGGGCCATTTGTTTGGCAAACTAGCAACTGGCGACATCAGATCAAGCCAATAGAATATGTACAGGAAATTAAAGTAAAATAGATAGCAGCTCTTTTGAACTTTAATCGCATAATATTTGAACTCTAAGTGTATCTGGCATTAATGTTGGGACAACAGTCTAGACAGTTGACAGTTGAGAGCTCCGCCCACATGTCAAATGCAAATTAACAAAAAATAATTAGTATTAATGTGCCCGTCCCCAAATTCGTTTACGCTGTGGTATTCGGTGTGAATGTCATTTTAAATTATTATGCTGTTTTCCATGATTATAATAATTAAAGCTCAATTATTTTGTGTCTAGAAAAACTGCACTGGAATTAGAAAAATATAATTTGATAAAACATTTACACCATAATGTATTAGAAGAGTTTGATATATGAACGTTGAGTCCTTTGACAAGGTTCAAATTATACTTTTACTAAGTTATCAGCCTAACTTCGAGCTCAACAATAATTGAGCGTAAATTGCTGCGCATAATAAAGTTGTTGTTTGATAAAAAAACGAAATAAATAATTTGGCTGAACCACCGCAAGGTGTAACCAAAGTCAAGCACCATTAATCAAGCAAAGTTGGAGCAGTGGTACAAAATAAAAAATAAGAAAACGAGCAAAATGAGGTGCATGAATCAAAAAACAGCACAATGAAAAGTTTCCAAAACATTTTTCACTACGAAATGACTTCAGAAGCAGCGGCGACAAGTTCGCTTTTGCCGGAAATGATAACAAAAGCCGCTGACACTTGACAAAGTTGCTAAAACAGCAAGTGAAAAGTGGCGCCACCTGGCGGCATGTCCAGCTGACAGAGCGGATAAGTAGAGATAGACTTATATACATAACTGTAAAGCCGTTACCCGTTTCGCTTCGGTCGCTCACAGCTGGCATTTGTCGTTTTGGGGGACTGTTTGGGGTTTTTTAATTAATTTTTGTGTTGCAATATTTTATGAAACAATTGTTCTGTTTTCTGTTTCTGCTTTCAATAATATCAATTTGAATTTTTGTAATTCACAGAGGCAATGTGCGTGCTCTGTGGATGGGCGTACTCTGGGCCCTAACATCTGGCACTGGGGTTGCCGTAGCCCTACTCCAGGGCTCGGCGGGACCGTTGATTGGCGTTGCCATATCAGCATCGCTGCTGCCACCCGTTGTCAATTGTGTAAGTATCTTGTGCTAGCCACAGACTAAATCTAACAACAGAAAATAATATTTTATTGGTAAGATGATGCCGATGCCAACAATAGAATCTGACGACAAATCTTCATATTGATGGTCGCCATGGGGAACAAATATTTTTGGCCATGTTGTCAGGCAATTTAGTCTATTAAATGCGCCCGCCCAATTAAAGGGCTGTTTTCTTCTCTTATTTCAGCGGCCTTGAGATATTATTTTCAGCTTAGGCAACCGCTTGATGCTTTTAAGAGCGCAACTCAAATTGTTTACTTACCTTAATCAATGTCTTCAAAATATACCCTAATTGCTAGAAACAAAAAACTAATTATGACTTAATATATTTATATATATGCTCGAAAAAGAGCTGGGTAGTAAAACTGTATTGAGATTATTTGAAATATTTTTGTAGCACTACTTGGAGAATGTTATTTGAAATTCGTCATGCGTAAGAATTGCTTCATTCATTGTGATATTATTCACTTTCAAGTGCTTTTTAGTTTTTAATTCTCGCAAATATTTGTGAATACATTATACTACCATGGTCAAACAGAAGTGGCTTCATTTGCAAAGAAGTGGTAAAATATTTCACTGATTTGATGCCGAAAAAAAACTGGCAATAGCATGATGACTGAGACGAGTCCCAAGTGGCAACCGGATGAGAGGGGAGGGAAAGGGAAGAAAGTTATGTGGCTGAAACATAAATTAGGCCAAAATACAATTTGCTGATTAATCTGAAGTGCAAGGCACAAAAACTTTTGATCATAAATCCATCCGACCGACTGCCTAGCTGCTTGTGACTTAGCTTCTAACTCTCTTTCTCCTCCTCTGTCTCTCTCCCTCTTAAGGCTTTCAGGCTTTGTCTGCGGCTAGAGTCAGAGGCCCAGCTGTTTGCCTAGTTTGTGGCAGCTAACCGCAACGAGTGCATAAATTTCGACCCAATTTTCAAGTGCGAATTGCGCTGCAGGCCCAGCTCAGGCAAGCGGATGTTGCGTAAAATTATTAAGCAAGAGCACACAGAGAAAAGCCCGAACGAGAGAGAGAGAGAGAGAGAGAAAAAGTGGCGAGAGAGTGAGAGGAAAAGGAAATGCATGCAAAAACTTGCACAGCGGAAAAGGCAGGCCGACAGCCAAACAAACAAACAAACAAACTCCCGGCGACACGACATTTTCTCTGACATTTATCAATTCTGACAGATGAGAGAGAAAGAGAGAGAGAGAGAGAAAGAGAGAGAGAGAGAGAGAGAGAGAGAGAGAGGGGGACAATGCCAAAGGCAGCGGGTGCAGCGGGTTGGTCGAAATGGCGACCACATGCATGACAAAATGATGCAAGAGAACAAATTATGGAAACGTTCACTGGAGCTCCCTGTGCCATCGCTGCCTGAATTCTGGTTTTGGATTCTTTTTTTTGTTGGTTCTTTTGGGCAAACTGCATGTGCTGAAACAATGGCGCTGAGATCGCTTAATCATGCCGACGACTGTGGTCGAGCATGTGTGCTTGCCTCTGCCAGCCAGCAAGTTAAATCTCTTTGCCTCAGCCCTTTAAGCTGTGTAGTGTTCTTGTTGTTGTTGTTGGCTTATATGAGCTGCATAAATCAGAGACACGCACTTAAAATCCTTTCTCTCTGTCGCTTTGTCAGGCAGCAGTTGCACGTTTCTAACCTAAAATCTGCTAACTGCATCGCCTCGCCCCCTCCCCAAAAAAAAGCAGCGTGCCACAATTAATTGTATGCAGGCGGACATGCAGGTTATGAGTAATTACATTTATTTGCTATTCACATTACTCATACGCACCGTTGTTAGAGCGTTAAATGTGCAATAAAAACCAAAATGAATTCGGTTTGATGTCTGCTATTAAAAACCATATGTTTATCTTGAAATAGTGAGCTCATTTTGACTATTAGCAGACTATGTATTGTATAATGTTGTTTCCCAAGTATATTATAAATGAATAATTGCACTTTTAGATACTTTAAACATTGAACTTTTAATAGACTTTATTTGGGGTAAATTTTCGTAGAGCACACATTATTTGTTGTCCTTCGAATCCAATTGGAAGCAGCAATAAGTTAGCAGAAAGCTGCCATAAATTTGAAAGAAGTAAATAGAAAATAAACACGCATAAGAAAACCAAAAACACATACGATGGCAACAACAGAAGAAAAAAAAAAGATACACACGCAGACTAACTTCCGGAGTGTGCTTCCCATGCGCTGAGTCATTATAATTTATAAGAGCAAAAGCACATGGGCAAAACATTGAATAGGAAAAGGGAAAAAAAAGGCGCAGAGCAGACAATGCGACAATGAAGTTTTATCTATGTTTGACTCTCCTTTAACCTCTCTCTGTCTCTTGTTCTATCTGCGTGTGTGTGTGTGTGTTGGCTGAGATTTATAACAATTCAAGGCCGTGATCACTACTTGATATGCTAAGAGCAACGCCCGAGCCGTTTTCAATTTCAATTTGGCAACGCGGCACGCAATGACCTTATGACCTCGAAAAAAGTTCTCTATTTTAATACACGCTATGTACATATGGTTAGATGGCCACATATGGCCAGTAAGTATATTCGCACACATCCATTCTACTTAACATGCATTTGTTTATTTTTCATTTTCATTTTAATTTTCATTTAAACAGGGTTTGTTTTGGTCATTGGCCTGCATATGGCTCATTTATCCGGAGAAGCGTATACCGCACTTGAAAAACGAGGCAATGAATTCAACGAGCTCTTATCCATTCCTTTATACGGATTATTTGCCCACCGAGTTCCTGATCAATGGCATTGTATCCGCCTGTCTGACAATTGTGAATGTTATTTGCATATTTATCACAGCCATTATAGTGCTGAAAATCAAGGAAGTATCAGCCCCATATACGGCCAGTCCGGATCTAAAGCGGTAAGTAAAGTCTCCTGCCCTTTCCTCATTTCCATGCAAGCAAGTTTTTGAAACAACAAAAAAAAAAAGGAGAGACTGAATTCAGCGGCAACATTCAGTGCATACCACAAAAGTACTACGTATGGCTTTGTGTGGCAGCACGGCAATAAAATCTGCTTGACTCTGTGATATGCACCGAAGTGTGCTTAATGGCAGAACACTTGTCTTTTTTGTCTGTCTCATTTCCGTTATGTGCGCCTGTTATGTGGCCAGTCGACCATTTGTTAACGTAATTAATAACAGCATCTGCAGCAACAACCACAACAACAAGAGCAGCAGACAAATAAAATTCATTGGTTAGTCATTTAATTGGCATGAAGAAGAGAGAGTTTCAGTTTAAGCATGAGCATGATACGCTGAATTATGTTTAAAGTGCTTAACAGATTCGCATACTTCAAACTTTTGTATACATGAATTAACATTTTATTCACAAACGGCACTATTGTGAATTGAAAATGAAAGGAAATGATTTCGGACTATGACTGTGGTAAAGCTGTTAAGGCAAGCAGTGCGTATGGCATTAACATAAGTCAACTAATGCTAATTTGTCAGTTTGTATAAGAGTGGGAGTTGATTTATGAACTGTGTGTAGATAGTTAATTAATAGATTGTTAAATTTATCTTTAAGATTCGGCTGTGTTAGAATTCCAAGAGACTAAATCTATTAAATTAGCCGTAAGTCCATAAAAACATATAGAGATTGACAAATCGCATAATTAACTGGCTTATTTCGTGAATTTCATAAGAAATTGCCCATACGTCGAGTGCTGGACATTTGCTAAATGAAAATAAATGAATTATATTGCACGCCCCACTCTAATAAATTGCCGTCTAAGTCGAATAGACGCCACTGACTTTGTCCCACTTCGAACATAGTTTTGCCTGTTTCTAAGAATCTGTGCACATTCATGTTTGCTACTTGAAGGCTGGCACATGTCTGGCCTGGTCTGGTTTACGTGGCCTTCAATCTCATAAAATGACGCATTAAATTACTTGAAGCGTGCACAAAACCATTCATTTCTATTTTTTTTTCTATTTCCTTTGCTCCTTTAGCTTTGTCAACACTTGCGACATAAACTGCTCGCAGAATTATATGCCATACATACAGTTTTTGCTACAGTCTGCACAATTTTACGCATTAAGGCAAACGCACGCTCGCTTTACCCACTAAAAGAACAAACGCCTTTGTCCTACCCTGCACAAAGCAAATGTGTTACGAGCTGTATATTAACATTAAGCATTTGTTTCTAGCAAGCAGTGCAAGCTGTAAACTGTTTAACAGAAACTTTTAGGCATTCGATCAGTTAGATACGTAAATGGTTGTGTTTGAATATGCTTTTGTATACACATTTAAATTTAATTGAACATTCTCTGCAGAGTATCATCTAGCTTATCACTCGAATTGCAGCATTATTTCTCTGCGCATTTAACAGTTGTTTATGCAATATTTGTGTTTGCCCCGACTGTTGCATTCAACTCGCATTCCTCAGTTGGGTGCAATGAACGCACTGTTCAAATAAACGTCAGAGCGTGGATGCATTGCATACATATGGCTAATGGGGTTTTATGCTACTGTGTTTTTCCATTTCAATTCAGATTTTTGCAATACGCACAAAGTGGTATATATTTTACATTTTGCTTGTGCTTGCTTTTTGGCAACATTATTTTGTTGTTTTGTGGCTTATTTGTTTGGTTTTTATGTGAGAGAAACAGAGTTTGTATGTTTAAAATAGGAAATGATGAAAATTAAACAATGCCCTGTTAGCTTTAGTTTGCAAACAGTTTTTCAGCATGCTCCTCATCTTTGTTGTTTGAATTTCATTTAAATCATTGGCCAAATACTTTCTTTACAGCTTCTGGGAGACGGATCTTCGAACCGCACGCAAGACAAATCGCTCCACAATGCGTCAACGACAAGGAACGCTCCGGGGCGGAGTTGGGGCCATTGACAAGCTTATGAGGTAAGTGCATGAGAAACAAAAATGCGTTGCTCCAGCTTCCAATTCTCAAAATCGTTCAAATTTATGATTTGCCAATTGTTGTTTATTATTGTTGCGGTAATTGAGCGCATGTATGACGTGTGTGCGTGTGTGTGTGTATCCGAGGGTGTAAGCGTGTAAGTCGGTAAGGGTGAGTATGTCTGCACATGGCGTTCCCCGGGGCCAACGCAATTTACTCTTACTGTGCAAAGGAATGAGCACCACAAAACAATTTCGAGAGGTAAATAAGAAAAGTATTTATACTTATGGAGCTCGGCGCCATTCCGACCTGTTGTTGGGTTTCGGATATAAATAATTGTGATGGCGGCAATAAAAATATATTTCTCATAATTCAAATCATTGCTATAGCAATTTATGATATTTTTGTGCAAAAATCGTAGCACACAATCGAAAGATATTAAAGATTGCTTCATGAAATTCGCATACATAAATTTGATGCGAAGCAAAAACAAACAGTTAAGCTATTAAAATAAACAGAAATTTTGCAATTCATATATATATATATATATTGTTAAAAAATTACAAAAAAAAATAGTTATTAAGATAACAGTATTTAAAATTCATTTGGCAAATTGGTAAAGCAGCTGCTGGCGTTTTTTATTTAACGCTCTGCAAACGCAATGTTTATTCAAACTACAACTAAAAAATATAAATGGCCCTGTGGTTCGAACAAAAGCGCTTTGTACAAATTGTTTACACAATACCTTTTAATCTTCACACCGCATGGAAATTTGTTTAAGAGCCATTGTAGCTGATATGTACAAATTGCACTTAAAGCTGTTCAAGTCAATGCAAGCCTCTATTCAATATCCTGAGTAAATAACTTTTCCTAATCCAACAGTGGTGCCAACTACCAGGGTCTGGATGAAGTGCGCAGTGCCAAAATGGATACAGCTCTGGAGCGAGCTCTTGCCCAGGCCGAAAGCGATGTTACCTTTAAAAAGGTGAAACGAATGAGCTACTCAAGCAATGCGGCTGGTGAAGTAAGTATTGCAAGATTCAAAGATCAATGATCGGGTTGCTATAAATTAAACGCTAGACTAATTAAGAAAGAATTCGATTGAAATGCATTTATTTGAATATACAAGTTGCGGTATAAACAGTTATCTTATCGGTTTAGTTAAGGATGACGCGGTTAGGTCTTCTCATACCGTTTCTAGGCACCAAGATTCGGCCATTACTTGCAAATGATTTCGTCACATTTGCCTTTTCATTTGTAACTTGCGTTAATTGTGTTTTTTTTTTGTCAGCCAAGATTTACAACCAGTTTTGACTTTAGATGATAGAAAGTCAGTTAGAGTAAGGATTTCAGATACTTTGAATTATTCTGCACTTTGCGGAACTAAAGTCAGCTTTTATAGTTTATGCATGCAGACTTACAACATCAAGACTTGTGATTGAGAAAAACAACAATCAGACAATAATAAAAAAAATAAATGCTCACTAATCGCATTTGTCAAGACGCTACAAACAAAAACACACACACACAATCCCAAATGGGGTAAGACAGCGTTTAAAGTAAATGAACCACAATTACGAGCAATTACACAAGGGTAAATGGACTATAGAGTGCGCATTAAGAACTGACCTCAATCATTAGATGATAAGCGTGGCAGTGTCTGGCAAAAAAAAAGAGCTAACTCGCGAGCAAACAACTTGCGACAGGCAAAAGCTGCCAGGCTAGACAAGGACACGAAGGACAGACATAAACTATACACACACGCATATACACACAGGATAATCAAGCAAGTTGCTTGGGTCATAAATCAAGGCACAGTGCGAAAAGGGGGATAAAAGGTCAACAACAGCAGTTTTGCTCTTGTCGCGAAGTAAAAACTGAAGACTGCATGTTTATAGCCAAGAATCGTCTAAGATTTATGGTAGAGCCAGATGAAGCCATTGCAGCTAGCAAAAACACACGCCAAGCAAACAATTGCAACGGATCCATTCGAGAAGGGTGAAAAACAAGTATCCTCCAACTGTTTTTGCATGGCTTTTTGCAATTGATGTGCTGTGTACGCGCTGTGGAGATTGAATTTTTAGAACTGCAGCTTGAGAATTGAGTGAGAATTGACGTGAGTTGATCCAAGGATATGAAACTTTGAAGGTCACGGAGAGTTTAATAAAGTTTTTGAATATAATAAATTGCTATGCAACTTATTCATCATTAGCTTAAGGAAATAACATTGTTCTATCGAGGAAATGATAAAACATAACAACAGCATAAATATTCGCGAATGGAGATAATTATCAAAAGGCAGCTGCTAAATGGCTACGCGGAAAAGTAGTAAAGAACTTTCGTAATTTCCTGTTAAGCAAAAATTACGAATGCCTCAATTAAAAGTTACTGTTAACCGGCAAAAGGCAACCAAGCATCAATTGCCACAAATAAACTTTCAGCATTAATTCATTTTGGAAAGATGAAAGACGAGGTCGCGAATAAGAATGAGAGTGCGCAAGAGAATGGCAAAAGGGAACAAGAGTAGGTTCACTCAATAGAGTGACAGACAAGACATGCTCCAAATATTTAAGGCGTTGCTACAGAGCAGAGTGCAAAACAAACTTAATAAGTTGTCACAGACGTTGGAAAGTACAAAGAGAGAGAGAGAGAGAGAGAGAGGTTAGGGGCTTAGACTCTGAACGGCTTGTAATCCATTTAAAGTGAGTCGCGGCCACTAAAACTCAATTAACCCCGTTTGTCGAAGCACGAGGCAATTGAAATAGGCAGAGACAGCACCCGAAAGCGAGAAAGGCAGCTTTCTGCCAGAGACTGAGATGAGTTCAAAATAAAAAAGAAGGAAAAACGAACGTTGAAATCAAGGCAAAAGATTACAAACGGAAATAGCAGGCCATTGAGTGGGTTGTTAGGACAAAGAGGTAGAAGAGCTTCAAGTAGAGTGCACATGTATGTGTATATATATGTTTGTGGTATGCGGTATGTGGAAGGCGTTCTTGCAGCATTTTTCACTTAAAACCGCATTGATACTCAATTACTAGTTAATGGGTTGCCAGGTTACCAGGGTTTTTGTTGAGTTTTCACTAGGCTACTGCCACTCGAACTTGAACGGCAGGCAGTCAGTCGGGCCGTCAGGCAGCTGTAGTGAGCACAAGCACAAAACAAACGTCGGATGTTGAGCACAGGAAAGCGGAAGCACTTTGCAACGGAAATGAAACATCAATTAAAGTCGCGCGAGAAACGTTGGCAACTCTGCACGCTGCCCATTTCCACCAACGCCGCTTCACCAAAATCACAAAAAAAAAACCAAAAACAACATACTTATATTGCTTTTCGTTCGCAATTGTTAATCCTTGTGGTAGTCGACTGGCATTGCGGCAAACACTGGGAACGCGTGCCCCGAATGTGTTACCCTCCGGGCGGCCACTCGTACATTGTAAGTTTGTGCAAAATCTCGAAGTGCAAAAGGCCCAATGTTTCGTTAGTTTACGGCTTTATTGTAAATGCGGCATGCGGCTTTCACTTGTTTTCTCTTGGCTGCACTGCGGCACCGCAAGGACGAGCAAAATACTATCTGAGATAAACATTTTGGTTTAATTACAAACGAAAAAAACTCAAATTCAACCGAAAACTTTCTACTTCAACACATAAGAATGAAGTTGTAGTAAAGTACTACCAAATAAAATGTTTTTATATTTCCTACTGATACTTAACAGGCTTCTTTGGCTTTATGTAATAACATATGCTATGGCATTATTTAAATTACCATATATTTTGTATAAGCTTATAGCATAACTTTCTGAGTTCTGAGAGTTAAAAAATAACTACTTATACTTATTGTTTCGAAAATCTTGCTCGTAATAATTCTTTTAATCTATCTTTTAGCTAACGGAAAGGCTTGCTAAAATTGCTGGTCTTAATACGCGTCATGGAGATGGCGCAATACATTCAGGATCAAGCAGCTTGGCTGGCAGTCGAATGAACTCCATACCCAATTCCCAGCTGAATGTTGATCTTAAGGTCTTGGACAAGCTGGTCAGCAGTCTGCTGGAGCAGCATGCAGCTGGAGCCGGTAGCGGCAACAAAGACATGGAAGCAGGCAGCCGAACACCGCCAGGTGGACAGCGAAAGCTTTCCAAGAAGCTAAATCGTTGGCGTCCCCTGTCCCGTTCTGCTCACAGCTTCAAACGTGGCACCAGCAGAGACTATGCAGGTGGCAACTTCACGCCGCTGCAGGAGCGCAGTGAGCAAGCATCAATGGCCCAACATGCACCCAATATGCCCACCATCATGGAAAGCAGTGCTGGCAGTCCAACGCCCAACAATGCAGGTCAGCAGCCATCGCAAAATAATTGGACTGCCTCATTGGAGCGCACGCCCGGAGCTGTGAGGAATATGTTGCATAGCATTGGTCAGGCAGCCACAGGCTCGCCAGCAGAACAGGAGGATGAGTTGAACTTGACACAAAACTATGTGGACTAATTAAAAATGGCATTCATATCTTTTACTTTATTGAGTCTATTTTCGAATATATATTTAAATTACATGTTAAAATGCAAGCATGTTGTGGTCACTGGTAAGATATGAAATAATTAAAATATATCTGTCACTTAGCTGTCCGCTTGTCAGAGCTTTGCAAAAGGGACACAAAATATCTCACTTTTTTATTAGTATTATATGTCCAACACTCAATGTAGCTTTAGCATCCCTCAAATTCAAGTCAATCTTGACCGCTTAAGAGGCGAGTGTCGGACAACAAGCACTTTACATCGCCCCCAAAATGTAAACTGGCCGACAGAAACAGTTAATAATTTTGCGGAATGGGGTGCGCAATTGAAGAGGAGGTGCACTCAACGTTGACTGATGATGATTTCTGTGTAGATGTTTGCAGGCTGTCATCAACTGAGATACGAGCAAAGTGCTACAGACCCCAACATTTACACTCCCTAGATAAGCTGAATACTGAATACTGATGTTGTTGTTGTTGATGGCCAAGAGGGACATAATACTGATGCTGTTTGAAGTTGTCTGCCACTTGCGGTTGTCGAGCAGTAATGATGATGAAATTTGCCAGGCCTACACAAATTCTAATGCAGGGGCAAGTAAATGGAAAAATAATAAGTGTTGACCATTTAGTTGCAAATGGATGCTAATTAAAGTGATCAAATAAGCAGTGCCTGTATAAGAGTTCATTGCGCTTTGCGCTAAATGCACTGCTTGCTGGTTTAAATGCACTGCTTTAAGCGAGCTAGAACAAAACTAGACATGCACTCACAACGTAGCTAGGTAAGTATTAATGTCAGTATGAACTGATGTTAGTCACGTAAACGCTAACAGGTATTTGGAACGTTAAGAGCGACGTTGGACACAAGCCTGCTAAGTGGTACACACATATAATCACATACATATAAATGTAGTACGTACATACGTTAGGCATGTATGGATGTCGTATCCTAATTCAATTCTAAGTGTGCACTCCATTAGATGTACACACACTAATGCTTTTATAACCCACTCACCTGTCGCTCCATGACGCCAGCCAACTGCTCGCGCTCCGAATTGCGATAGTATCCGGTGAGATTGGCGCCCAATCGCATGGTCACCTCGTACCGTGTCTTGCCACTACGTGCCGCATTTCGATTGCCTCTCACGTTAAAATAGCCGGAACTGCCACTAAAACTGGAACTGAAGCCATAGTTGTTGCCGTTGTTGCTGTCAAATTCACATGCACGATGGCAATTACTAGCGCTCGCATTGCCAATGCATCCTAAAAGAGTATTGAAATGCATGACAAAATTTAGTTAACTAAAAAACTAAAATACAGCAATTTATATTTTGACAAAAATTAAAGTAAGCCCACACACAAAAAAAAAAATTATAATGTGTATGCGAGAGAAATGTAATTTTTATTAAAACCAGATATTAAACACAGACACCCAAGTGGAATAACTTAATAATGTTCAGCCAAACGTAAGTGGGGGGAAAAACAAGAGGGTGTTTACTGCACTGTCATCGTTACACACAAAGAGCGTTGAAGATTTCTTGCCACACACCGAGGTCTGTGAAAAATGCAATAAAGGACATTACAGCACATGAAAAATGTGAGAAATGTTTAAGGCAAGTGCCCAACGCACACACAGCAAGGATAACCCACGTCTGTTAGACGATACGCTTAGGTTTCGTTGTCGTCCAACACATTTACTATGCATTTCCCACCTTGCTGACCCTCGGAGAGGTCGGGAAAAAGCGAATGTCAAATTCGATGACAATGTCATTCTAGGTTAACGTTGCCAGGGGAAAAAAACATAAGATGGGATTTCTGTTCTTATGACAGCGTGGTACAAGCAAAAAACTCGCTGGAATAGTTTCTCATTGTTGTGCTATCAAAATGTCAAGTCTTATATTGTATTATTTATGTAACAACAGGGGAAAGTCTTTGCAGTTAAATTAGCTAAAAATCTAGCTGTTTTGAAGAAATTGAAATAAACATTGATGACAAATCAGTATTCTATTATTATTGTATATTATTCTTACAAAATAGCTTTGCTAATTGTACTGAGGGCAGTCATTATTCGGGTTTGTTGCTTTTTTGCTACTGTTGCAGTTGCAACAATCCAACTGTAACAACATGGCAACCGGTCAGACAACCTGCAGCTTGTACACAATTGTCCGTTAAATGGTGCGACAAAGTCGCTTTTCCTTCCCTTTGCTTACTTTCTCTTTTTGCCACACTCTTATCACGTTGTTCTTTGCCTCGTAGCGGGCATTGAGTGCAATTTAAATGCATAATTATTTCCTTAATTAAATTTCTCTCCAGCTACCTTTTTTTGTTTTCCTTCCTCTCGCTTCTTGTATTGTTTTTCCCTTCCACAATTAATTTCTTTAAATACCATTTTGTTTTTGCTGTTACTTATAGCCAATTTATTATTGCTTGTTACGTCGGATTCAATTCCAGTTACTTAACTTACCCTGAGTTGACTCGATTATTTCGGGTATTTCACATTTGGTGCCCTTGTAGCCAGCTGTACAGTGGCAGGTAATAGCTGCATCCCCAATATGCCTGCAATTATTAATAAATACAACTTTAGCATTAAACCAATCAACTTTTTCACTTAACTTACTTGCAAGTGCCACCATTTTGGCAGATATTTGTATGTGCATCCCTGCAAAGTGGACCGTGGCCACAATCACTGCCACTGAAGCCGGCAAAACAGGCACAACCATAAGAGCTGCAATACAAGATAGTTGCAAACATTGAAATATGATGTATTAATGTTTGCAAATAGTTTCGTTGTTGTTGTTTTTAGTCTTATGCGGCTGACTTTTATTTGGGTGGGGGTGGCTCAGATAAGCTGTCATGTCTTGGAGATCGGCACTGGCGCCGTTGTCAGCGCAGGATTCGCAGCTGCTTATCTTCCAGCGTGCGGCTTGGCACCAAACTGAGACTTGTCAGTTGCTAAGACACACACACCCACACAGAAGTTGTGTTGTATTATTATCCTTTTTTTTTTAATATTCAAGTATGTGAGTATGTGTAAAATTTAAGTTAGTTGCTTAATTTTTTGTTGACTGGTACGTGCCTAAGCGAATGTTCGTTGCTGAAGCTCATTTTGTGCTATCAGAGTTGAAGCATCTGAACATCATTAGAGCTAAATGCTAAGGTCACATACTTAACCCCAGGCAATAATTTTTCTAAAAACTTGGCGCCAAGTGAACGTCAGACGCATAAAGCGTGCAAAGAAAGCAAAAAAAAAACAAACAAAAAAAGAACCGAATCGCCTACGTCATTGGGGCAGCCTTGAAAGAGAGCTTTGCAACACTTGTTTGGTTCAATTACGAGTAATTACGCATACAGGCCGTGAAAGTCCTTGAGCTTCTTAACGTTTTGCTCATTAATGTAGACAGTTCACAACCCCAGGCTATTCAAAGTGTAAGCCGAATAATGTATACATTGAATGTTGTACAAATAAGTAGAAAATAATTGCGTCTACTTGGGAGCAGCGTGAAACATTTTAGGAATTTTCTAATTTAAAATTCAAATTTAACATGTATGCATAGCATGCCATTCAAATCAATGTTTGTCATTATTTTTTTTTTTACAATCTACCGCCAAACATTTAAATTACCTTCTGCGACAATTTCAATTTGCATTTGAATGTATGCAACGAATAAAAAGCGGCTAAACGGCTGCAAATTGCATTCCAGTTTCATTTTAAATCACTGAAATTAATTCACGCTAACACAATATTTTCCGTTGACAATTTAATTGGGGTACGCATTTTAGCTAAAGTTATAAAAACACACAGAAAAAAAAAAATGGATACAATTTGTTTGCTAAATAATTGCGCATCCTTTACCACTTGTTTCTCACTTTTTGTCCGTCTGTGCGTTTGTCCCTTTGACTGTTTGTCGCTCGCGTTTTTCAGCGCCAACAAACGCAATTTTTGTTTCTGTTGTTTCTGTGCCGTTGACACATGTCAACCAAAATTAATTTATAGAAATGTATTTAAATCGTTTAAATGCATGTATAAAAAACAATACATTTAATAATTATACGAAATCTATGTATCTAACCTCTTGCAAAAAATAACATGTTGGAAGTATTTTAATCCCATTTGCAAATTAACAGTCAATAGATTATTTGTTGCGATGTCAAAGTTTTTTTCTGCTTACGTATCAAAGTGTAATAAAAGAGAAACTAATTGATCGGCTATTAGGACTAGCAGCAATATACATTAACTGATAGCTAGACGCATATGGTGTATACTCAATGCAGAGGTTAAGTATACGCCGTGCTAGCCACGAGCCATAAAAGAAGTGAAAGCGAAAAACTTTCGTCTACGCCTATAACTTTCAAGAAAGAAATCAAAACGTGCCCAGGGGTACGACAAATAAAAAACAACACAAAACAAAATACAACTGAAAGGCGACAAGAAAACTTTTCCTTTCACATTCTTCTCCTTTCTTGTGTAACTTTCACATTTCGAACTTCTTGAACTGCTCGGACTTTTTGCACTTTAATGGGCATTCTTGATGTGTGTTGGGGGCAGATAAATTTCGGATTAGACCTTGTTGTGCAACACTTGAAAGGCGCAATCATTTTGAAGCGTTGTTTCTTCTTGGCCCTGCTGCTGCTTTAAGCAATAAATTAAAAGCACATTTCGTTGTTGTTAACCACAAAGGCGCAAATGCGAACTGCTTTAAGCAACTGCTTTTGTTGCCTGCAACTATATATCATACATTGCTATTTGTTTGTAGTAAAATATATGCATGCCTGGCTAGCAACACACCCATTGTTAAACATACACACACACACATTGACCTACTGCCAGCATTGTTTTTGTTGCTGTTGTTCGCTTTCTTCCTCAGCTGCTGCTGCTGCTGCTGCTGCTTCGTCTTTACCTACTTGTGTATCTCAAGCACATAAGTAGTTGTGCCTTTGTCTAGCGGAAATTAATTGCCTTTTATGTTCGGGCATCTGCGTTTCTTACGAAAACCCCAAAATGAAAACGAGACGCGTGCAAAAACCAAAACGTCCTTGCTTGTCCTGCCGCCTGTGACGGAAACGTTTGCCCAAATAAATGCCACATGGCTGAACAACAAAAACTACTGCCAAAAATAGCATAAAAAAAACAACAAGAAAACTCAAATAAAAAAAGAGTTGATCAAAAACAACAGATGGTGTGCATATATTCGACTTTTAACTACACTTTTGTAAATCTTAGTTAAAACTTAAAAACCTCACACAGTAAAATAAAAAAGACTTAAGGTATTAAGCTAAAAAACTCTTTTGCAAGTATATTTCCGATTGAAGCCTTATTGCACAGTTAGTGTATAGCAAACAGTTGTTATCGAATCAACTGTATTTTTTTACGATTCGTTGAAAATCACCTGCAGCTGGTTTTCCCTTGCGCTGTAGGTTTTCAGCATATTTGACAAATTTTATTTTTTACTCTTTCGCAGATTCAAATCCCTTTTTTTTCTAAACTCAACTGTTGGCATACAAAATTTTTAGGTATATTTTTTATAATACCCTATACTTGCACGACTAAACAAAAAAGGTATAGATAGGTGTTAATAAATAAAGGAGCTTATAAAGTAGCAAACTAAGCTGACTGCAGCCATAAAAATACTTATTGAGCTTTAGATATATGTAGAAAAATACTGCAAAGCCTTGTCAAGGGTATTTCCAATGGGTTTTGTTAGTTTGCTTAGCGGCCGTCTTTTGTAAACAAAAATTGCATTGTTTTGATTACCAAATCGAGATTTTTTCTCGCATTGCGTTTTAAAATTCATTTAAATTTCAAATGCTGCTAAACAATTAAAACGTTGTGCCAAAAGCTCCTTCCACATTTTTATTTTATGGACTGCCACACGGAAAAGTGCTGACAGTAGAGTACAGAGTGCAGACTGCAGTTGCTTGGCTGCACTCTGCGAAATGCAGAAAGAACTAATAATTTCTATGACACAAACACACACACACAGTCAGAGAGACATATGTGTGTGTGTGTGTGTGTGTGTGTGTGTATGCCAGCCAATGGCGCGTAGATGCCATGAACATGTCATACTTGCAACAGCAGCCAAGATTCACTCTGCGAACTGCACTTACGAGCGAGCAGACAGTTAGCAGACGAGAAAAAGGACAGACAAGTTTAATTTCAATAATACACTGAGAAATAAACAGTGTACTCTACTCACACATCATTAATCTTTAGATAAAGATTGGATGAGTGCTTTTATCATTTATTTTACTGCGCTTAAAAGTATGCAATGAAAAATGTATATTAATAAATTTTATCCAAGTTTAAAACCTCTTTCGGTAATTTCTTAATGAGGTTATCATTACTTATTTGAAGGCATTTTGCCGCAGTGCAGGTCTCTTAAGGGTTGAGTTGAGGCGCTGTCAAACATTCGTGGAAGAGTTCTTGACACAACGCCAAAAGGCATGGCAGTGCCAAGAGTCATAGAAAATATGAAAAGCGGCCAATAATATCTCAAATGGGTGCATGAAATTACAACTTGCGCTGTGAAAAGAGTATTTGCGTCATTTCAGCAATTTAAATTACAAATCGATAAAGATCTTAGCCAAATTGTTTGAAAATATATTAAATTAGAAATATTAAAAGCCAACCGAAAAGTGTATAACGATTAAAATGCATTAAACTTTTAATGCGATTAAAAAATCAATAAACACCGGATATAATACTGACTGCCAAAGGGTTTTTCTCCACATAGAGCACAATGAAACTGAATCGAAATGGCAAATTACAACAAATTGCTTTTTCCGCGTATGCTTAGGTAAGTGTGTGTGTGTTTGCCAACCGACAAATAAAATTTTAGCTATTTGTGTGCTTTTTCTCATCCTCTCGCTTCACTTTTTTTTTTACCTATTCACCTAATGCAATCAAATTAAATGCCATTAAATTTGATGGCTGCGTCTAAGTGAGCATGTGTGTGTGTGTATAGCTGTGTGAGTGTAAAGGGTTAGACCTGAGTACGTTGGGTGTATAAAAATGTAGCTGATTGTAACAATTGCCTTACGGCTGCTTGTTTTTTATGGCCGGACAATCGTAAAAAATTGCTGTTAAAAAATGGAAAGAAAAAAAAAGAGCACACATATACATTTGCATTTTTATGGTCTTTATCTTTTGTGTGCGTGTGAGTGTGTAGAAATTAATTTTCAAATATAACGCATATGGAAATTAAATTGCAAAAAGAAACGCAACTTGAAAACGAGTTCGGCAGCTGCTAAAAGACAGAACGTGCGAGAGAAGGACACAGACAATTGTTGCTGAAAACAACAAAAGCCAATTATATTTGAGAAGTTTTTGGCTGGAAAGCGACTAAAGAAGAGAAAGACGGAAGTCTGCAGTTAAGGTAAACCACACACACACGCACTCATATAAAGAGGCACAGGAAAATTAAAAGTAAAACTGTCACACAAGAATTGCAAACATGGCAAACGCACGGAACAAACTTTTAATTGAGCAAAAGAGTATGAGTATGGCAGATTCCTTCTCTCTTCGTGTGTGAGTCAGTCAGATGATGTGACAAAGACAGGTCAAAATTTTGGCCAAACAAAACTTAATTGCAATATGCAAAGCACCTGTCCTTACCCAAATAGTCCATCGCAGCCCACCGCAACCCACATTTCCCACTCAATCCAATTCCCAGTTGGCCTCCTCGACGACTTTGGATAAATGACAATGTTTGACAAGGCAAACAATATACGCACTTCCCTCTCCATCCTTCTCACTATTTCTCTCTTGCACTCACTCACTCATGTCTGCTAGCCATATGCGAATGACACTGACACAGTTCACAGACATGTGGCGAGGCTGGCTGGGTAGGCAAGCGCCAGGGATGGGATTGTGGGTTGGCGGATGTCAACCGACTCATTGCACATGCAACGCCCAACAACATTGTCCTCTTTACCATTATGTTGGCTGTACCTGCAACAACCCACAGCCACCCACGCCACACTTTAGAATCTGTTTACTCTCGCACTGAACCTGATCTCATTTAACGCTGTCGGTTTGTTTGCTCAACTTGCAACAGTAGCAGCAGCAGCAGCAGCAGCAGCATCGTTTTTTGTTATTAAAATCCGACAAAATAGGAAAACTCCGAGACGTCGCTGCGCTGCAGCATTGATTGCCGCAAGCGGACCCCCCTTACCCCACTTCCCCTTACACACACATATACAATTTGTTACCGCTTGAACGTGGCCTAATTTTAGTTGTTCTCGTTTGTTGTCCTTCTGCACTCTGATTGTCGTCCGGGCCAGGTTCGCTTTATAACTGGGTTGGCTTTGACAGGTTGACGTGAGTATTTTACACATTTATTTCTCCTTCTTTTTTTGTTTATTTTTTTTTCTTAGTGTTAACATGTGTTGGGGTAATGCCCCTGTTGCTGGTTACCTCATAAATTCGTTAAGTGCTTGATGTAAAAAGTTTCTTGTTGATGAACAGCGTGTAAAAATGGCAATATTATCAGAATATTAATTGTACACATGCATTTCTAATTTCAATGCTAATTTTATACAATATTCATAGATTTTATTGATAAACGTTATTCAAATCCATACTCAAGTACTTATTTAACTCGAGAATAGCTCCGTAATAGCCATTACGATGCAGGCTGCTGACACCCAAGGCGACTTGCGTTCCCCAATTCTTGCCAGTTTCCACAAGGTGTTCCTCAAACCGGATGTGTTGCGATTTAAGAATTTGGGAAACATTGGCCGCAAGTAGGCGCAAGTGCAAATGAGCAACAATATGACCGAAAGTAAGCTTTGAAAGTTGAATAGAGCACTCATTTTTAAGTATATTTTGTGTTTTACTTTAAATAAATGAATATAAGATAAACCTACTTGCTGTGCATGAATATATTAAACAGGTCTGAACAATTTAAAGGCCTGCTATAAGCACTTTTGAACTTTCTTTCAAATACCTCTACGTGAATAAATATAAAATAATTGCGTCAAACTTACGTTTTTTATTGCACTAATTAACAGGGCTATTGGCAATTTAAGCCTTTTATTCAATTCAGCTTTTAACTAATGCAGCATTAAGAAAGCGAAAGGAGAAAAACAAGAACAGGAAGAGATAGAAAAAGCGAGAGAAAGAGCAAAGGACCCGCATGAGCTCAATAAAAAATCCCTTTTGATGCGCCTCAAAGCGAAAAAGTTTTTCAATTAAACATTTCTGCTTATAAAACACAGACAGACCCAATACAAAAAAAAAATAAATTCCAGAACGTACTTAACAAAAAGTTATGTGGAAAAAAAACCAAAAAAAAAAAGAATCACACGCCAAATATTTCAACAAAAAATTCTTTTGCAGCTGAATCGAACTTTTGCGGTGATATGCAACAGATTTATGCAAACCCCAAAATTGATGTGTGCCACAGATATGTTCTCAATGGGAAAATGCACTAAAAGCCAAATACAGTTGGTTTTTTTTTGAGATTTTCTTTGCGGTTCTTGTTAGTTGTTTATTATTTCTGCATACCTCTTTTTTTTATATGCAGCAGCAAGTGCAAAATTAAAAAAGCACCAAAAACTAAAGAGCCGCCCAACTGGCTGGCTGGCCAATTGTTTATGGCTTAATGTCGATTGTTTTTGTGGAAGTTTTGGTGCCAGACGACCCAGCGGATCCAAGAGACCGAGTCGAAATTTACAAACATTTTGAATATTTTATGCTAAAGTTTATTAGCAATAAAATGAAGTTCGCTGCAAAACACTTGTAATGAGCTGCACAAAAGGGCCATGGACAAGTGGAACAGTGGAAAAGCGGAAAAGTCAGCATTGCCTTGGAAAAATGCTAAGCAGTTGCAGTACTCGTCCTTTTGGAAAATGCCAATGAAATAATTTAATTAGCAAATATAATTCAATTGTAAATTGCAAACATTTCTGTGCTTAAAGATATGCAATATGCTGTAGGATTGTGGAAAATTTAAATAGTATTAAACAAATAATACAAATGCCAATTATTTAGTTCTGCTAAGCTTCTTTGTTGCTAGCTTCAAGCTAAGATTCGGATACAGATAATAACTAAAATCTTTTTCACATATTTCCAAAAGATTCATAGGTTTATTTAGATTCTATTTAGTTTTGAAGAGGATTTTCTAGTAAAAGATTTTCCAGCTTTTTTATGCTTGCGTTGATGCGTATAATCGCTGCTCAAATGCATAACCCATAAAGAGAGTGCTCATTAACTTTGTAGACAGCCAAACATGAAAATGAAATATTCTTTCCCTCTCACTCGTTCGTTTTTCTTCCAATTTGATGCGGCTTATTAAAATTTTCAAGACACAAAGCCCAGCCGAAGGCTGTGTGTGTAAAAATGAAATTAATAAACAAACAAAAAAGAAATGCGTAAAACAAAGATTGTCAAGTATACGCACCCCTTGACGCACACCCGGCTCTTATCAGCCATTTGACATTTGAAAATGTTATGCATTTTTTCGCATATTTACTCAGCAAACGCGGCAAGAACGAGCGTCATAAAAATGCAATGAGAAATTGTGTGGCAAGACTGAAAAGCGTGCGAGAGAGAGAGGGAGGCATGCAAATTGGGGAAAATGTGCTTTTCTGTTTTGACTAGGGTTTCTCGGCTGACAGAAAACATGTTTCGTTTCAGGCATTCAGCTGACAGACAAGCGGCAGTTGTGTGTGGTATAAACTATAAACTCTGTATGAAGGGGCAACTTTAGCTACTTGTCGCCTGGCAAGAGAGAGCAGGAGAGAGCAAGGGAGAGGGGGAATGTTTTGAGAGTTCTTTGCAGCGTTTTTAGTTTGTTTGTGTTTGTTGTTTATCTTACAACACGTACACGAAGAAAGCCAAGTTTGGTGCCTCATTTGCCTCTGGCTGTTAATTAAGTTGGCGTCATAGAAGTCTACGTGCCACAAGCTAAATTTACATAAGGGGGGAGGGGAAGGCCATAACATCTTCTTGCTCAGCTGGATATCGGAAGCTGTCAGTTTTATATTAAATTTCTAGGCAACACATTTCGCTTTTATTTTGACATTAATATTAATATTCAATTAGCCTGGCCAATATCTAACACAGCAGCCTTGGGGCCGTTCAATTAATGTTAATTATGCTAAATAGAAGACGCCACTTAAAAGTTTTCTTTAACATTGCTGACAAGTTTTTCATATTCGCCTTTTATGCGCCAGGCCCATAAATCCCAACACTTGACCCAGTCCCCATCGAAATGTATAAAATTGATTTGTCTTCCTTTTTGTGTTTCTTGCTGCCTTTCCACTCCCTAATATCATTTGTTCCACTGAAATGACACTGGCGTGGCCTGTTAATTGCCATTAAATTGTCAAATTTGTAAGCGTTAAAATTCTAATTAACAAAGCTATTGAAAAAGTTCTTCGATTTTGGCCACAATGCCGCCTGTCTTCCCGCCTGTTTATTATGCTAATTGAGTGTCGCGTCTACAGAAGCTGCTGACACTTGCTAGGCTACAGCTTTACGGCAATTAACTGTAACAGTCTACACCCGAATGATGGTGCCAAAAGTTTGTTTGGTACAATTTAAAAATACCCCCAAAGAATAACAAAAAATACTTTAAAGAGCATTTAATTAAAGATTTAATAACATTGCTGCTATAAAGTTGAACAATACTAAATATTAAAGACATTTTCTTTACCCCAAGCAACTTTGGGGTTATTAAAACATGTTTTGATGAAGGTCTCATTAGTTTGTATAGCTGGGTTGAGTATTCTCAGCGTGGCTTCTGCGACACACAGTCCTCATTTGTGTAACCTTCATAAATGCCTCGACGTTGGCAAACAAATGTTATTGCTTTTAGCCAACAATGGGTGCACATTAGTGTTGCTGCCACTCGCATATGCTGTCATTTATAAGTCATGCCACAGTGCGTATGTGAGAGAGAGAGAGAGAGGGAGCTCTAATTTGTGGCAACCTGTGTGGCAGCAGTTGAGCTGGGAAGCTGGGAGGCTGGGAAACTGGAGAGCTGCAGCATCTGCGTCCGGCTGCCACGCATATTTAACAGGCAGGCCAAAACTTTTGTGCCTCTCTCTCCCCATTCGCTGCATACATTCCAAATGGAGCTCAGCTCAGCTGCTGCCCCAAACGAGTCGATTCAACCGCTGCTGCTGCTGCTTCTGTTGATTTCAAAATTGAGCTTCCTCTTTTCGCTTTAGTTCCGGTCAATGAATATTAACCGGGCCAATGGCAAAACAGCATTGGCCAACATCGAGTAGTAGCTCTCAAAAGTCGCGCTCAAAATCACAGGCAGCTAACCATGCATACTGTTTAATGTTTCCATATCAATCTTAGCTTGCCTTTTGGCAAAAGAGCTCTTTCTGTTTCTGTTTCTGTTTCTGGCTTAGATGTTGTTCAGCTTTCACTGTCTCAGTCTAAACCAAGTGGGAGCCATACATTTTGCATTGTTCCAGTGGCTGGCGTTGTTGCCAAAATAACTTTCATTCTGTTGTGCTTCGCTTCTTCCTTTTGCCCCAGAGTAAAGCCCAAAACACCAAACAATAAAAGGACTACAACAAATTTACATATATATATATATAAGATACAAAATCGTAAATAAAAACTTTACATACGTCAAAAGTCAATTGAAAGGCAACATCAACAAGAACAACTTCAACACTTGATGCATTGTCCTATATTCCTTTTCAGCCCGTTTTACCCCTCGCACCCAAACAAACCTTATGAATAACCTCTGCAATTGAGTTTGACATACATGCGAATTTGTGTAGAAAGGTGTGGAAAATTGTGCACAGTTCAGACACAGGTTCAGACTGCTGCTGGGTTTGATTGATTGATTTGATGAAATATTTGGAAGATGGCCAAATGAACAATGGCAAAAGCAGACAAAAGGTTGAAGCCATTACCATTGTTAACACATTGTTTGATAAATGCTCATGGAGCTGGCAGTTTTAACAACTGAAAATTGCAGTTCAAAAGTTTGCAGCTGTTGGAATTGCTTAATAGGCTAATGAATATGAGTATGAGTTAACCTTACCTGTAGTCGGCGCTGGCAAAACAATCGCCAAGGAAACGACATTGTAGAGTATTGCACTGGGTTGTCTTCACCTCATGCGTTACTTCATAGGTGATATTGAAGCCATACACATCGAGCAGTCGATCCAGAGCACGCAAATGTGTGCCATCCAAGGTGGACATGGTGAAACGTATCTCCAGATACTGGCTGTTGAACTGCATCCACGTGACTTGTGTGACATCATCCTCGTTCAGGACGAAGACACGATGGGCGGGCACCTTGAAGTCATCCGAGTAGTACATGTATTCCGTAAACTTGAGCCCGCCCAGCACATAGAGCTGTGTCAGATAGACCACAATAGAGATGTTGCCCTGCGATGTTGCTGGCAGCTCGGAGGCATCAATGATCCACACGCATTCGATGGGCGTGGCAAAGCGATGTGGAAAATTCGGCGTTTGTATGAGGCCATAGCGTGATTTGAGCAAACCACCACAACCAGACGATGAGGAACTGGAACTGGAACTGGAGCTAGAGCTGGAGCCAGTGCCATGCTCGGCAAATGCATTCAAGGCAAAGTTGTGTTTAAGCCCTGGAAAAGGCGGCGGCGGTGGCAGCGGCACGGCTGGCAGTGAAAATTTCTGCTCCGCATTGTTTTCGCGCTTTTGGCGAACATCTTGTTGTTGTAGTTGCTGGTTTGTTAACAATGCTGCCGTTGGCAAGAGCAGCTTAAACAGCAGCCATATCGTTGTTAACAACCTGACGGTTGTCAGCAGCGACATTTGAGAACTATTCTTTCAATTCTATATCAATTTTTTACTCTTTCTCCTGCACCCAATGTCGCCTCATCATTGATTGCTATTTGTTTCTGTTGTTGTTGCTGCTGCGTTATAGCCACTCTTTGGCTTTGGGCCAACTGCAAGATAAAGAATGGATATGAGACATAGATCAAATAAGTGAAATGAAGTAAACATTATTTGAATGGAAAAAGGCCCATTTTGACAGCTGTCGTTTGCATTTGAATAACTGCCGCTGTCGTTTTATCCAATTTAAACCATTGACCCTTCTCCCCCCACCCAAAAACCCCTCTTATACACCTCTAACCACACCTCACTCTCTCTCTCTCTCTCTTTCGCACATATGCACTTACACGGGCAAAAATCGTAAACTGTCAGCGTGAAAAAGCAATTTAAAAATCCACTAAAAATGGAGCGCAACGCCACGCATCAATCATGGTCCTGCTTCTGCTGTTGCTCCTGCTTCTGCTCCTGGTCTGGTCTCGGCCGCCGCCAAGCGTGCCGTGCTCATAAAACAAAGGCCCAAAATGCTTCTCGCTTGACACTCGAGCCCGCATTTCTTTGTCAACTTTCAAATTGTTTTCCCATATTTTGTTGTGAACTAGTTGCTGTTGTTGTTGTTGTTGTTGTTGCTCACATTCCCCTCGTTGCACTAGCTGGGCATTCTCAGCGCCCAAATTGCGAAAGCTCTTCAACTGGTTGACTTTTGTAGTTTTTGTATGCGGGTTTTACTGTCGGATTTGCCTATAAACAACACAAAGCCTTTGCTGAGCTCCCGTTGAGTACTAAACTCAAAAAAAATATGAAGAAGCCAGAGCTAGGGTGACAATCATACGTGTATTCTGTGCATGTGTTTGTGCTTGCACCAGGCTAAGTGTAATAAATCTAAACATTAAATAATATAAGTAAATCTTGAACACATTAAAGACGTATTTAAACGTGCAAAAGCTAGCTAAATAGTAATTACTTAATATTAATTATATAAATGGAAAGGCATCAAAACTTGGTTCATTAATCAATCAAACAGCAAGCTTATAATGTAATTAACACAATATTTAATTCAATTAAATGTCAAGCTAGCGACATAAGTAAAAACAGCAAAAATCAAATGAGAAATGGCCAAAATACCTACCACAAATACCTTGTGGCCATAAATTCATGTGTGTCTAAGCATTTGCAGGCATATTATTATTATTTATATCTAAATATATGTAAAGCATTTTCCATTGTTACATATGCTTATTGATTTCTATTTAAAGCAGCCGCCTTAATTTTATTTCCTTAAAATACAATTTTCACGAAAGCTGCTAGTTAACTATGAATAAAGTACATATATATATCTTAAAACGAACATATATATATATATATATATATATATATTGCTTGTTTCTGTGCAATTTGTGTCAAAATTGCACTTGTCTTCTCTGAGTGTAACACGCACACGTCGCATTTGGCTTTAAGGCATTGCCAGCAAGTTGGCCCTTCCCTTCCCTCAAACACTACCAAAAAAGAAAAGAAAAAAAGTTGTCTAAACTTTGTTGATGCTGTAGCTTCTTATGTTGATGCTGATGCTGCGTGCGTTAACAAGTTTAAACAAATGACAATGTCGTAACACGTGCATACATTTAAGCATTTGAACATTTCAGCATTTGAACATTTTAGCGCCCTAAAGTCATAGACGGCGCTTTTGGCTAAGATAAATTTTTCGGCCTGCCATTTCAATCCTGGCAGCACATGTGTTGACTTTCAAGCCACCCGCTCTTTCCCCTCGGTTTTGGGGTGCGCGATTTAAACTTGCAAATTACTTTACTTACGCATTTTAAGCATAATGAATGAATATTTTCGGTAGCTTGGAATCTAGTGTACCAAAAAAAGTTAATTTACTCGCCTAGTCATATATTAAGTCTCAAGAGAGTTTTTATAATTTTATTGCCTTTGCAATATGACTTAATACAGACAGTTTCTAGAAGCTATGAATAAATATAGTAAGCTTTAAAATTCTATTTAAGTATGCAAGTGTGAAAGTTAATTATGCTTTCCAGTTATTAATAAAAACGTTGCATACTTTTCGACAGAATTGTGCAATGCTGTGCAGCAAGAAGATTGAAAATCAAGTTAGTTTTAATCAGTTTATTACAATAAAGTTGGATAGTTGTTGCTTTAATTTAATCTCCAGCAATAGACTTAAGTACATATCAACTTGGATTAACGGTTTAGTAAGATCAGATCTTTTAAAGGTAAAAACGTCGAAACGATGACGCGTTAAACCGCCCCTCTTCTGCCCGTTAATGATAACGAGTAACGGTTAACGGAGCGAGCTTTACTTTTTTTTGCTAGGCAATTCAACCTCAAGTGAGATACCGATAAAGAACCTCAGGGCCCTGACGTTGGCAGCAACGTTGGCAGCGACGTCGACGGCAGTTCGAGCAAATTGCCAATTTAAATTGGACGCGTTAAATTAGTCGAGTTATCAGCCTCCACGGCGGCAGGTGTACGGCAGACTGTGGGTGGATCGGTTCGGTAAAAAGAGTTCTAACAAATATATCTATATTTGTAGTTTTATTTTTATCATTGCTCATTAAAAGCAAACGTGCTTAATTGTTCAATCTTAACGGATGCATAATAAATATCGATAAATACTTAAAGCGATCATGAGTCAATGGCGTGTCCGTGTTTCGAGTGCTTTTTTTTCATCTGAAAGTGAATGAATTTCAATTCGACAAGAAACCCAGTGTGTGCCTAAATGCTTACTTATCTGGTGTCCATGAAATTATAGAGCAAATTCGATAAGAAATTCGTTTTTCTCCGATCTCTCTGTGTGCTGTCAAATCGTTTCTTGTGTTTTAACTAACAAATCGTGCAACGGGGCAAATCAATCACATTGCGCCACAGATATGGATATCTAATCAATAAAGAAATAAACTTAATGTTTTTACGCGTGTTATTTTGTTTTCAACTCAAGTGTTTTATTTAAAATACAAAAAAATTGCTGGCTAATCAATAAATATAATATAAAAACAACATATTATTTAATCGCATTTGCAACAATAATGAGGTCAAGTGGAAAACTAGGAAAAACATATTTTAATACGTGGAAATGCAAAAATCAAGCAATAGTTCAACAACAACACTAAGAGAAACAAAAAAAAAACATTCCGCTGATAAGTGCAAAAAAAAAATGAGCAAGAAAGAAATCGAAATGTCAATAAAATAATATAAATGACAGACTCGTGACTCTTGTGGATCGTTTGTCGATGTTATTATGCTTGGCATGAAAAGTGAAATACAAAAAAACGGTTGTCAAAACAAGAAAACTTTTCGATTTGCCTTAAACAATTGTTGTGTTTTCTTTCTCTCTCTGTGTCAGGCATTCTTGTTATCTACGAGATGTTGTGTATTACAAAGCTGATAAGATCAATATCAATATTAAAAGTAGCAAAGATGTATGCAATGTCTATCAAGAAATATATATGTGTACTTCGAACGAGTCAGCAAATTTGCTTTAATCAAAGAAAACTTGGCCGTATGCCCGTGTGGATTTTGGCCAAAGCTGCCGTCTGCTGAACTGATAAAAAGCCAGTTTGATTCACGGCCAAAAGGCCAAGTCGTCCGTTGCTCATGCCCCAAAGCTATTGGCCAAACAATCAAATCCCTCACCCCGCATAAATAGAAAACAATTAAGCATTTCAAACGATAAGACCCTTACGATAAAAGTGTATTAAAACTCATTTCCACTGTGACTCATTGCCGCCGGCTGCGGAACTGCCAAGTCAAAAGTTGGCCAAAAGCGCTAGCGAAGGTTCCGGCCCTTTTTTTGCCTAATTAGACCCATCCATTTGGCGATGCGTGAAATCTGTGAACTTTACAACTTTTGTCTAGAAGCACAACAAACAAACAAATCTATTTATCAGATGCAAAGCAACTTTTTTAACTTAACTTTTTCTGCAATTCCCGCACAATGCAAATGATTAGGCGATAAGGCTAAAAAGCAAGTTGTCAACGGGTATTTTAAATCAGCTTATTATTCAATTTCTAAAACGCTTTAGTATTAAAATCCTCCAATGGGGGAAAAGGAAAACAAAACTAATTGAATTCTATTGCATATGCAACAAATAAAGCTTAAACTAAAATTGAGGACAGCTGAACTGGAATAGCAAATCAAACCGCAAAAGAATCAATATATATATATATATACCATGTAGGTGGTGGAACGAAAATGCACAACAAATCAAATACGCTGCCATAAATCTAATCAATTTAAAAAGGAATTCTATATCTGTACAAGCACTCATGCACACACACACCATACACACACATGCATCTATATAAATCTGTGGATGTTATTAAATGACCAAGGCCCTGTGCCTGGTCAGATAACGAGCAAAGTACTCCGTGTGCGTGTGTGTGTGTGTGTGTGTAAATAGCATATACATATATTCAAATTGGGGAAAAACAAGTGAATCGTGAAGTTGGCCAGTTACAAAACAATTGCAGCCGCAACAAATTTACAGCGGCAATAAATCACGATTCCGGCAATAGTTATCAAAAAGTGGGTTAGTGATTCCGTTAACCGCTCTGCTTTATTTGCAGCCAACAATAACAATAACAGCAAAATATATATTTATTTATGTGCGATAATTATGCTTAAATAGTAGCTGACAAAACAAACCACATCAAACAAAACAGTAAAAACACACACACACATACACATAGACAGTGAAACTATTTAAATATCCAGCGTGTATCAAAGTGTGAGGATTAACCCCTCAAACCACACCAACAGCAACACCCATACCACCCACTCAACGCCTGGTAAACATGGCCTGCTTTCCGCGTCTCTTTCATCATCGGAGTAAAAACAAATTTACGCCTGCACAAGATGAGAACACAGACACCATACTCAACACACAAGATAGCCCCGTGGTGAGTTACGCTCACTCTCAGATGCGAGTGTGAGAGAGAGAGAGAGCGAAAGCAAACAAAATATACACCAATACATAGTTGCTGTTGCGTCGATAAGCAGCACTGATAAGTTGATCAAGTGTTTAATTATGTTAGGCGTGGAGGGGCGGAGCAGTGCAGCAGGCATCAAGTGTCACAACTAATGGCTATAGCTAAGCGCGACAGCTAACCAAATACCACATACTACCAAAGGCTGGTTAAAAACAAAAAAACAAAAACACGTGTGCTGCTCCTCTCACTTCCTCTCTCTCTCTCTCCCTCTCTGTCTGTGACGTTCACTTTTTAAAAGCTTATCATAAAAACAAAAAGCGAACAAAATTAGATTAAAACGCCGCAGTTTAAATACGCTTTAAGTAATGTTTTAGGAATTAAACCTGCTTAAAAACGAACTTTAATAACTTAGCATAACTATATAAAAAAATACTAGGGTAATTGGTTACTGATATAAATATAATACATTATGTTCTGTTATCTGGAATATTAGCCATTAAAAACTCAATAGTAGTTAGTGGCAATGTTTATCAGCTGCCGACGCGTTCCTCATATCTATAATAATCATAAGCATATAGTTAGTATTGTATATGATTTAACAATTGTTGGCTTAGGGTTTCTATGTCACCATATGTCAGGTGTTAAGTTAGTTTAAGATACAAGCTCGCCAAGTATCGAGTGATATATGTATATAGTATAATAATATTTGCGTGCGACTTGCCTGCAAATTTAATTTATCAAATTATCAAAGTCAATAGGAAATTTCGTTTCGAGTATTCGCAATCTCGGCAAGGAACACACAAGAAACACTTATTAGATATGCAAAAAAATATGACGATGAGCATGCATAAGAATACGACAAGCTAGGTGTGAGATGAATCTTTTGCATAATCAGCATATCGAACTAAGGCAGAGCCAAATGACACATAAATATGCACAAGCCGTAGATGAGCATGTATCTGTGTGGATGCCTCCGGTTGCCTGGCACGGGATAACAACGTGATAAGGCTTCTCGCTCAACCTGCACGTAACTATGCAAGCGAAGAGAGGGAATGAAGGTGAAAGTGAGAGTTCAAAGTTAACAACACCTTGGGGTGCCATAAATGCAATGCGTTTGACATTTTTAAGCAGATAGACAATAAAAATATGTTGTGTTTATTTATAGGACACATTTCCTGAGATATACATTGGGAACCAACGATTAAGACTTTACACAAAAAGAAAAATCCAGATTCAAGGCATTTGTATATTGAGTAAAGACCGCATCAGCGACCAAACGATTGCCTCGGGTGAATGCGTCTCGTCGCTATCAAACATTCAAACATCCTAACAACAACCAGTTCTCGGCGGTTTCCGTGGGAAAACGGAAAACCTGTCAAAATGTCGTCGTTTAAGGCTGATTAGCATATCAAAGCAGAGAGACGCACAAACCACGCGACCTGCATATTGACATGTGTTTATTTATGTGCGGCTTCTTTACCTGTCCTACCCGCAACAGCAACAGCAACAACAACAACAATAACATTGCGCCATTGTTGCCAACCCCAAAGTCCAATAAGGTTTGAATATTTTATTGCCTACATGCTCGTCTGCCAATTGTGCGATAAGACAACCTCTTATTTTTTGGGCGGCAAGTGGGATTTTTTTAAATAAAGTAGCGTTTTAAAGTCAATCCTAGGCCTAGGGATAAGTCACTAATCGTTTGATTCAGCTGATCGAATTAGATAGGATCCACAACAAGCCTGATATAATAAATATAATAATATTTCCTTTATGATGTTTAAAAGCCCATGAATGTAGGTCATGATAAGTATTTTATTTGTAACTGCTACAAGTTCATAAAACAATTTGTTTAAACCAGGTTGGTAGTCCTATTTTTCTAACTCCCATTAACATATGTTAAGCAGCGACCCACCATAAGTCCTAAGCGATAGACAAAGATAGCAACAACAAATGTTTTTGCTTCACAGTTATTTCTTTGCAGTGTTGCTCATACTCTGATCTTCGCAATGCAATTTGTTGTTTTCAGGCAAGCACTGAACACAATACTTATGTATATAATTTGCTATTACTGTGCAAGAATTCGGAAAATATTTATGTCATTAAAACGCATTTTTAATTTTGTTAAGTGTACAGGTTCATACATACATATAAAAGCCACATTTGTTATTTATTTTGCACAACGTATGTGTAAATAAAAGTCGGGGAAACAAAGAAACCGATGCAGATAAAATTGTGTACCAAGTTGGGGTCTAGATGATATCAAGATGTGGTTGGCAAAAGTCAATAGCAGTGAATTAAATATTCGTTTAAAATAGAACTATGACTCATTTGCAAAGCTAAAAAGGAAATTGAAAATTAAATATAAATACAAATACATACATACATATGTACATATAAAAAAAATAAATCAACAGTCAAGCTGAAAATCCACGATTGTCATATTTAATCAAAAGCTCCACGCAAAAGGCAGTTGACGACTTTGGCAGCGCGAGACGGATTCAAACAAATGACATTTATGAAGCGCAAAGCTCAAAAGTATGAAAAATCACACCATACACAGACACAAATACACACACAAGTCTAATGCTCTCACACAATGCGAATACAAAACGCTTCGATATGGAAAGATATTTATAAGATATATACACCGATGCAAAGATATTACAACAATGCCAGGGCGCATTTGTTGTTGTTTATTGAGGCTCAATGGCGGGATAACTGGCAACTGTGTAGCCTACATTAAATTGCACGGCTTTTCGCATTTATCAGCAGTGTCAGCAGCAGATTGATTTCAAAGCTAACGGACACACACTAACTCATCCGCTCACACACGTAGGAAGAGAGCGATAGAGAGAGAGAGGTACCCACCCGCAAACAGAAAGACAGACAAGTAAAGCAACCAGCATTATTTGCTTACTTTCACAGATTGTTGTTTCTTTTTTTATTTCCATTCTTTCTTTTCTCTTTGACTTATGTCATATTTTTTGTGTGTTTTTGCAACAGCTGAAAAGCAAGAAGTAGCAATTGCTGTTGTTTTGTTCTTTTTCTTGTTATACATATAAAAATATATTATATTCGTTTTGTTGACGTTTGACGCGATTTAGCACTTCAAGCGAAATAAAGCTTTGCATAAGCATAAGCAGTTTATCTTAGCTTACAAAGAATACAATAGTTTAATATACGTTTATTAATCAATGTTTTTCTTTGTTTTACAGCAAATTGGTCTATACATACGACGCGAGGAGAAACCACTTTACTCGCCCATCATAACGCCCAGTGCCAGTGAGGTAAGTTTTATGTTCTACTCTCTGTTTTGCTTGTAGTTAAACCTGTTGCCATAGCACCCTTTCTGCAAGCACAAAATTCACGGGTCCGTTGGCAAACCATTCGATCTATTCGAGCGTATTTCTTACTTGTCTTTGCCAAACTCAATTAATATTTGCACACATGTTTCTTATACTTTCAAACGAAAAATGATGCAAACACCACCAACAACAACAACAACATTGACACAAAAACACTTGTAAATATGTACACAATACAACAACAAACGACAACAAAAACAACAACAACGCAAACAATGCCTATGGACCCATACATACACACACACATACCTGCACCCTTTGCACACTTTTGTTTGTTTTTGTAAATGTTTTTGGGTGTACGCCCTTACCTGCCCACCTTCCCGCCTGCCCACCTTCCCGCCTGCCCACCTTCCCGCCTGCCCACCTTCCCGCCTGTCTTCCACCACAACCATTTGGGAACTATTAGGCGCAACTGCAGCGCCTAAAACAACAGGCCGCCAGCTCCTCCTCGAACTTCCCAACGCTTCAGGCAGTAACCGAAAATGTGGTCGACACTAGTGACAATGCCAATGGCCAGCAGGAGACGATGGAGGGGCAGCAAGCCCAACAACAGCCAAAGAAGTTTCTTTCGCACAAAAGTCGACTCCAGGCCGAGGAGAAAGAGAAGAGTGGAGCGGACAAGATAGCGACTGTTGGTGGTAGTGCAATTAATGTCACACGTACCAATTCCAAATTAAAGCCAGTCAAAGAGCGACGACCCACCGCATTGCCAACCGAGGCGCCCAACATGAATGGCGCAATGCATGACGATGATGATGATGATGACGATAATGAGCAGAAGAAGGAGAGTGAGTGGAGGGAGGAGCTGGTGCTGAAGGTGAATGCTGTGGATGTTGTGGACGGCAGGCCAAAACTCAAAGTGAATGTGAATGTGAATGGCATAATTGATGAGAGTGTCAACAATGAGGCTGGCAGCACGCCATCCACCTCAACGCCCTCGATATTCACACCAACGGGAACTGAGACAGGAACCCCAACACCAACGACAGCAAAGGCAAATGTAAAATTTTTCATTGGTCATACACAGGAACTAAATACCGAGCAACGGCACTCTGATGACACTTTGTCCTGGCACAGCAACGATCCCAACAACAACAGCAGCAAACTGACAAATGGAACACTGAAGCAACAAGGCAACGAGTTTGGACAACGGTTAACGGAGTCAACAACAATGACAACATCAACAAGGTCTCCGTATGCAAAGAGCTGCAGCAATGTGTCACTCAATTATCTAAGAAGATCCCAGAGCACCATTGCCAACATGGAGCCAACAACACCACCAACCAATGCTGGACAACGTCGACGTGTTTCGACCATGCCCCACATTAACATACCCACACCACCGCCGCCACCGCCCTTGGAGCTTCTCAAGCCGGCAACACCGTTGCATTTGCGCAAGAAACGTAGCGCCGAGCAGCGTCGAGCCGAGCCGGAAACGTCAAGCACCACCTTGGATGCTTCAAACAGTCAGGTATGTAATGAACCAGTTTGCATTTTTTAATGGCTTGTGTCTCTTTTTTGCAAGTAGTTGCTTGGACAGATCTTCAAATGTGCTTGAATGAAGAAATCTGTTGAATGATACTTGAAAAGTTTGATAGGATTTTGAGAACCACTTTCACTACCAACTCGAGTCATAGTTGCATATTTGTGCTAAAGTCAAATAACATAACATTGTTAACCTTGGGCGTGGCAACAATTAAGCACTCATTGCTAATTAAATAATCCGCTCTCAGCAAAAACACAACTAAACAAAATTGTACAAAACAAGTAGAGCAACAGTTGAGCAAAAGTCTGCATATTGTTGTTTGTAACGAATATATACAACCTAGCAGTATGGGCTATCAAGGGAACAGGGAACCGAGAAACGAGGCAACTTCTCGACATGCTACTAATTACAAACGAAATGTTAATTGTTTGGCAACCGACATGAACTCTAACTTTTGCCCAACAACACTAACAACTAGAACAGGCAACAGATAAAACTGTTGCTTACTGTTATTTGCCATCCACAATTTACCTTTTTAGATGCAGCTACTTTTATTTTTCTCACACCGTCTCCAGCCTACTAGCTAACCTGGCTGAAAGCCCCTTGATATTTACCTCGTTTCCTTCTTATCCTCCTAAGGCTAACTGTTGCCGAGACAGCACATTTTGCTGCCGTCCCACAGCCTAAGCCTTAACTTTTGGCTGATGTTGCGACTTGTAAGATGCCAACCCTACATATATATTTATATGTTATACGACTTTACCTTATCCTTCGAGCCGGCTACGTGCACCAACTGTGGTGGCGACGATAGTTTGTCCTCCGGAAATGCTTATAATGGGCTGCGATTCAACTCTGTGTGTGTGTGTAAATGGAGGGGTAAATATTTAATGGCTAGCGCCGGTTAAACCTCGCGGGTAAACAATCCGTTTCATGTCCATGGTCGAGTGCATTACTCGTCGCTCGTAAAATCTTTAATTCGCTGAAAAACTCAGTGTGTCCAAGTCAGGTGGGAATATGGCTTTGTTTACCAGATAGCATAGCATAGTTTGCTCTCTACAAGGAGCGAGGATAAACACGTTTTTCGTTTTATAACTTTTTAATTCTATTTAATGTAGTTAATAGAAACTTAATCAAAATGAAATTCATACTATAATACTTTTATAGCAGACAGAAAAAGTTCTAAGGATGAATTCAAAACATTTTTTTCCAAAATTTTTGTATTAGGATTAAAATCAATATCATGTTCGGTCAACCTAAATCCCGAAACACGTCCTAAACTGTCAAAGTAGAAACCACAAAAAACCAGTTGACCATTATATAAATAACATTGAGATAAACAAGCAGTTAAATCACTTGCTGGGTTTTTTCCCCCTGCTTTTATTTGTTTAATATTGTTCGAAATCAACCGCATCAATTAGGATGAGATGGCCAAGCTGGAGGACAGTAATGCAGACAGAGGCGGAGGCAGAAGGAGAACCAGCAGCAATGGTTCAGCAACGAAAACCCATCGCGTGGAAGGTGGACTCATCTATGTGCGACCAAATTTGCCCGTGCAGCAGAACATTGAAATCGAATTTAATGCAAAGGACGAAGCGTAAGTTGAGTAAACAAACTCTCTTCCTCATTCTGTTTCCGTTTCTGTTTCTGTTTTCGGTTGATTGGCCAAGGTAAACTCGAACCACAATTTCAAATGTTCTGTTCCCTTTGCTTTAGTACACGCAATCTCATACTCAATGCCATCGAACGCAATGATTTCCTCAACAATCTAATGGACAAGGAGCGCAAGGAGATGGTCATCAATGCAATGGCGCCAGCCAGCTACAAGAAGAATAGTTACATCATCAATGAGCATGACGAGGGTTCCGAAATCTTTGTCTCCGCCGAGGGCTACTATGATGTCATCCAAGCTGGCAAACAAGTTGGCAACTTTGGACCAGCTACCGTTTTCGGAGAGCTTGCAATACTCTACAATGCACCACGCAAGGCAACCATAAAAGGTTTGACAGATCTTTCATTAAGTGAAACGTTTATTAAAACCTTTCTTTGTTAGCTGCCACCGATGCGCGAGTTTGGAAGATAGCAAGAGAAACGTTTCGTGCCATAATGCAAATATCGGGATCAAAAGAACGCGAGGAAAACTTACAGTTCCTGCGATCAGCTCCATTTCTACAAGAACTGGAAGAGAGTCTACTGCACAAAGTTGTGGATCTACTGCAGCGCGTAAGTGAAGTTATAACCATTTATTTTTACAAACTATCAGTCAGTATTATATTGCAGAAATTCTACGAGACCAACAGCTGTATTGTACGAGAGGGTGAGGTGGGCAATGAGTTCTTTATCATACGTGGCGGTACAGTAACCATCAAAAAGAAGGATGATGAGGGTCAGGAGCAAGTAGTGGCAAAGAGAAAGCGTGGCGATTACTTTGGCGAACAGGCGCTAATGAATGCGGATGTGCGACAGGCTAGCGTCTATGCAGATGCCCCAGGCACCGAGGTGCTTAAACTGGAAAGAGAGTAAGTGGCAAGCAATGCCTTAGTTAAGTTAAAGTGTTAACAGGGTTCATTTTGTGACTGTTGCAGAGCCTTTATAAGCTATTTGGGCACAATAAGGCAGCTGAGTGAGAAGCCAGAGGAGCAGGCCACAGAGAACGGACGATCGAGCAATAAGAGCGCCGAGTTTGACAATGAGCATGCACACATTGCCATATCGGATTTGAAAAAGGTGGCAACGCTGGGCGCTGGTGCCTTCGGTCGTGTGGATCTGGTAACGCACAACAATCAGACGTATGCCCTAAAGATTATCAAGAAGATCGAGGTGATCAAACAGGATCAAATTGAACATGTCTACAACGAGAAGAATGTGATGATCAAATGTCGTGATTCACCCTTCATTGTGCAGTAAGTTTGTTTTAAATTGAGAGCAAAAGTATTATTAACCTTAATATGTATTATGTTTCAAAGGCTCTATCGCACTTATCGCAATGAGAAGTATGTGTATTTCCTAATGGAGGCCTGCATGGGTGGCGATGTTTGGACTGTGATGTCAAAGCGTCAGTATTTTGATGACAAGACTGCCAAATTTATAGCTGGCTGCGTTGTGGAAGCTTTTGATTTTCTGCACACACACAACTTCATCTATAGGGATCTTAAGCCAGAGAATCTTATGCTCACCAGCGATGGTTACTGCAAACTGGTAAGGAAATAACTAAATACAAAGTCTTCAAGATCTAATTATTTTATCCTACCTAAGGTGGACTTTGGTTTTGCCAAGTATGTGCGTCACAATGAGAAGACAAACACATTTGCCGGTACACCCGAATACGTGGCACCCGAGATCATTTTGGATCGTGGACACGATCGATCCGTCGACTATTGGGCATTGGGTATTCTCATATACGAGCTGCTGGTGGGCAAAACACCCTTTCGAGGCGCCAATCAAATCAAGATCTATCAGAACATACTCAGTGGCATCGATGTCATCCACATGCCATCCCGTATACCCAAGTCTGCCCAACATCTGATTCGACATTTGTGCAAACAGCTGCCGGCCGAGCGTTTGGGTTATCAGCGTAAGGGCATTGCCGATATCAAGAGACACAGCTGGTTTGACAATTTAGATTGGATAAAGCTTCGACAGAAGCTTATACCGTCGCCGATTAAACGTTGCCTGAAAAGCCGCACAGATCTGCAATACTTTATGCCTCTGGGCACTAATGATGACTATGAGCCGCCCGAGGAGCTCAGCGGTTGGGATAAGGACTTTTAGGGTTGGCATATTAAACAGCAATATTATATTCCTGCAGATATTTTCTTTGTACATAAATTAACTAGTTTTAAGATTACTTAACTCACGATTAGTTTATGGTTAAAATACTTGTCATAAGTTGTAAAAAAATAAAAATCTGATATTACAATTGCTGAAAAACAAAATGTCTGGAATGTGTGTGTGAACATCTTGAAGTGCAATTATTTAGCAATCTAACTTTGTTAGCTCTTTTACTTCTTTTTCTTCTACTCTTTTATTCAATCATCCGCTTATTTGTTTTTGCTACTTTAATTAGAAGAGCAAACTTGTTGTAGTTGTTGTTGTTATCGAGTTGTCAAAGCGCAGTTACTGTAACGACAAACACAGAGAGAAAGAAAGAAAGAGAGAGCGAGAGCAAGAGAAACTCGCGTAAGCCAAGCAACAAAAATAAATAAACATTTTCAATTAAGCGCTTTTAGTGAAATTTTCACTTGGTTCGTAGTGAAAAGATTGCTTAGGTACAGTGCAGACTCGCTTAAAGAAACTGCAAATGTCTTAATCACAAACCTCTGCATTACTCGATTTCTATGCTTTAAGCTTAACTCAGTTAAGTTTGCTTGCTTTGTCTTCTTCCCCTTTCCTCTTTGGTCTGTGCGGCATCTTGTGTTTGTCTGCCGTCGTCATCATTAACAACTGACAGCAATCATTATATTGTGCACTTGCATGCGCCGTAGACATTCATTTGTATCATACTGAGAGATGTGCTGTTAAAAAGCACATTCAACATAATTGCATTGTGTGTGCCTTGTGTCATTCTCAATGGATGTGCGTGCAACTCATGACACAACGTGTGGCATATGAAAATGACACAAACTTTATTGTTTTTGAATGATAACAACGATGCACAATGAAGGTTTTCCTTTCTTTTCAGTAGGTAGTTTGAGAAACCAGACTCGAAGTTTTCCAAGTCGAAGTCAAGTGTAATTATGTTAACATAATGGCTTCGTTCTGTAATTTACTCAGGCATATGTATATTTAATATTCTTAAAGTGGGAGTATGCCTCAAATGTCTGCTGTCTAAGCAGCTCTATAATTAAATTTAAATATATTTATTAATATATGCATATGTTTGAATCAACATGCGGGTTGTCACATATTTGAATGTATAATATAGACAAATTTCGTGGAAATTATTTATATGCCTGAACTAAAAGACAAGCATCGGTGGTTCAGTGGTAGAATGCTCGCCTGCCACGCGGGCGGCCCGGGTTCGATTCCCGGCCGATGCAAAGTTTACTTTTTTCTTTTATTTCTGCGTAGATAAACTTTAATATTTCTGCTTTACGAATAAATATTTCGTCATATTTCCAAGTAGCACAATACAGAAAGAGCATTTAGCTCAAATAAAATTGCTTCAGGGTTTTTTTTTTATGCTGCCATCTTAACTGCATGTCTGTAAGACAAATAGAAAATACGAAAGGAAAATAAATACAATAAAAGGAAAAACCCACAGCAATAATAAATGATAATTGATAATAACTTTTTGCTACCTTCCTTCCGCTGCTGCCAGTCAAAATAAAACGAAAGAAAAACTTGAAGTATGTAAAGGGAAATCAATAAAACTGATGGCGACAACATTTGGCCACAATTTCAATTTTGCGGCAGCAGCAACATTTCAACAATTTCCTGCGCACAGACGACGCCAACGATGCCGCCAAGTGAAAATTTTCATTTTCACAACTGTCGCAAAATGTTTTCTATACATTCTCCAAGACACCTTCAGACAACGCCTTTCGCAGCATTTCTAGGCGACTGCACAGGGACGCACACAAATACCGCAGCGAACAAAGTTGGACGAAATGTCATCATTTCCGTTGGGGAAACGCTGTGCGCTCAACCGTCAACTAAGAGGTACGAAAGGATGGGGTGAACGTAGTCTAGGTTTTCAGTAAGACAGAGCCTTGCACACTGGGCGCCAAAGGGTTAACTAAGAGAACAAACCATGCAAATCCCTTCAAGAAGAAAAAAAAGTAGCCTCAAATTTATACAAATATAAATTTGCAGCATTTTTGAATCAAAAACGCAGCACGGCAAAGGAGCAGCAGGTCGATTTTGTGGCCCTGGAATCCCGCTCACGGTTTCCTAAACGAAGCGTGAAATTGTTAAATGAGTGCGAATGTCTACAAAGTAACAGGGCTGGGTTCTTCTGGTCTTTCCGTTTTGCTTCTTTTCATTCACTTCATATTGTGCTAAATTATTGATTAAGAAACTTTTTCGTCATGCACGTTTGGTCAGTAAAAGTATACAATTCGCAATTCAATTGAATCGAAATTGAGTTTGTGTTTCGCCTTTGGTTTTAATCAAATCGAATGCCAATTGAGTTACCCCAAAAAATGTCCAGTCCTGGAATTATAATTGAATGATGACCCAAAACAATATTAACATTGGATATAATACAAAAAAATGCTTTACATATGCGTCAAATCGAACCCTTTCGAACTAAAATGCTTCATAAGATATTGAAGTTTTAATAAAAGCAGGCCACACATGTGTGTGTGTTTTGAAAATCTTTGGAAACAAAACTGTCGAAACCGGACTAACAAGCAATTTATAACTTCTTGTGAGTGCCAAGAAACACAAGAACGAGAGCAAAAGCAAATATTTTTTATTCTAGTCTGAACTCTTGGCCAAACAGTCAAGTGTATAGACCTAATATATGCGGACGTATATGGCAAACTAAAAGCCGCTTAACAACTTGCAAATTTTTGGAGCCAACCAAGTTAAAGAACTTGGCAACATGGCAGCCTCTTAAACAACTTAAATGGCCGCAATCTGATTGGTGAGAACTACAAGCAACCCAACGATCCCAATCAAAGCGGTACCATTGTTTACAATAAACACTTTTAGACAGCAAATTATGCATAAATATGTTACATAACTAACAGCTTTCTAAGCCCATTATATTTATTGAATTAACTTGTGCTTCTTTTAACTAAGAATAACAATCAAACCTAGTTTAAAACAGTTTTTAAAGAGCACACACCAATTGACCGAATTGCTTTCATCATTTGCACAAAATAGTCGTAATTTAGTGGGTTTTTTGGCGGCTGGGTTGTGGGTGGCTGGCAGCAATAAAGATTACTCCCCAATTGGCATTTACATGCACGCTGATGTGTGGAACATCAAACTAACATCCTTTTGCTGCATTCAAATCACATTGAAACACACAAATCATCATCGCAGCCAGAGCAATCCCCTTGGCCACAGCTCACCATAGAGTGGGGAGGGGAAACAATGCTCCAAAAATGCTCCAACGTTGACCATTTACACAAGACTCAAAATACAACAACAAAATGGTCGCCCTGGGTGCAATTGCAAATTTCTAGCATTCAATAACGATTTACACAAAAGGCACACACACACTTATACGCGTACATAACATGCGTACGTGTGCGTTTCAAGCAAATAAGCTTTAAAATTTTACCATTAACAGCCGTCCAATGTTTACAAATGGCAATCGACAAGCAAACCCAAATGCAAAGTTCCTGTTGTTCTTCTTGTTGTTGTTGTTGTCGTTGTTCTGTTTTCAAATGTGCGCTTAGCACGTATGGATTTGTTGTGTATCACAGCAACAACAACAAAAACGGCCAACAAGGACAACAAACGTTTGTTCTTTTGCAGAAAGGCCTGTGCTGGGCTGGACTGAGCGATACTCGATTTCGATCTAATCAGCGTCGTTCTAAAAGAAGCTGTTAACAATATTGTCAATTTTGTGACCACTCACGGTGGCTGGTGGTAGCCAGGCATGGGCCAGCTAGTTTATTTTTATGTTGAGAAAAGTTAAATTTGCATATATTGTATTTTTTTTTTGTTTTGTTTTGTGTTTCTGCGTGCCAGGTTGTTGTTTGTCCCTTTTTTGTGTCCTTACTGCTGCCGCATGGCTGTTCATTTTGTGGGCGCCGTCTGAGCAGACTTTGCCACATAAACACTTTGGTGCTGAACACTATGAATAATTAATGAGTTTTGTGTTTTGTGTCGTTTGCCTGGTCAAGTTGCTGCTGCTGCTGAGAAACTTTTAAACAGGCTGGCAACAATCTCTGTGTTATTTGCTTGCTCTTGTGTTGTATGGTTTTAGGCGATGCCTACAAAAGAGGTTCATGGTGTATATTTAGTCGTCTTTTAAGTCGAGTGTGTACTGTATGGCTCAACGTGTGCTTCAAATTGAAAGCAGGATCTTTGTGAAAATGCATTGGTAAACATTTTATGACATTTTTTTAACTCGTTGCATTAAATATTTACATATGTTAAAATCTTTAACTGCCATAAAAATTTGTGTTTTTTCGCTTTGTTTTCATATAATTTCATATTTATTTGATCTATTCTTGGAGTTAAACTAAATCACGCTGCTGCTACAGTCAAACAAACAACCACTTACAAGCCACACACATATCCACACACACACACTCGCATACAAATAAAACACATATGCACTAAATTCCATTACCACATCCTTGGCTCTTGTCGGAATCAAATTATGTTATTTCCATGAGCCGCCCAAAAGTATGCAAATATTTGTTATGCACAAACATATGATTCGCCCGGTTAGAGCAAACGTTTGCAGCCACAACAGCAATAACAACAACGAGCCTCACACACGCAGTCAAGCAAAAGCCAAGGCAGAAGCAAAAAAGGTCGTTAGATTGTTAACAAGTTCATAAAAAGACGCTGATATACAAACATACACACACTCATACTTCCACAATTATAGAAGCAGAAACAGCAGCAGTGTAGTAGGCGGGGTGGGTGGCACTTGCGCCTCTTTAAATACTACACGACGCGACTGGTTGCGTATTTACAAAGCACTTTTTTCCATTCTACTTCTTCTTCTGCTTCTAGCAAATGCTTTCAGCTTCTGCTGCTGCGATGAGCAACGAAATGCAAACAGCACAAAAGTATGCTACAAAATAATAGAGGCCAGAGCATTGTAAAGAAGTCGGAAACGAGGGATGGGTTGTTGCTCTGCCTGTTTGCTAGAGGCAATCGATGTTTGGCTATTATGTGTGTAAGTGTGTGTTTGTGAGTGAGTAGGTGGAGGTTGTGGCACTGAACTCATACAGACCATGTGCAGATTGCAGTTGCCTTTTTGGATTCGCATTTTCAATGCTAAATTAAAGCATAAACAAATACTTTCGGGACTAACCAAAGCAAATCCGTTTAAATGGAATACAAATTCATTCTCGTTTTTTTTTTTTTTTTGAGTTTTTAAGTGCACACACAAATGCAGTTTGTTGTTCGAGCCTTATTTAATGCATAGTTGGACAACGGCAACAACAACAACAACAACACCAATAGCAATGACAATAACTGTTGTTGTGGCTACAGCAACAATTAATACAATTTGCAACCGCATGAGGGAAAAGGCTTTAATTTTATTGCCATCGCGTCATATGTAAGAGTATGCGTGTGTGCATTTAAGCCGTTTTAAATATTCAACAACAATACTGCGTATTTGAAATATGTTTGGTAAAATTAATTAATTTTCAATAAGGCTGTCATAATTAATTACATTGGGTTTATTTTTTTTATTTTATCTTCTTCATATTACTGCACATTGATTTTATTTGCATATTTTATTATCAATATTTTAATAGATTCACAAACATATTCATTTTTCAATGCTTGCTTACCCTTTTTATATATATTTCTCATTTTTTTTTAGCCATTTCTCAATAAAAACTCTATTGTTATTATTTAACAAAAAGTTCTGAAGTTTTTAATTAATGTCAATAATTAAAGAGGGTTTTTTTTAGATTTATTTATATGTTTATAAAATCCTTATGCTTGGGTATGTTCAATCAAAATAGTAAATAATATTTAATAAAAAGCTCTTTTACATTTAATTTGTTATTAACTATTTGATTCTTTACTACCAGTTAATTTGTAAACTTAGTTCTTATACTAAACTCATTTAATCCAAATCCCAGGTCTGGCATAAAATCTAATTCTACACAAGTCAAAAAGTTCATGTTTATCTAACATATTTAATCAATTTCAACCATAAACACAACTATACACACATGTATAAATACACACACACGCACACAATATAATATAAGTTATATATTTGAACTGCAACTCACCGTTAATCATGTTGGCACTCAGAAGCAGGAATTTTATGTGGTTTCCTCCCGTTTGGCGTCTGCAATTAGAAAGAGGCAAAAAGTTTTAATTGAATAGAAAATATTTATGCAGCATTTATGCAAAATAATAAAGGCACGAACAACCAGCAACACAAAGCAGAAGCAACGCTTAAATTTGCTGTAAAATATTAAACAATTAAGTGAAAAGAAATGTTGCCGCACAAGTGTTAATAATTGAAATACACGTTGCCTCTCTATTTGTCCAACAACAAAGAAACAAAACAAGAAACAACATGCTAAACAAATAGGCAAGCCAAAAAACTTTTTGCCTGCGGCCAATTAATAATAAATCGTGCGGGTAAGCAGAAACCGAAGGAGAAGCTGTAACTGGAAATCAAAGTGTGAGCTGGAGACGACAATGAAGAGGAAGGCTGCTTGTCTTGGGTGAACTAATGACGCGCCTCATTTGGGACCGTGTGCTGCCACGTGCAACAACAAATTAGCGCCGCAAAACTTTTGTTCACTGCGTCTTGGCCACGAAAAGTCAAAAGGTGGCCAAGACACACAACAACAACTGAAAAAAGATAAAGGTGCAAAAGGAAACTTTAGCAAAGGGTCCATTGTTCAATTGTTGCGGGCTTAGCGCTTGATTGAGCGCCTCCTTATATATATATAAGGATCCATCTACAGCCACTTTCCCGCAGCCAAACAGCTCGCACCTTTTGGGGCATACTTTTTGTTTGCGTCACGGACTGATTGATAAGGTAAGGTAGGGAAATTGGGCCGGGGCACGGTCAGGTCAACAATTTGTTGAGGCATTTTTCGTGGCTTGCGCAATTATGAATGTGCTACGGCATTTAGGCTTTTACTTTATATGGGTTTATTTTAAAATTAAATCAAGTTGCCTTTCGTTTCTCTACAATAAATTAGGGCTACCTAAACCTAATTGCATTACCTTATTATCCAGGAAAACGTTTCAAAAAAAGGTTCAAAAGCGTTGCTTAATATTGTGCTAAATGCTATATAGAAAATATAATATTTTAAATAAATATGAAGAAAGTAATTTTATGTTAGCGCCTTGAATACTCTTCAATCATACAATTTCAAATCGACGATGACCTTTTGTAAATTGCATTCGGAATTCCAATAATGGCGCCAATCTATTTCAAAATCAATTTCCAGCAACCTTGAGCTTTGGGGCCTTATCAAGCCAACCTCATCAAGCTAATCAATCAAAATGCGCAGCCTGCCTGCCAGCAAGTACGGCAAACAATTTACGCTTTGGCCCAAATACACATAAAATACATAAATAAATAAGCATAAAACTTGGCGAAAATCAAGCACAAAGCCCCAATGCAAAAGCGAGCCCTATTTCAAATATCAAAACTCATTCTGACACGCTGTGAAAGCTTGTGGAAAACTGACAGCGTAAAGAATTGAAAGCTCTTGATGCCTGTACCTTTGATTGATACTTGCCTTTGATTTCCAATAATGATGTTGATGGGCATTCTTGGCCTAACTTGGGCAATAACAAAATGTTGAACATTGGCTGCCGCATATTTAATTAAATCAACTTAATCAATTGTTAAATGTTGAGTTCTGTTTTGTATTGTAATTAAATTTTCTAATTGAGTGGCCGCCAAACTGAAAACGGCCACAAAATTGACTTTTATCTGATTTATTTATATAAGCCATACTTGTCGGCTTTTTGTCGTTTTCGGCAATGTGGCTATAGTATTTGCCCCCGCTCCCTCTCTGGGCTAATAAATTATTTGACGCATAAAAAAAAATTGAAAAAGAAAGAATACTCGTTACACAGGCCTAAAGGCTGGCAATGCTTTATGTTCTTTATGTGCAAATTGCTTTTTGTTCTTTTCCTGTTCGTCTTGGCGTTATGATTTATACACAGCCAAACGCCGCCACGCTCCAGCCATAATTTATGCCCGTACACAAGGCACATAAAAAACAAGTCAAAATGCTCTAAAAGCACACAATAAAAATACATGTATATAATTAGTGATTTAATCAGCAGCTAGAAGTATTTTTAGCTATCGCAACTTACCTTACAACTAACTTTAATCATTGGACTATTTGTTAAGTATGTTTGTGCGAGAGTTGCCGACTTTTATTACGCACAACTTTATGACAGTCTAAGAAATTTAATGAGTTCACACACAGAGAGAGATAGAGCAAAAGGTGATGCCGCCACATAGGCCTCTATGCAAGAAATTTAAAAATAAATCACTGCCGACTGACAACTGGGATGCAAGGATAGTCATAGTGCTGCTTTATTTCCCTTACCAAACCTAGATGGCATGCATAATTAGAGCAACCTGTCTGCTGAAATGAATAAATTTGCGCCCTGAATGCGAGACTCACATGTGTACACTTGAACATGAATGCACACACACGCACACACGCAGCACACACACACAGGCACACTTACTTGCATGAATGTATATTTGTAATTGTATGCGTATTTGCAAGTGGAAAAATTTCACAGAGAAAAATGTAAAGAAATACAATTTGCGTCAGCTGCCTGCAAGTGCTGGCAACATAAGACCACAATATCTGAAAAAAATAACACAATCACATACGCTTTAAAGCTTAGCACTCAGGAATTTCAATTGTACTTGGAGCTATTGCGTCTGATCTAACTTAACTCTACTCAACCCTCCAATAATAAATGGCATTTTAAAAACAAGCATTCCTTTAATTAGTTGTCTACTTGAGCTGCAAAAGCCATTTACTTAGATCTTATTGCGAAAAATGAATAAAAATGCTTGGAAGCGGAATAAAAGATTATGAATTGACCCCATTTTGCGGTAATATTAGAATAAACGCTTTTCACCAAATCCTCATAAAATTATCAAAAAAACACAGAAAACCCCTTTAAGTAAGAGGCATTATGTGTGTCTGGGTTTGCCACTAAAACTGTTGCGCACAATTATGTATAATTATTTTTAACAGCATGCCATAAGCCATAAAAATTACGGTCTTTAGCCATGAGCTGAAACCGCAGTTATGGCCGTGTTTACTGCATGGCCAAAAGACACAAAAAAATATTAAAAAAACACCCAAAAATTAAGAAAACTTCTTCAAATTGCTTTAATAGATAATTATGATAATGTGTTTAAAGAGTGCTTGCTGATTGCATAATTATATTATTTCTCACACACTATTTGCAGTTGCTGATAGACAATGGTAACGGTTATTAAAAGTCTTAATGTGCCACATTGTTGGCTAAAAGCAATGTTCAAGGATTGTCAGGATATGCATTGGCTTTATTGAGCCATTATTGAGCCATATTGAAATTTATGGCCAGCCCTTTCGGCCTCACTTAGCCACTTAAAGTGTTTTGTAATGTGTGAAATTTATGACCAAAGCTTTTGTATTTAAGTTGAACTTAAGATCTCTATATATATAGAATGTGGTTTTAGTGTAAAAGCGTTTCAATTGTCATTCAGGTTAATTGAACTATGTTTTAAGCAGGTATGCAAATGAATTTTATTTATTCATTATTTTCAATGTACTGAAAATTGATTATATTATAAATTAATTGAATTCTGCACAAGGCTTCCGGTCTCTATATATATATATATTATTTGTCTGTTCATTTTGAACATTTCCAATACACTAGACTCAATAAATAAAACAGACGAAAGCAATATTGAATAAATGTCATTATAATAAAACACACAGACTGTGAGTAGAGTGAGAATAATGGGAAAGATGATTGTCTATCTACTGATCTGTTTGTTTCTGGCTGACCCGAATGGTGTTGACATTAATTGCCAATTAATTTCACGGCTGCAATATTAACACAATTCAATAAATTAAACTCAACACGCATTCTTTGAATACAAATGCATCTAGTATATAATTGTTGTGCCTACTAAATTAGGTTATATTGTTGGCCAAACAGCAAGCATCAACTCAATTTAAATATCAAACAAAGTCAGCACATCTGAGAAAGAGAAAGATATACAAATATATAATATAATAGCTAAAAGACAGAGTTGGAAAAGCGAGAAAGTAAAGACAAATAATCACTCAGAATGGGCACAAGGCCTGCGTGTTCCAAAAACACAAGTTTATGCAGCTGTTTGGCATTTGCTTTGCGGGCTTTAGGATAAGGTGTTGGCAGGACATCTTCAACTAGTCCGTGGCAAGGCTCAAACACATGAGATCAAAGCATGCGTAAAAGTAACACACATACATATATATGTATCTATCATATATATAAAGCAAAGAAAGAATAAAAGTAAAAGTTTCTACGTCTCTTTTTTTTTTTGCTTGTCTGTTTGTTGGGGCACAGTCAATTTATGGTTTGCCACTCGCATAATTTCATTTTTCTTTGTTTGACTGCGACAGCCTATAAAATACAGCGAAATGATTTCGTTTTCGTTTTTATGTTTATGCCTTAGTTTGTTTTTGAGGTCATAAAATAAAGAGCATAATTAAAATAATATCTAAAGTCCATATACATTGCAAGCTACCCAAAAACTTTTTCAATCAATTCCATTATGGCAAAAAGACTCTCAAAAAAAAATAAAATACTAAAAAAAAAAATAATTATAGAAAGAGAAAAATAATAGCACAACAAGTTATGCAGTCAACTTCTTTAGGCGTCACATTCGGCGTATGCGCAATTTTATTAAAAACGCATTTATTTTACACAGCGACAATGCAGGCGTCGCTTTTAAATGCTCTTATAAAAGCCATAAATAAATTTCCTATTAATTCAATGTTATGCTGAACACACACACACACAAACACACTCACACACACACACACATGTTTGCAATTAAAAATATGCACGTTGTTTTGCGTTCATTAAGTAGCCCCAGGCCATGCTTTCGACCAGAACCCAATGCCTGTGTCTGTTTGCTGCTGTTTTGCTTTTCGGCCTGACTTCTTTTCGCTCTTGGCTTGAATGCAACGATAAATTTAATTTGCCCGCTGTAGCTTTGCAAAAAAAAAATAAAATAAAATAAAAAGAAAATTCAACCCTTTTTTTATTTACTTTTGGTATTAGCATTGATTTTAATGGTTTTAGTTTCGCCTGCGCCCTTTATTCGTGTCTTATCTGTGGCGCTATTAGTTTTGATAAATGGCCTTAGCGATGGTTTTTTGGTCAGCCCTGTCAGCGCTTTACCTGTCGAATGTTTTATTTGCTGTCTTAGGGCCGATGCCAGCTTAAAGCCAAGATTATCTCAAAAAGTATTCAGGTCAAAGAGGGCCACAATTTAGTCTAGAAACCAAATTGAAAACAATTGAAATGCACTTAACTAGGACTAGTTTTTGGCAAAGTTTTAACTAAAAACCCCAACTGTGCAAACATTCATAAACGAGGGCAAACTTATATTGCAAAAATCGCCTTATCCAAACCCTAAATAAATTAATAAAAGTCAGTCTAATTTGCAAATTTAAAGCCAACTGATTAAACATTGCCAATAACCCAGAATTGCTATAAAACCCAATGGATCCGGAAGATGAGGTATCACACACTCACATATTAAAACAAGATGAGTATCAAAGGATTTGCATTAAGTTGTGCCCTCTTGGCCTTATGTCTCTCCTACCTGCCGAATGCCAATGGACAGGAGGCTTGCACGGCTCCTGACACACCAGCTGGTTGTATCGACTGTAGCTTAGCGGAAAACGCTGACAATGCAGCGTGCGCAACAGCTGCAGCTGGAGAAACCACAACAGCAGCTACAGAAACTGACACTACAACACCTGCAGCTGGAACTGATACTACTACTGCAGCGTCAGGAGGATGCAGCGGTTGTGGAAAGATCAGAAGGAAACGCAAGTGGTTGGCGGTCAGGAAGCGAGGCAAGACGACCATCAAGAGACGCCGCAACGGAAAAAAAGGAATATCCGGCAAAAGCGATGAAAGTAAAAAGGGTGGACACGGTAGCCATGGTAGCCATGGTGGTCATGGTGGTCATGGTGGCCGTGGTGGTCGTGGTAGTCGTGGTAGTCGTGGTGGTCACAAAGGACCCAAAGGACCCAAAGGACCCAATGGACCCAAAGGACCCACAAGAAGGCGTAAATCTAACTGATGAGGTTGCCGAATCTTCATCATGAATACCTTGCAATTGGACTACATGAATGCTATAAGTTATTTGTTATCTGTAGATTTAAGATTTGTTAACTAGTGCATCTTAAATAAATTTATTTTTATGTTTTATATTGAAAATATCTGTTTTTAGCTTATTTCTAAAGTACAAAAAGTTTTTACTTAAAATTTGAATAAAGCATAAAAGTCAAAATTCCCACATTTGCTCTGATCCAACAAATTTCACATTTATTCAAGTTAGCTCCCAAAAATTCTACATAAAAGTACTTGGTATTAACATTTTCTCTTTGTTTCCCCAACAAAGATGAGATTTTCGATCGTTATTAGGCCTTACATTGGCTTAATTGACAGCAGTTTAATTTATGATTCTACCAACGCAATGGCGATTCAGAAATTGGATTAAATTTATTAAAGATCTTAGAAATATTAAAATCACTTTTATTAAATTTTTAAGTGGGTCAGCTACATACAAATAAAATCAAGGAAGAGATTCAGATTTGTGATATAGAAGCTTAAATTTTTTGTTTGTGCAACCTAAAAACACATATTTTACAAATTCTAACAGCTTTAACTATGTAAACATTAGCGTAAAATAAACAGAAACTCCAGACATGTATTTATTTTTTTTTTACTTATTTTAGCTAATGGTTAGCAAACAACTTGAATTCGTTAATAGATTATTTAACATATATTTGGAACTGGAAATGCTTAAGCCAGCTGATTAAACATTGCCAATACCCCAGAATTACTATAAAACCCAATGGATCCGGAAGCAAAGGTATCACTTACTCACCTATTGAAACAAGATGAGTATCAAAGGAACTGCACTAACTTGTGCCCTTTTGGCCTTATGTATCTCCTACCTGCCGAATGCCAATGGACAGGAGGCTTGCACGGCTCCTGACACACCAGCTGGTTGTATCGATTGTAGCGCAGCAGAAAACGCTGACAATGCAGCGTGCGCAACACCAACCCCAGCTGCAGCTGAAGAAACCACAACAGCAGCTACAGAAACTGACACTACAACACCTGCAGCTGGAACTGGAACTGAAGCTGGAACTGATTCTACTACAGCTGCATCAGGAACTGATACTACTACTGCAGCGTCAGGAGGATGCAGCGGTGGTAAAAAGATCAGAAGGAAGCGCAAGTGGGGGGCGGTCAGGAAGCCAGGCAAGACGATCATCAAGAGGCACCGCAAAGAAAAGAAATGGGGTCACAAGGGTTAATTTAACACAATCCACAAGCTGGAAAGCGATCGGGACAAACTCACAAAGGATTATGAGCTGATATCTGTTATTTATTTATTTATAATGTTTTGTTACACTTGGTGCACTTAAATTATATGTATTAATCAAAAACCAATATGTTATTATTCTGTTATTGACATAATCCGAATTGAGGGAGATACATTCTACAAAGGACAGCATTGAGTTGGAGACAAACCGTTTTCCACAATTAAATCGAATCAATAGCAGCTTTTGGCTTTGAAGATGTTATTTTCTTTTAACCTTAAGCCTTCAGCTGTTTAAGAGTCTAAGATCAAGGCGTGGACCTGACAACCAACTCGGATGGAGATTCTAATAAACAATCCACGTGTCGAAGATGCTTCCGTTTGACTGTTACAAACATTTGCATAAAACCATTAGCCCCGGAGTTTATTAAAATATCTTTGGCATGTGGGGGAATAAAATACGATTTGTTTTAAAGCCATTGTCAAATTACTCTGAGATTTTAATAGTTAAGCTTTTAAGACATATACAACATAATGGAACTACAATTAATGCTTTGATGGTAACATAAGACATGCACTTTAGACATTTTGTAAAATAAAGACCCCAAGATTGGCAAGGGCCAAGAACACATGCGCAATCTGCCTTGTTTTTCATATTTTGTTTGTATTAAGAACTCGTTTGAAGCTTGAGTCACCGAGTCCGAGCGGAATGTTGCTGAGTAATTTTCATTAAACTGTATTTGTTATTGGCTTAAAGATTCTGCATTTATTATTGAGGTTTACACTAATTTCTTTAATTTCTGAGTAACTTCCAAAATTGAACATAGCGATTTAAAAACCTTTTCAAAAACTTATTTAGCAATACCAATTTTTGGGAGCTAACTTGAATAAATGTGAAATTTGTTGGATCAGAGCAAATGTGGGAATTTTGACTTTTATGCTTTATTCAAATTTTAAGTAAAAACTTATTGTACTTTAGAAATAAGCTAAAAAACCTAGAATTAATGAAAAATAAGAAAGTTTTAGTGAACTTTAAGAATTCCGAAGAATTCCGAAAACTGGCTTTCATAGGAAAACCAAACGCTTCTGCTAAGATAAGACAAATGTAAGCTGCCAATAAAAGTTTCCCATGGTCAGAAAAACAAAATTTGTTTTTAAGCTTTTGAAACCAAAATTAAAGGAAAAGCTATGTTTTCAAGACAGATATTTTCAATATAAAACATAAAAATAAATTTATTTAAGGTGCACTAGTTAACAAATCTTAAATCTACAGATAACAAATAACTTATAGCATTCATGTAGTCCAATTGCAAGGTATTAGGTATTCAGGTTGAAGATTCGGCAACCTCATCAGTTAGATTTACGCCTTCTTGTGGGTCCTTTGGGTCCTTTGGGTCCTTTGTGACCACCACGACCACCATGGCTACCATGGCTACCATGGCTACTAAGGCTACCATGGCTACCATGGCTACCATGGCTACCATGGCTACCGTGTCCACCCTTTTTACTTCCACCGCTTTTGCCGGGTATTCCTTTTTTTCCGTTGCGGCGTCTCTTGATGGTCGTCTTGCCTCGCTTCCTGACCGCCCCCCACTTGCGCTTCCTTCTGATCTTTTTACCACCGCTGGATCCTCCTGACGCTGCAGTAGTAGTATCAGTTCCTGATGCAGCTGTAGTAGTATCAGTTCCAGCTTCAGTTCCAGTTCCAGCTGCAGGTGTTGTAGTGTCAGTTTCTGTAGCTGCTGTTGTGGTTTCTTCAGCTGCAGCTGGGGTTGGTGTTGCGCACGCTGCATTGTCAGCGTTTTCCGCTGCGCTACAATCGATACAACCAGCTGGTGTGTCAGGAGCCGTGCAAGCCTCCTGTCCATTGGCATTCGGCAGGTAGGAGATACATAAGGCCAAAAGGGCACAAGTTAGTGCAGTTCCTTTGATACTCATCTTGTTTCAATAGGTGAGTAAGTGATACCTTTGCTTCCGGATCCATTGGGTTTTATAGTAATTTTGAGTTTGAAAAGTTGGGTTGCAAAGTTTACTCAGGTGGTATCAAAACTTGCGAATAAATGTATGTTGTCTACTGAAAATATTTAGTTAACCAATTATAAAATAATCGAAGAACATGTTTGTTTGTTTTGTTTATCCCAAATTGTTGCAGCTTAATTTAGCTATTTACCCAGTTGAAACTGGTGAGGCATTATTCCATTATCAAGCAAAGTTTGACATAATTTACGAGGAAATGCAACAATATTTGTTGCGAATAATGTAATTGTCAATTGTATGTCAACGTGCTTAAGATTTGTATTTTATCATCTCTTTTATATGCCAAGCGACAAATATTATGAATTATTATCAACTTACTATATTTTCATTTTTAATTTGATTTATTTCAGATAATAGATTCATTGACTTTTTTGTTTTCTTATATATAGCTACATTTTTTAAAGAATTTCTCAACTCACGTCTGCTCTCTTCTCAATTAAATTCCAGCAGTCAATGGGATGGTAAACAATTGGTATACAACAGCGACCTAGTTCTTGATTATGACCGAAAGTAAATTGAATGTTTTAGAAGTGCAAATGCTTAAGCCAGCTGATTAAACATTGCCAATACCCCAGAATTGCTATAAAACCCAATGAATTCGGAAGAAAAGGTATCACTTACTCACCTATTAAAACAAGATGAGCATCAAAGGATTTGCATTAAGTTGTGCCCTCTTGGCCATATGTCTCTCCTACCTGCCGAATGCCAATGGACAGGAGGCTTGCACGGCTCCTGACACACCAGCTGGTTGTATCGATTGTAGCGCAGCGGAAAACGCTGACAATGCAGCGTGCGCACCAACAACCCCAGCTGCAGCTGAAGAAACCACAACAGCAGCTACAGAAACTGACACTACAACACCTGCAGCTGGAACTGGAACTGAAGCTGGAACTGATTCTACTACAGCTGCATCAGGAACTGATACTACTACTGCAGCGTCAGGAGGATGCAGCGGTGGTAAAAAGATCAGAAGGAAGCGCAAGTGGGGGGCGGTCAGGAA